>OY982588.1:4721810-5314123 GCA_963859945.1 Euplagia quadripunctaria | reverse complement strand
TACCAAATCAATATCGTTACCGTAACTTGCCAAGATTTACAATACGTTACTAACCTAACATCATCGAACTTAGCGAGGAATTCATCTTGGTCTGCGGCGGCGTGGTTGTCGAACACCGTCATCTGGATCTGCCGAGCTCCCTCCGCGCCAGCGCGAAGCTCATCTGTAAGGTAGAATAGTTTGAATATTTATTAATAGAACTGTTGCAACATCTAGCAGGTGTAATAAAAAAAGACGAAACAGACTAGCTTTATAATCTCTTATTAGGAATATTTCCTGTCCCGCTGGGGACACAAAGAACACCCAGACTCGGGACAACTATTTGTTGATCACACAAATTTTTGTCCCGTGTGGGAATCAAACCCACAACACTCGGCGCCATAATATACATACAATTTCTTACGATACTCAATATCGTTCAGTACAGTAAATGTTTACATGTTTACACAAAAAATATAGTTTAACGTAAAATGCACTTTACCTATGAGATCATAAAGTCCAGTTCTCATAAACTCGCTGCGTAAGTGCATCCTGAATTCCAATTCCTCTGGCTCCGTGATGATCGCATTCATCAATTGCATGCAGCCTGTC
Organism: Euplagia quadripunctaria; assembly: GCA_963859945.1. Classification (NCBI taxonomy): domain Eukaryota; kingdom Metazoa; phylum Arthropoda; class Insecta; order Lepidoptera; family Erebidae; genus Euplagia; species Euplagia quadripunctaria. The sequence goes on along the minus strand of OY982588.1, from coordinate 5,313,532 downwards.
TGTAATATCAAAAATCAACATTATTTTTTGTTAAATAAAGTCTATAATCATGTAGACAACAACGACTTAGTAGCTTTTGAAATGGTGCATCCAAGTATACATTACCTTCAAACTCTCCGGCGTCTTCATCTCTAAACCCTCGATGATGGGCAATAGACGAGGTTTCCGACTTGACTCTCCCGCCATTGTAATAGCTTCTAGAACCTTCTCGTGTCCGTTGGGAATCAGACATATTGCGGCTAGCACCTGAAACATTAATAAATAAACATAATATATAAATTTAGAAAATAAATCCAAACAAACATACATTATTGTATTTAATAGGAATATTTACAAACGAAATCATTTAAATTTGTGTGGGTAGTCGAATAAAAATATGGCTGATATACTTTGAATACTATGTACCGTTATGGGAACATTACCAATATAGCTATATTTGAAGAATCATCATCCATTGCTAGACATAGGCCTCTCTTAATGTACGAAAATGCGCTCGATCGTCAGCTCCCCTCATCCAGTTTCTCCCCGCCGTTTTGCGCAGATCGTCACTCCACCTGGCCGCAGGGTGTCCTACACTACGTTTCCTTGTTTCGTTTTATATGAATAGGAAGACGAATTTAACCATTTAGAACTACTTGGAATTGACTAAGTTTACATTGATTAGTAAAACTTAATATTCAAACCTTTAATAGTTCTTACATTGATTGTTCTGTACTAATTCGATAACAATAAACAGTGAATAGGCAGTATAGCACAAGCAATGTAGGCTGACCATCAATAAATAAACGCGGGTGTTAGACATAGTTAACTTGATTTGAAGTTTTTTAACGAATCCTTATTCAAAAAAGCCTCTATTTTTTATTACTCCCTGTTAAACAGTCAGTACAAAAAAAAATTGGAAAAACAGTCAGGTTCCCTAAAGAATCCCGGGAGAGTGTATTATTTCCCTTCTCAGGACACATTTTATTTTCTAAATGAGAAAAAATGGCTGACATATCTAAACTCATTAAAAACTTCATATAGTTTTTTCAAGATTCCACAAAAAGGCCTTTACCTTGGCGGCCTCAAGAGCACAATGGGGTTTCCTCGCGTCCAAGCTCCTGGCGAGTACGGGAAGCGCCTCTCGACACTCGAACATGGTCCGGATGCCCACGGTGTTGTTCAGGATCGCTGATAAACAGCGAATGCATTCGTATTGCACTCGATCGTAGCGGGAGTCACTGTGACAAATATGCAATATTATATTAATCTCACACATGTGACATAGTACCTTATAATAATAATAACTTGACACATCTCACACACGGTCATCTGATCCCAAATTAGGCAGAGCCTGTAGTCAGGATCACTACCCACTAGACCAACAGGCCAGTCTATAAATACTCCAGATGGCATTGCGGACTCATTTGAGGTACACAAAGTCTATGATTTCACGAGATTCGATTCTTCGAGATTTCAATCTCAACCAGATTTTATCACTGTATCTGACTTTAATAACACTGTATGTGACTTTAATAAAAAATAAAATATTATTATTTTATTATTTTTATTTAAAAACTTTAGGCACAATGTGTACAAAGGCGGACTTAATGCCAAAGGCATTCCCTGCCAGTCTACCTTAGGGTGATGTAGAAATGAATGAAGTAGGTGCATTAAATTGTTATTAATTTCCAAGAAATTATCTTCTAAAGGGCGACGAAAATGGCATAAAACTGCGTTTAAATTTAAACCGTTATAAGTTTTGAACTACATATTATAAAACAAAGCCCCCGGCTACGTCTATCTGTCTGTCTGTTCGTGATAAACTCAAAAACTACTGAATGGATTTTCATGCGGTTTTCACCAATAGATAGAGCGATTCACGAGGAAGGGTTAGGTATATAATTTGTTAAGGTATTGTGTAAATTGATCGAAATATGGTGATGATTGTTGAAGATGTCTCTGCTACCCGTGCGAAGCCGGTGCGGGTTGCTAGTTGATAATATAAATGAAAGTTTAATGACCCGTCAACAATCAAACACGAACAGTCATATTCCATTAAGAGCGTCCAAGATATAGCCTAGTCACACTATTCTACTGGTAGATAATATGTAGATACACATGTGCTACTTTGTGAATGAACTGAAAAGACTTTTAGTTTACTTTTTCGTTTCTATTCATTTTAATATATCTCTATGAATAACAATAATAATAATAATAATTGGCTATTAATCATGGATTAATAGCCAAGAGCCTCGATCAACACCTTAAGAGGCTCGCGTTAGACGGCTGGATCAAGGGACTGATGCAGAAAGCAATTCTCCTCGACACGGCCCGTATGGTGAGGAGGTTCCTGTCTTTGGAGCCCTAACCACCGGTGTCTTGGTCCCTGTACCCGATGTCGGTGGTATACTATATATTTTGTTTTATACATATTTAAAAATGTAATTTTTAAGTTTCAAGTTTAATAAAGAGAAATAATAATAATAACTCCACACATCTCACACACGGCTGTCTGATCCCAAACTAGGTAGAGCCTGTACTATGGTAACCAGACTCCTGATAAACATACTTATATGTATCTAAATACATACATATTATAGATAAATTACACCCAGACACAGAACAAATTATCGTGCTCATCACACAATTATTTGTCCTGGGTGGGAATTGAACCCACGACCTCTGGTTTAGCAGCCAGGGTCACTAACCACTAGACCAACAGGCCAGTCAATGACCTTTCTACGCAGATTTCTGCTGTTATAGAAGGGGGGCAAGACCCTCCGCACTCAAGGGTGTGGCTGCCTTTTGTTTAAGAGTTCTCGGGGACTTCCTTCCTAGGGTATACCCGAGTCCCTTGCAATAGACTCATTTATGACGGAACACCGTGTGGTTTTAGTCGGTTCGATTCCGACATACCACTTCACTGGCAGACCCGGTGGGGTGATGACCCGAGGGGGTTTCCACACGACAAAAAAAAAATCTGCTTTTAATTGTATTATACCTTTGATGCTAGACATACGCATAGTAAGTGCCACTAACGTAACAAGTTCCTCTTAGACTTATTCAATAATTGTATTTTTTTAATTCACGTAACAACTTACCGATAAAATCCACTTCCACTAGCAGCATGAATAAAAAAATTGATCTTATTTTAATAACGTTTAGATATTAATTAAATTTGTTAATATTATCAGCCGATGTCTATATACTGGCTACATACATATTTTTTTGCTAATCATGCCCTTTCAGTGATATGGAAGAGTGACTGGTATAGCCACAGTCTCATTTGATTGTGGCTGTAACATGTACGCTCCCGTAACGTGGTCTTGGCCCTTGCCTGAAAATCAGCGCTTCTGCAATACTGCATTGCAGAAGCATTATGCTGAGGCGGGGGCGTTTTCAGTCTGGCGCAGTGCATATTTTTATTAGGTTAAGTGAGTAAAATTTCTATTGGATATTATAAACTGATATTTATACCTATTATTTATGTGTACTGTGCTATGTTGAAATAAACATTTTTCTTTCTTTCTTTATATAATAATGTATCATTCTAATGGTGGAAGAATTAGTCAGTGCAGCTATTCCAAAGAAGATTTCCACATAGACTTAAGCAGAGTCACAAAATTTGTACTCTTTCTTTATAATATTATTATGATTACAGGACCTTTGATAGAATTATTATTTTTAGGAACATATGGACTTGTATTTTTAGGCAGTTTAAAAAAATTGTGGATGGACACTAAGAAGTATGGATGACCAAGGCTTTAAAAGTAGATGAAGATACAAAAATGTACTTTTTACACGACTGCCCAAAAAAGAGTGTAATGTTTTCAGGGTTCATGTATGCGAGTTTCTTTATTCCACCTTAACTTCTAAATGCCTGGACAGATTTTGTTGTATGACGTATCATTAGAATCATTACATCATCTCGAGTGGCTGGCTAGGCACTGGCTATTTTGAAAAAAAAAACATTAATATGGCGGCTATGTGGCGCATAATTCGTTTCTTTTTTAGGCAGGGCAAATGTTTTTATTTTTTAAATTGATAACTTGTTGACTTTACGCATTCTACCGAGCCGAATTGAGCCGAACCATGATGGATGAGCTGTGTGTATCCTTGCTTAAGTAGAACTAAAAGCCATGGTTTTTGTTTACTCAGTCCATCCTTCATATAAATATGTACAGTAAGGAAGCCTCCCCGGTCAAAAAACATACTACGCAAGAGTGTGAATAACTTACTTGGTGTAACATTGGTTGAGCGTGGTTAGCAGACTCTCAATACCCTTGGTACCAAATTCCTCAATCCATGACAGAGGGTTGTTTGTCAAAGATATCCTAAGGTTTTCCAGGCATCCGTGCATCTTGCCGACTGATAATTCCGGCTGGTTGAGGTATGCGACGTAGTCTGATGGCCTCTCGAATTTCGATCGGCCTTCCTGGAAAGTGGAAATGCTGATATTAATGTTAATATAGACAAATAATAGAATTCGTCTTTTTCTAGGGTTTTAGCTGGCGGAGACCATGCTTCTGGCTAAAAAACAAGGCATAACAAGCTGAATACACTGGGACACTTTCGGTTTTACAAAGGAATGATAAACAAGAATGATGTCAGGAGGTGCACAGTATTCTCGAGACCTGAAGATGCAGCACGTGATAGAATACCTCGTGTTTTTTATGGTTTGATCCTTGCATACGTCACATCGTAGTTTGGACTCTCAACGCTACGCATACCATTTTTTGGGTGGAGATCCGTGATTGCTTTTCACCACTTACCATCACAAAGCTTTGGGAAATATCCAGTAGAGCTAAAATTGCTAAATAACTCACCCTTTTCGGATCTCGGTGTTGACATCTTGATCTATAAACGTGAAGAGTACTGTACATACTCTATATTTGTTTTAACTATTTTTAAATGCCTTTACAATCATGAGATCAAGCAGCTATGGCCTAGTGATTAAGATTGAATATTCTCAGGCGTGAGGTAAGCAATGAGGGCTACGTACCTCTCCTCAAAGTAACTGGTACTCTTCGACTGTGATGTGGCCAACAAAGAGGTACTTACAGTATATTCAAAAGAAAGAGAGAGAACAGACTCACCTGCGTATTAACGAATTTGTAAGCCACCAGCATTTTCTTCTTCTGGTCCCGAGGGTATTTTCTTAAAGGCTCTTTCTTTTCTTCGTTGAGATTCATGTCCGCCTGTAACATTAATAGAATATATCCATTAAACATGCACGTTGTATATTCTTTTGCAATACGTAGGTATGGTAATGGTTTCTGTTATAAAGAGTTATTTGAGATGATGCCCGGACTACTCTCTTTACTCTCTTTTTCCGCTTGTCCCGCAGATTAGCATAGGGTATAAGAAACGATGTGGGAGCGGACTGGATCGTTGTCTTTGCATGTACTTTTACACCGGTAACATTTAATTTAGGATACGAAGATTAATTTTAACGCTCATTAAGAACCTTCGTCGTTTCGACTACCCTATTTAAAACTAAGTGTTTTAAAGGATAATTTATGTTAAATTTTTATCTCTGTATTTATCTTAAAGTGACAACGCAAGTAAAATTTATCAATCTTTTTTGGATCACCGTCGTCAATTCGACAACAGTTCGCCATCTAGGGTTAAATCATTACTAGTCAGCATGTGCAAAATGACTAAGGCTTAGACTTGTTATCGAGGTGTCTTGCGTACCAGCCCCTCCTCATAGACTACCGACGTGAATCCAGAACCATGGCCTCTAGCGAGAGGATTCCCACACCAATGGCAGTCGCGAGGTCGCACCGCTCCTGCACCCACGCTGAGCACTCTACTAGAGTGTGGAGTGCAGTGTCCGTCTCCGGAAAGTTTGAGCCCTAAGAAAATGTGACCTAAAAACCGACCACTTACGCCATTAGACGGTTATATGAACAGCATACTGACCAACATCTCCTCAAACCGCCTGAATAACTGTGCATCATCCAAGGCATCTATCTTGCTGGTATACTCTGCGGTGGCTGAGGGTTCGTCGTCTTCGGCGCGAGGCTCGGCGCGAGGTACCGTGTCGTACCCCCGCTCGATCTGCCCCCCACTCTTCTTCGGACGTCCGAACCATGTGTCCAGCTGGTGACAAAAGAAAAGTATGGTTAATATTGAAAATGTTTACTTATTTACTAATTTTGCTTTATTATCTTGCGCTCTACTAAGGAAGGAAATAGTTTTAAAATTAATTAAATTCCAAGATAGTGTTGTTGCGATAGCGATAGTTTATCGATAGTATCATGATACTATTGTGGCCTTGAAAATCAGTCGCACTATCGGTTTAAAGTGTTGCAGGATTCTTAAACAGCTTTTTCCTTACTACAAAAAAAAATGTACTGTACTTCTCTCTCTTTATTGGAATCTGCTAACATCATATCACCTCTGAGTATTGTCAGATATTGTTACATCGAGTGTTAAATAAATACTTTAATGAGTTTGTTGATATCATTTTATTTTTAAACTGGTTTGAGTTGATCTCGCGGTATTAATGCGTATTTCGATTCTCGATTTGAAAATATGTTTGTGTTTTGTTATCCGTTAAATAATCTGATACTTGATGGTATGTTTTAAGTACGAATATGTTTGAAGAAGCCATTTTTAAAGTGAAAACTTCTTTAGCGGCGTTGTGCACTTTTTGGGATGGGTAAAAAATGTTAAACTCGCGTCAGGACACGTGACCTGATCGAAAATTCGTAAGACGGAGCCGAGATTCTTTTATTTAAAAAAATATAACATTCGAAATTCAAACATTTATGAGCGGCGATTTATGATTCAAATATTTTGAAGTATTCCGAATTTCACATTCCTGTCTGCGCGTTTGCTTAAAAATTCGTACAAAGTATTCTCTTTACGTAACATATAGTTTTATGACAAAAGTTCTTACAAGCCGAAAAATGCATAAAACATAATTTTGCAGCAAATTCATTGCAGCCCTTATCAACTGAAAACACATTAAAAGTCTTATAACGATAACGTTTCTGAGTGAGTAACATTGGAATTCAAAATCAAGGTGTAGCAACCGATTTTTCTTGTTTCTCACCATGCTTATAAACGTGGATATAGCCATGACAATAAGTTACTTTTATTGACGAGCGTTGCAACACCGGGAATTTCAAAATTATATTGAATGTCGAATTTTGTTGTAATAATGCAAATCGGTTTTTATTTAGCTACCGTACTTATCGCTGAAATCTACAATGTCGTTATAGTAGTTAATGCAATACAACAAGCAGTCTTTTCTTTATACCTAGAATACGGTGTCAAAAATCTGATCTAAATAGCTATTAAACATATGTATATAAATGATAATTTCACATACATATACGCCATTTTTTTCCTTTTTTTAGTAAGTCTCTGAATAAACTCCATGAATATTTAGCGCCCCTACTTAATAAATCTCATATTAAAAACTTTAGTTCCACAAGAGTTTCGTTGATAATTTGCGGTAATAACCATGAAGTGACTTATCAGTGTTGCCAACTGAAGGGTTTCACCTAAATTTTGTGGGTTTTAAGTATTATGAAATTTGTGGTTGTTTGTGGAGGATTTTTTAGGGAGGTTAGAGCTTATATATAAGTCATTCGTTTCTTTACAATCGATAACACAACAAATACAATCTATATCACTAGTGATAATTTTTATAGGGTTTTGAAAGCAGTTTAAGGTGTGGCGACACTGACTCTTGTAACAGCTGGTAAACAAGTGCCTGTTATAAGCGCACACTTCCTTGATTATGTATCCTGGTACACTACTATATCAGTGAACAAATAAAAATACTAATGCCATTTCACAAAACAATCAACACCTTAGCACAGCAACCACGGAAAACGATTCGCATCGCGTCAAATACCAACCGACTACTGATTACCCATGATGAATTGCAACATGGAGTACAATACTCAATGGCCTGTCGCCCTTAAACGTAACACAATGGCACAATGACCGTCCTAAATATGCATTTCAGAACGATTGCTTTAATAGTTATGTACATCGGAATACTGTCGTGTGGCGTATGTAGGAGCATCACACTTCATTTCTATAATTGAGAGAAAGAGAATGAGAAAACCGATGGCATTTGCTTACTTAGAAGATAGCAGAAAAACAAAGCGTGTGGTGTCACGCCTCTATGTCCCTTGGCTGAACCATAGAGACAGCATTCCTTGAATATTCCACAACAAAATATGAGGATAACTTGGACTTAATGACTATAAGCTATTTGCCAGACTGCAGTGGAAGAGTGCGTCATAGTTCTTACGAGGGCCGATGACGCAACCCTTCAGAGAATTTCTGAATTCAATTCTGCAAATTGATGGTACCGAAGACAGTAAACTATGTCAATGGGCTTCTATTCCCGCAAAATCGGTGTTGGTAAAGTTAATGGGCTCCTGTTCCTGCATGGGTAACCAAGGGATATTACAATCACGGACATCGGGCTTCTTAGGTAGTCCTTAGAGTATGAAGGATTGTGCCCGATGATGCTGCACTGACCTACAAAATGTACGACATGTACCAGGGTTTCTTCTTCTTCTTCGTTCATTTTCGGTTCATAACGTATTACCGAAATAAGTGAATGGCACCGTCATTATATTTGAATTTCAATGTGCACTTAATTAGGCTAGTGCTCTAAAGCGATCTTCCTCGGTGCCATATTCTACAACAAGAAGACGTATTTCATTTGACGTATTTCGAACGTTTGACAATAATACAAACGTTTTTATATGAGAAACCCGTCGTCCAAGGTCGATGGAGTTCATCGGATTGCATAGAAGCTAACGTCATTCAACTCATGTGTGTCATCAAGGCAAGTTGAATATTAAGTAGGGGCTGGCAGTTGTTCTCAAAAATTTAAACAATGTGACTATGTGACATCACATTGTTTAAATTTTGCGTATACAAAATTAAGTGTGTTGCTGTGTATTTCATTGGTAAGCTCAAAATAAATCCTACTGTTCATCTGTCAGGAGTCAGGCTCTATTTACATAAAACATGAATTTATATATCTAGCTAACCCTTTCATGTGTTTATATAGAGATACTTGCTGCGCCCCCCGGTTTCACCTGCGTAAGTCCCAATGCCGTGAGAATATCGTGATAAAAATGTAGCCTATGTGTTAATCCAGGTCCCCAACTATCTACATACCCAGTTTCATCGGAATCGGTTCAGTAGGTTTTGTATGAACGAGAAACAAACATTTAAACATCCATACATCCTCATAAACTTTCACGTATATAATATTAGTAGGATGTAGAGAGTAGAGTTTAAAAGTTCGCCATTTTTCAAATTCTGCTATGTTTCCGACTGAGTAGAGTGCTTGTGGTGACTCCACAAAGCCACAAACCAAAAGTTGAAGTTGAGTAGAGTGCTGAAGAGTAAACCATTCCTAGATCCCTTTATTTAGAGCATTTAGAGCAAGAAACTTAAGTAACTAATGATGGTGCACGTCGTAAAGTGCATTTATATCTAAAACACATAACATAATCAGTAACATAATCAGTAACAAAGTTTTTGCAGATAACTTGCTAAAATAGTCGCGCAACTACATACGATGTAATTTTAAAATATAAAATATAGATCATAAACTAATATTTCTCCCACGCGGGAGTCGACTTATAGTTCAATTCATATTTAGATCATTGGTCTCGACAATAATCTTATTTTGATCGGAGCTTGACATTTCGAAATACTCTACACAGCGCGACTACTACTTCATTACTTACAAAAACTATTTGCACAATATTTAATTATTAATGCACAAAGTAATTGGGAATTCTCAGTTCAGGCAAATTTTAGTTTTAAGTACAATTACCGGTGCCCTAGATCTTCGAAATAAATCGAGGAAAAAATTAAATGCAGTGAACCTTAAAAGAACTTAAGACGATATACATGTAAAGATTGAGCTAAGCAGATTTCGTTCGAAGAAAAGCCGATGATATCCATAAAAATTATAATGCTAAAAATGGGGTCATGACCCAAAATGTAAACTTTGAGAACGTGTGCTGATTGGGTATACTTACGGAAAATGGCGATCGTTCTCTGACAAACTCGCCCATCACTTTGATCGTATCCATTACGATATCAGCACATAATACAATAAATTATTTACTTTCACTTTTAAAGATAACAACTTAGTCCCTAGGAAGCTATTTTAATTTTTTTAAATATACAAATTTGTTTTTGGTATGCCATAAGCTTAGTATTTTTGGTGTCAGTAGTTTTTTTTTAATATCTATAGTCTGTGCGTGTGTTTTCGAAGTTATTCTGTAATTTAATTAAACTACTTTATTCATTGACAGTAGAGGTCAATTTTAGGCGTCCTGTCTAATGATAATTTAGGTCAGGATGTGGAATGTTCATTAACTTTATACTACTAGAAGTGGAGTGTGTATTTTTTGCATTTCGAAATTAATTCAGGAAGGATTGATGAAAAACTATCGCAAGGGTTTGTGTAAGTTTAGTAAAATCTTTAGTTATATTTATACAAATTTCATGTTGCCGTGTTTCCGTGTTTCCTGTTTCGTGTTACGTGTGAACCAACTTGAGAGATAGGATAGTATTTATCTCAATTTATAGTCACAATATGGATAGTATTCATCTCAATTTATAGTCACAATATTTTTTGATTGCAACCTATTCAGCCACAGCAACTCGTGGCCGGATATCTAGTCTTTACATTCCTTTTTCAAATACAGCCTGTATATAGAAAAATTATACTTAATTATGTATTTATACGGGAATTAACGCGATCACGAAATATATATTACATACCTCTGCCTGTTTCGACTAGGTTGCACTGGCCGTGGTCACAGGCTGACCCAGCATTCAGATGTATGTAATACCTATTTCGTGCGAAAGTTTAAAAGTTAGTCTATAAAAATGAATCCCTATTTCCCTTGGTCACGCCATAACTTCGGAACGACTTTACCAATTTCATTCATCTTTTTCAACTTATTTTTTGTATTACTTTGTAAAAGGTTCTTATGGAACTAAAAATTAAGAAAATTGCGCAGAAAATCGGTCCCCGTGGGATAATTTTGAATTTCCACGCGAACGAAGTCACGTAGTTTATTATAAATATTTGTTGTTGATGAATTTAGATTTTAAAAACATAGAAAATCTAAGTTTGTATTTATTTACGTAATGATCACATAATTTTGGCATCGAATGTACTGTGAGCGTTTGTACATTGACGTGGCTACCGAAATGTGTATGAACTCATAAGGGAACATCATAAACAATAACAACATTAAGATTATACACTATCCATATAAGATAAATCCAATAAGACTACTTCCAATTCTTGACTATGCCGATGTCAGCTATCTGAATCTCACTAAGACACAACTTGATAAACTTGAGCGACTTCAAAATTTTTGTATAAAATTTAGTACCTGGAAAACCTTAGCTTTTTTTAAAATCGTCATTTTTTTGTGTAAAATTGCGTTTTTACGGCAATACAATGCAGTTGAACTTAAAATGCAAAACTGTATCTGTATACAAAATTTAATCAAAATCGTTGGAGCCGTTTCCGAGATTCAGAATATATATATACATATATACAAGAATTGCTCGTTTAAAGGTATTAGATAGAAAAAATTATCACATTTATTGTAAAGTACTCATATCCTCATTTTGCTTTAAAACATCTTATTTAAATGTAATCTGCATTTGTATAAATGCTTCACATTATACATACATATAAAACAAAGACCCACATCTCTCTAACCCTAATCAAACTATTAACAAACAAATAATTTAAAAACTATACTAAGTAAAACTAAAAAACATTCCACAACGCACTCAAAATTAAACCTTAATTTTGTTTAAAAAGATCGAAACCACAAAAACAGCGCACTATTTTCTGAGGCACTTCGCAGACTTTTATCCGCACTTGTCGACGGCAAAACGAATACTGAAAACCTATCTTAAAATAATTGGCAACGTGACTTTATGAGTCTGTTTATTTGTATACCATGAAGTCATTTTGCAAGCTCATGAATAAAGATAGAGATTACTTAAGGTACGATACCTTTTCTATTTAAATACCTGGTGTATTTAAATAGAAAAGGTACCACGTGACCACGATTGGTGCAATTTGATCGAAACGTCGGGTTCAGAAACAAGGATCGTCATCATCCCAACTAAGTTTCGGCCGAACTTCGATATTTTACGTAAAGCGACTGCCATCAGACCTCCACAACCTAAGTACTAGGCGATATCGAAGTTCTGTAGTTAGACCAGATTGTCGGACTTTTTAGGGCTCTAACAACCCGTAACGAATGCCACAGATGTTCGTATGGCAAACAAGACCGACGGCTTAACGTGCTCTCCGAGGCATAGAGGGGTCTCAATGTGTTAAGAATAGTCACCCATCCTAAGACTGACCTGGCTAGTATTATTTAACCTTTCAAATGTGCTAAAATCCTCGGTTACCACTTAGCCACGAGCCCCTGTTTAGAAAAAAGGATTGTGCGTTAAAATTATTATTAAGTCCCGATTTCCACATCTAATGTGGGTATACAAGTCTCAAGGTCTAAATGTAGTAAATAGTAATAATAGAGATTACTTAACCCTTGGAGACGAACGTTCTTAAATGGTTTTAGACCCTTCCACTTTTATGAGTGTCATCTTATAGACAATAGTCCATAATATTAGCAAAGAAGTTATCGATTTTCAGGAAACGTTCAACTGTGTGCCCTCAGACCAATAATTATTTGAATTAATTGGTCTGAGTGTGTGCCTACACTTATTTTATTTACAAGTAAATCGGTAGACATGGAAATTTTATAAATCCACTTCAACCCTAAGCAAAAAAGAGACATTGAAAAGGTACGAAGTTATATTACTTTAAGATTATATTGCTTGAGGTTTCTCATCTTTGCTTTTTTTTTTAAACGCGAATCATTTCACTCACAAAGTAATGATTTGGGTTTATGAAAAAACACAAACAAAGAGTTTCTTATTAATTTTGTATGCGTATTACGCGACATCTTAAAAATATATGGTATTTAGTTTAAAAACTCTTATATTTACAACAAGAAAACAAAATTCATAAGATGGTATTTTTGGCATCACCAAATCTATTCCTGTATCCCAAAAATGTTATAAATATTATAGGATATAGTACCGAGGTCGTTGACACATACCAAATGGACGTCTAATGGGCCTTAATGGGTTCTAAATATCAGCCAAATGGTCCATTACAAATACCGTATCTGGCGCGTATTACTGTAGCTATCTTCAATTCAAGCATTGCTGAACATAAATATGCATGCATGGACGCGCGAATAATTAAAAAAAAACAGTCAGTCGTAGGACTGCATGTCAGAAGTGAAAACATAACTTCACAATGTATTTGCATGTACATACACACACACACATCTGTATATATATAATTAGGTTAAAAGTAAAAAAGTAGGTAATAACATATCTAAATGTATACATAGGGTACACTGGAAGTTCTGCGCTCCTGGCCGCTCATAAATGTTTGAATTTCGAATGTTTTAAATATTAGAAACGGCTCCGTTTTACGAATTTTCGATCAGGGTCACTTGTCCTGGCGCGAATTTAACATTTTTTACCCATCCCAAAAAGTGCACAACGCCACTAAAGAAGTTTTCACTTCAAAAAGAGAAAAAAGGAACTCATCATCATCAAGGTATCCATTCCGATTCTGAGTAGATCCGATTCTAAATCGGAATCGGATCTATTTTTTTTTAAAGTACACATAAGCCGAGTAAATAACGAATAGTCATTTACAATATTTACTATTAAATATAATCACTTTACAAAATGCATCACACCTTGACATAACAGAATAAAAATAAAAATACACATTTGTATTTATTTTGAAATGTGTTAATAAACGTATCATCATTGCTTAAACCTTGGAGGTCTGCCAGAAACACTCCCACCGAGTGGTGTAAAGCTGACAATGTCAATGAATCAGAGATCTTGTGATTTGCGCTACTGAGAGTATAGTCTATTTCTTCGTAAAATTTTAAAAGGACAAGGGACCTTCCTACCATAAATGCTTATGATAGTCACATAATGTTTACCATATAGCACACCTTAATAAGACTAATATAATAAAAATCTATGTTTGTTTGTATTTTATGCGCTGCCCTATCGTTATTCCAATCATCATGAAATTTTGCATACACCCTGCTAGGTATACTGAGAAGGACATAGGATGCCCGTCATCCAGAAAAAATACTGTTCCCGAGGTATGGAAAAATTACTTTACGCGAGCAAAGCCGCAGGGAAAAGCTAGTAGTACATATCTTATTACTTTAAACGAGTAATCCTTGTATGTATGTATGTATTTATTTATATTTCGGGTATCTCAGAAACGGCTTTAACGATTTTGATGAAATTTTGTATACAGATACAGTTTTTCATTTTAAGTAAAAATGAAATTTTACAAAAAATAAATTTAAAAAAAATACGATTTTATAAAAAGCTACCGAACGAGGCTCGGTCTCCTAAGTACTTTATATAACACGACTATCTGTGGCCCGATTTAATTTAGATTTGTCCGTCAATTTAGACAGACAACACATTTTTTTTCATGATGAAAGGTACCAAACAAACAAATTCACACTATAATATTAGTTAGGATAACGGGGAGAACAATCTATTAATATTTATATTGGAATGTAAAATTATATTGATACTCGCAGCGCCCTGCGGTTTTATCCGCGTAAATCCAGATCCCGCGGGAATATCGGTATAAAAAGTGTGTGAGCTTATGCGTTAATCCAGGTCTCCAGCTATCTACATACCAAGTTTCATCGCAATCGGTTCAGTGGTTTTTGCGTGAAAGAGTAACAAACATCCATCTATCCATCCATCCATCCAAACTTTCACATTTATAATATTAGTGGGATGGTCATACACATTTATTTTAATACAAATTGAACATAAATAGATTTTACTAAGTATTTGACTAGTACACGTTACAACTATTAACCATTTTTTACACCACAACTGCTGATATCATAATAAATTAAATCATCATCAACATCATCATTTGCCTACCCTTGTCGCAATTTTATTTAAGGTAATTTCACTGCTTACTCCCTTCTAGTCATATGTTCTTTCACACAGTTCATACATCTTTTCTTTGGTCGTCCTCTTCTCTTGTACCCGTCAACATCCAAACATAAAACTTTTTTCACCACATTTTGCTCATCCCTCCGCATCACATTTCCATACAACGGTAACATATTGTTCCTCAACTCTTCATCCTCTGACGCAACTTTCAGGCTCTATCTGATAAATTCATTTCTCACCTACTGCATCCTAGTCACACCACACATCGATATCAACATTTGCATTTCAGCTACGTGCAGGCATCTCTCATCCGGTCTCTTTGTGGGCCAAATTTCAGATCCGTACAGGACGGCAGGTCTGATGATCGTCTCTAGACCTGTCCTGTTAGTTTAATAGAAAACTTGGAATCAGAAATTGTTCCTGTTACCTGTCGCCAGTTCATCCACCCTGTATTGATGGGATGCTGCACGGTCCGGTTTATTTTTCGCACTCGCTTTGTAGGAGGGAGACGAGGTACAAAAATGTGTAAACGGAATAGTAATATTAATTAAGTGGCCATGCTTTGAAGGGGAGTAATTGTTTATGTGTTATCTATGGTTATGATATTTGTACTTTTTCGAAGTTTTTTTTTATTTATTTTATGATTATATAAAATATTTTTCTGAAAAAAAATTGTCTTTGACTTATTTTATACGCGTGTATAAAAGATACATGTTTGTGTTTTCATTCGTTTCCAAAAGCTATTTAAACTAGCTTTAAAAAGCCGCATAGTAGAAACCAGAGTGTTTACTTGTATAATAAATTCTATAGGTAGGTTACTAAGTTGTATTTTTTTTTATTTATAATTACGTAGTTATAAAATACGTAGTAGCAGATGCCAATTACCAGCTTCCATATTTCCTTTCATCGTCTAATTATTCGTTTTAACAATCAATTAAAATATTGATTCGCCCCTATTACTTTTGAATTGTGTTTTTTTTTATACCACGTATGTGACAACCAAGCACATGGCCCCCCTGAGTGTAAGCGTAGATAGCCTGTAGATGCTTGAAAATCCAGGGGGTTTGCATGAAGCGTTGGCGAATGCCGGCCCTTTA
The DNA here is from genome assembly GCA_963859945.1 of Euplagia quadripunctaria. Classification (NCBI taxonomy): domain Eukaryota; kingdom Metazoa; phylum Arthropoda; class Insecta; order Lepidoptera; family Erebidae; genus Euplagia; species Euplagia quadripunctaria. The sequence continues at coordinate 5,297,378 of OY982588.1, read as the reverse complement.
GAAACCTATACACTCTTTTCTTAAAGAACCCTATGCTGTGCAATATATCTCTAATCTAATTATGTGTTATATGTGTTGTAAGGGATAACAATGTACTCTAATCTTGGCCGTTTCACTTGTCTTACAACCTCGTACACCTCTGCCTACACCTTCGTAGACGTACGGGGCATTAGTATACAAAAAAAAATTATATGAAAACCTTATATTTATCATACTTGTATAAAATCACTCCTTACCATTATAGGGAGGCAACGTCAAAAAACAACAGTTAGATTTAAGTATTTGTTATAACTACAACACTTCACATAAAATCACCATTTTCAAATGCAACACATATGTACAATGACATCACCATACCCATACTGAGTTCACCATGATAAGTACAAACGTGAATCGCGACGCGACTGTTATTTTTGAATTCGCACCGAACACTGTATTAGCGTTACTTAATGACCGAAGACGGCACACTGACACTACATGCGCAAGCGCCTTTAGAGTAGCGCTCTTAGTACAGCATTAATTAGTGTAATAACAATAAATTATATTTTAGCTATCAGAAAAAATGTGTTTTAATTTAAGTTTATTATTGAATTATATTAAACCGTTATAACATAGACCTTCTTTTAGGTATTTTCTTAAAAGTGAAAGTAAAACGAATAAAATAATTTAGTGAAACTAAAAAACACGCTTTAATGGCAAACCGAATTAAAATTCCTCACCATCAGACCATCGCATCGTTACTAAACCCTTGGACTCGTCGAATCGTACTATCCCAAATTCGAGGGGTTTATTAGTAGCCACTGAAGAGTTCCACTATCCACCTCCGTGCTTCATCATCAGACCAGCTTCAAGATGCCCAAATATATATACCAAATACAAAATTACATTTCCATACAATTAAAAGTAGATTAAAATTGACTTCAGAGATTTCAGTTTCAGTCAGTCAGTAAGTAAAGTTAATAAAATGTGTTAATATAATAATAGTCTTAGAGTCAAGGAAAACTGTGCATTCTGACACAGATTGAACCGCGAAGGTACACTACTCATGCCGTTCTACAACAGTGTAGTGCAAACAAACCCAACGGGAACCAAACGGTCTACCACCTTCAGCACCAGCACACGTGTTCCCTTTGACATAGAATCCCGAGTCCTTTAAGCGGGGCGTGAAAAAGCATCCCTCGAGGCCGTCAAGCCGAGGGCCACCATTTTAGTATCATCCGTATCTATAATAGTGGTCCTCAATATTTGGACCTCAATCTAGCTTTCCACCAGGCGGTTTGAGGTCATTCTGACCTGTCACCCGTGATAAAAACAAAAAAGAACTGCTAATTTTCCACTCTTGGAGTAAGGTTTTTTTTTATTTATATGACGTGTAAAGTACTCTCTTACAAACCTACCTACATGAAAACCATGGTAAACATTTTCATATTCCCACTTAATTTGGGAAATAAATTGATCCTCATGGTCAAGAGTATGATAAAGACACTTTCGAGTAGGTTGTATTTTTTAAAAATACTCACTCTAACAAGAGAAGTTTTCTTTATTTTTTTCTTTTCACCGCGTAAATTGAAAACATTTTCTTTAAAATAATTTACTCCAGTCAACATTCTAATTTGCCGGCACGGTTTAGGATTAACCGGAAACTGGTCCGACTATAAATACGGCTCTCCTCAAATAATTAATTAAGTTCAGACAACCTTGACAATGACATAATGCTGCTTGTTTTAAATATGAGGATAAACATAACAGGACGTAGTCGCTAGACAGGACATGGTCATTGTAACATAAGTAATAACTTTATTAAGAAGAATGAGAATAATACTTCTTTTTTATTTAACCGACGTTTCGTCATCTAACCACCTTGTTGATGGACGATCTACGTTGCGTATACTAAGTTTTAAACTTTCGCGTTCCATGATATAATTATGTATTTGAACGGCCTGTGTGTGTGCGTGTGTGGTCGAAACGTCAGGCAATTCAGAGGTATGTAATACCTTTTCGTGATCGCGTTAATTCCAGTTTAAATACATAATTATGATCTACGTCGCGCTTTGCAAATAATAATAACAATAGGTATTTGCCAAGAACATTGTCAAGATGGTACAAATTTATCTTACGACTAAGTGCAGAATATTCTGCCTAAATTGGGCATGCAAATGCAAACATTTTTGTTAAATAACATGAATTATAAATTAGTAAAAACTTTACGTCTATTGCAATTTATTATACTAATAAAAGTATTAACATGATTAGTGTAAATGTATTTAAAATAACTTCGATATCTGACGCATATATTAATCATACATAAATGAGGTATAATCACAGCCCAAAATAGAATATTATAATGACGTCATACAAACATGTGTTTGATGTTTATTTGACCTCTCAGATTAAGTTAAGGTTGAATATCCATAAGTCAGGTAGAATAATAATAATAACTTGACACATCTCACACACTCTGAACACTCACGACACTCAAGACACGTCTGGTCTTGATATAAAGCCTATACTATGGTAACCAGACTGCTAATAAACATACTTTATTTCTAAATACATACATATTATAGATGAATTACACCCAGACAGAAGAAATGATCACGCCCATCACACAATTATTTGTCCCGGGTGGGAATCGAACCCACGACCTCTGGCTCAGCTGTCAGGAACACTAACAACTAGACCAACAGGCCAGTCAGAATGAGCGTTTGTGGCCGTTAGCGACAGCTGTTTTACCGCGGTCGCGGCCTTTTGCGAGGATTTAATCTCTCGGAAGAAGGCGGCAGAGCTGATCCGGGAGGAAGATCTCCAAACGAATAGGTTTCGCCGGCGACGATCCGTCCCTTGAAGACGGGTTTTACGTCCACCATCAACAGTAGAGGTGTCTGTCGCCCAGTTAAGAGACGGACCCCGCTTGCCACCTACCGGGCTAACGCTGTTTGCAAAAAACACAGAGCCTGGTGGTAAGCTGTTAGCACTGCCTATAAATACTTGCGACTCTAGCCACTTGCAGTATCTCTCTTTGACATATTTTTGACCATATTAATTTTTCTAATGTAACCTTATCGTTTTCGACATAACTGTCAGTCGTTTGATAGTTGGCGCGATTGTTCAATATTCATAGTTAAGACACGACAAAGTTTGTCGGGTCAGCTAGTAATAATAAAGGAATATTTGCAAAAAACACAGAGCCTGGTGCTGCCTATAAATACCTGCGACTCTAGCCACTTGCAGTATCTCTCACTTAGTAACAATTCTTCTTCCCAAAACACACAGCTCTGGAGACTTTATTCACCTCGATCCTTGGCTAATAATCTACATTCTTCTAACTGCCTTAACCAATTATGGGTTTGCTATTTTCTAAGGCGGGGAAGTAATTAGGTACTTTATGGAACAAACGACGATAATGCATAACAATCCCAAAACAATATACTAGTAAGACAACATAAAATAAACAATAGCTAAAGATAAATATGCGTCTATACTTACAAATAATACAATAATGACCTTCTGCATAAGCTATGTAAAAATCGTGACTAATGTAGGATACTATAGCGGTTACGTCATCGACTCCTGCGCATGTAGGGTGACTATAACGACTGCTTTTGTTTTAGGATAATCCCGGACAGGGAAGATAAATAGCGGAGTTGCTAGATAATTTATATCTCAGAACTTTTATTCTTCTTTATTTTAGAGAATACTAATAGAAAATATTTAATGTTCACCCAAATTACATAAGATAATAAGCTTTACAAAGCTACTCTTGATTCTGGTGGTATGCATACTAAAACCTCTCAATTGAGCCCTCCATGATAAATACCTTTGATTTGCCTGACGTTTCGACCAGTTTTTTTTTTTTTTAAAGATTACTAGTAACGTGGGTCACACATTACTAGTAATCTCGTTAACCCCTCCAGCTAAGCTTAACGCTTGTGTTAGGAGTAGGTTCACGACGGTAGTGCACTGAATGGGGTTCGAACCCGCAACCATTTGATCGCAAGTCCGACGCCTTAGCCATTACGCTACCGCCGCTGATTGCTGATTGGTCACAGGCTGGCAAAGTTTAAAAATTAGTATAACAACAATAGTATCTTGGTTGTAGAGAAAAACACCTCACAATAAAAACAGTCAGTCGTAGGACTGCACATCAAAAGTGAAAACATAACTTCACAATGTATTAGCATATACATACACACACACATCTGTATATACATAATTATGTTAATTTAAAAAGTAGGTAATAACTTATCTAAATGTATACATAGGGTACACTGCAAGTTCTGCGCTCCTGGCCGCTGCATAAATAATGCTGCGGCATAAATGTTTGAATTTCGAATGTTATATTTTTTAAATATAAGAAACGGCTGCGTCTTACGAATTTTCGATCAGGTCACGTGTCCCGACGCAAGTTTAACATTTTTTACCCATCCCAAAAAGTGCACATAGCCGCTGAAGAAGTTTTCACTTAAAAAATGCGACGTTACTGCAATTGTTTTTGCCAAGTTGTAAAGATTGTACGAGTTTTAAAGGTGGCGCACTAAAATTGGTCCAATTTCAGAGCATTTGTCATCACTAAATGTGATGACAAATGCTCTGAAATCCTCTGCTTTCAAGAACACATCATCAAATAAAGAAAACAATATCTTGAGGATTCACTCACTTGTCATCCGTAATCGGTCACGCCGATACGAGGAACTATTCTAAATATTTTATCTCTAAAAAGGGGCTTAGAAATATGATAGCCTATATATATAATCATAATATGCGGAAAAAACAATCCATAAACATAATCATTTGGCAAGTCAAATATTATTTTCAAGGCGCATCTATTACCGACCAGCCGAATCGAGAAGCCCTTTCATTCTTTTTTTTATACTACGTCGGTGGCAAACAAGCATACGGCCCGCTTGATGGTAACTGGTTACCGTTGCCTATGAACGCTATAAGCAGTTACAAATACATATTATACCTTCTACACAAATTAATATGTAATGCTATTCGTTGATAAGCTCATCACAGGAGAATAGCTCAACCGATTAATTGTCTATTTTTAACCAACTTCAAAAAAGGAGGTTCCGTATTTGATCCGTATGTATGTATGTTCGCGATTTTCTTAAAAAGTATTTACACTATTTTCACGATTTGTTCCACCAATGTATTTTACATATTTTCTAGGTTTCAGTTAGCGTCTCGTTTAGTTGTACCAGAATAAACGTATTTTCTTTCTTTCTTTCTTTCTTCTTCTTCTAATACATTCTGTATTTATTATTAGTCCTTTTTTTACATAATAAATTTAGTTGAAGTCGTTTTTTTTTTAAATAAAATTATTTGTTTTAAAATGTTCGTAATATTTTAAGTTAACTTTGAGTTAAATAACCGTACCATCGATTTCTCCAGTGTGACCTTTCCTAATCAGAAGGTCACGTGAAGAAATGGGATCCCTATGCCTCAGTAGAACATAAGTTAAAGCTAAAAATGCCATCAACGTGTGAATGTATCTTTTCCTTGGTTGGAACCAATGAGAAAGGGAAAAAAAGGTTACCAGTTTAACGTCCATCACCACCATTTTTTTAACCGACTTCAAAAAAGGAGGAGATTCTCAATTCGACTGTATGTTTTTTTTTTTTATGTTTGTTACCTCAGAACTTTCGACTGGGTGAACCGATTTTGATGATTCTTTTTTTATTTGAAAGCTGGTGCTTCCGGTGTAGTCCCATTTCAATTTGGTCCAGTTCTGACAGTGTAAGTCTTTTATGGAATAGTTTTTTGTTTTGAAGTCGGTTTTTTTTTGAAAGAATTATCTTAGTAACGTCTCTGAATAAACGTTTCTATGATAATATAGAGAGATATATAGGGAGATATTTTAGGTTTGATAATAATATCAAACCTAAAATATCTCCAATGAGAGATGAGGATACTTTTCTTAATCGGGAATATTTTTTGGACTGTCTTCATGGTCAACCTAGTCTGATGACAGAATGTACATGTTTTAATTATCTGGTTAAACTTCAGGAAATAGCTGTCCATATAATTCTTTATTGAGCCAGGATTTGTTACGAGAGATTAACCATGTCACATAATAAACTAGCAGTTCCCGCGCGGCTTCACTCACGTGTACTTATTTATATATTTTGCGCGGAACCCTAATTCTTTTTCCAAAATAAAGTAGCCTAAGTTACTTCTTATAACACCAGTTATCTGCCAGTGAAAGTCCCGTGGAAATCGATCCACCCGTTCCGGAGATTAGTCAAAACAAACAGATAGACAGACACAAAAATTTTTAAAAATGTTAGTAAAAAGTGGTTATTTTAATATTACAGACACTCCAATTTTATTTATTTGTATAGATGTATAGACTAAGATAAACTGTACTTTGTTATGTTTTAACCGACTTCAAAAAAGGAGGAGGTTCTCAATTCAACTATGTTTTTTTTTTATGTTTGTTACCTCAGAACTTTCGACTGGGTGAACCGATTTTGATGATTCTTTTTTTATTTGAAAGCTGGTGCTTCCCGTGTAGTCCCATTTCAATTTGGTCCAGTTCTGACAGTGGCATCCATGAGAAAACCATATAAGTCTTTTATGGAATAGTTTTTTTTGTTGAAGTCGGTTTTTTTTTTAAAGAATTATTTTAAATAAGTTTTAGATATGTGTAGGTAGTAAAGCCGATACTGAAGACGCAACAATGCATTATGTTACATTTTTTGTGGGTCTTTATTTTCTGGTTTGTCACAAGAACGACTAACACGACGAAGCACCTACAGTGATTTAATTACAAAAATCTAAACAAACAGGTCTCCATCAAATGCAAGTAATGGTTTTATCTTTTGACTAAATTAAATTCCATTGCATGGATGTATTAAAAAAGACAAACAAAGTTATAAATAAAAGTAGGTAAGTAAACAATTTACATGCAGCTTGATAAGAAGGGGGAAGAACTGTAGAATAACCTTGGTGCAATGGTTTTGCCTAGAAGCTACAGAATTGAATTGTTCATAAAGTTATACAAAGGTTATTGGGATAAAGTGTTAATGACATCTCTAGTGTACCGAGCGTCTATAAGCTACGGTGAACGCTTTTCAAGAAGCGGGCGAGACTTACTGAAAAACTCTAGTGCTTTAAAAACTGAAAAATCTACTTTAAGATAGGTATATTCGGATCCTCCTGCATTTAAATTATGTATATATACATATTATCTTGTTTGTCTGTTTTTGGCCTCTGCCGCATAGATGTTGGTTACACTGCGAAAATATATCAGGAATAGCGTTGATATTTTTCATGATGCATGCTTGTGTTCTCTTAATAGTTTGTAGGTACTTTATATTATACTAGCCGTCCCCGTAGTTTCACCTGCGTTTATGGTCACTGCTCCTCTCCTATTGGTCGTAGCGTGATGATATATAGCCTATAGCCTTCCTCGATAAATGGGCTATCTAACACTGAACGAATTTTTCAAATCGGACCAGTAGTTCCTTAGATTAGTGCGTTCAAGCAAACAAACATACTCTTCAGCTTTATATATTAGTATAGATTATTTAGTTTAAATATTTATACATTATATATTTAACAAAAATGTAGAAGCATGTATCTCATGCTTGTTAACAGATATATTTTATCTAACTTCATAACAGTGTGATTTTTAATACATTTCCCGCATCAATAATATTCCTTTGTCGCGGGGGGCTTCACAAACATTTAAACAACGAACACAAACAACTATTTGTGGATCACACTCATTTTTGTTCCGTGTGGGATTTGGACCCACAACACTCAGCGCGGCGTAATGACGAGGCGACCAATTATACCATTGCGCCATCCGTGCAGTCCTTTTCCATTTGGCGCGGAGATCCAAAATGTATGCATGCAACGTCAGGAATCGCGGGTTCGATTGCCGATCTAAGTAAGAACCTAATACAGAGTTCACATACAAATAACAAAAGGACAGAATTATTTCGAATAACTTGAAGATTTGTTAAAGGTTTTTAATATTCCTAGTAAGTCAATATTTAACAGCTGTCCAGTGCTTGCTGAATTCAATTCATTATTTGACCTAGATTTCCACCTAAGCATACGACTGGTTTATCAATATTCTGCTCATGTCTAGAGAAGGTCGGCATTCAGACGGCTGCCATATTTGCCTTTCAATTGTAACCAGTCAGGTACAATCATCATTATAGTAATTTCTAGCTAGATGAAAAAAATATATAATATGAAAGGTTTAATGACAATAGAGGAAGACCGTGGAGTATGAAAGGATAGAAGCAAATGGCGGACTGTTGTCCCTGCTTATCCCGAAGGGAGAAAGGTGTGAGGTGTACACAGGGTGTATTTGAAAAAGGAACACTTACTTAAATCACTGAAAGGGCATGACCCTAGCATGCAGTTACAAAAAGAACTTTTGAAAAAAATCTATCCGTTTTCAAGTTATGACCGTTTGAATTTCCAGGTATTTTTCTTTGTTTTTCATAAAATCAGGTAGATCGTGTAAAGCTAAAGATTTTAAATGGTACATTTTTTTTTTTTTGGAACTCCTCACTCAGTTATTGAGAAAATCCTTAAAAACTAACTTAAAATAAATTGCGATTAGTTTTTAGGGATTTTCGGAATGAAAAATCCAAAATAAAAAAATATGTTTAAAATCTTAAACTTTACACATGCCACCTAAAATAAAAAGTAGGTAATAACATATCTAAATGTATACATAGGGTACACTGGAAGTTCTGCGCTCCTGGCCGCTCATAAATGCTTGAATTTCGAACGTTATATTTTTTTAAATATAAGAAACTCGGCTCCGTCTTACGAATTTTCGATCAGGTCACGTGTCCTGACGCGAGTTTATCATTTTTTACCCACCCCAAAAAGTGCACAACGCCGCTAAAGAAATTTTCACTTCAAAAAACGGAGACAAAAATACCTGGAAATTCAAACGGTCATAATATAAACGGATAGATTCCCTTGCCCTTTCAGTGAATTAAGTAAGTGTTCCTTATTCAAATACCCCTGTATGTGTATACGAAACATCGTAAATACATAACGAAACTCCCCTCAAATCTGGGACGGGCAACCACAGCATAGATAGCATGCTATATGGCGCGACTGGGGAATTACTTCGCGGTTGACCGGATTTAAAATTAACTTGGACTCTGCTATGCTGGAAGTTGATTGCTCTCGAGGACTGTACCGATCACGGAAAAGTAAGAACGTGGAGTGTCTTGTAGAGTTCGTTCATGTGTCACAATTACGCGGAGATGCACAACAATTGCTTGAGAGGAAAATGACGATGATGTTAAATAAAATCGATTTAAGAGGGGTGATGTTCTCCAAGCACGACCCACGCCAACTGGATGAAAGTAAAATATTGCCGATAAAGTTTCTACTGATTTTGAATCTATTCCAGTTGACTGTTACCTCTCTCTACCTACCTCTTGTGAAGTTTTTCTAGTACCATACCTCTCAAAGGTAATAAGAGGCCACAGAAGACCGTCCAGTATTACAACTATCCGAACGATAGAGTTCTTGTTTATTAATTTAAGAATACAATTTCAATCAAGCGTGTGGCGCCTGACGACGACGAGGCAGGTCGTTTCACTCCTCGATAATGGGTCCCCGTTGGGCCCGAATCTAATCGAGCAACCCCGAAATACACCCCCAAAATAAATACAAATACCACTCACGAAAGTTTTTAGGGGCCTTAATGTACACTTTTTTTTTAATATTATTTTTCTATCCATCGGGCACAGTCCTTTTTTCTGGATAAAAGGTACCCTTTACCCTGTTTTGTACTCCTAAAAACGTTTATACAAATTGTGATGATGATTAGTTGAGTAAAGGCGTGGAAGCAAGACATACAGACAAACAAACTTATATTAATTTTTATATTTCAATACAAATAAATAAAATTGAAGTGTCTGTTTGTAATGTCAAATAATAGTTTTTTTTAAGCTCATACAGTTATTTACACGATACCTATGCCTAAAAATCAGTTTTTAAGATTTTTGTCTGTCTGTTTGTTCTGGCTAATCTCCAGAACGGGTGGACGGATTTCTACGGATTTCACAGGTAGATAGCTGGTGTTATAAGGAGTAACTTAGACTACTTTTATTTTGGAAAAAGAATTAGGGTTCCGCGCAAAATATATAAATAAGTACACGCGAGCGAAGCCACGCGGGGGCTGCTAGTATTAAATAAAAAATAAGATGCAATTCCTAGACCCTTTTATAGCATCCAATAAAATTACGATTTCTAGCGAGTTAATGTGGATTTCAATGGCAACATGTCGACATTGACCCAGTGATTTCATAACATGATCTCATCGTGCCTCGTTTCAATGTTATCATTCTAGAAAGCATCGATTATCTTAAATGAGTTTATGAGCATGTTCTAACATGATTATACCAGATAGACGACTACCTTCGGCGGTAGTGCATTCCTTTGTGCCCTACCTTAATCTAACTTTTGTGACTTTAAACAACAACGAGCTGCGATATTTATTTTCTGTATATGTTCAAATATTTTATCATAGGTATAATCTCCATACATAAGATTATCTATGTATATATTAATAGGTGAAGAGAATTCTTAAGGAGCGGGCAAATGAGCAGACGGGTCACCTGATGGTAAGTGATTAGCGCCGCAAATAGACACCTGTAACTCAAGAGTCACAAGTGCTTGCCGGCCTTTAAGGTGGGCGTAGGGGAAGGGGGAAGGAGGGGAAGAGGGAAGGGCTCCAATAACCTCACTCACTCGGTGAAATACAACGCAAGCATTGCTTCACTACCAGTTTTCTGTGAGGCCGTGGTATCAAAAGACAAAGTTCATATGTAAAAGAAGCGCGGAAAGCTAAATGTCTTATTTTAAAAACTATGCGAAAACGGTTACGAATAGCCCCAGATCCAGTATATATGTTGACCTGTCATGGTTCGAAAAGTCTGTACAATGACAGCTCAAGTTATACTGGTCCACGATATTAAACAAAACATATTAAGTTAATTCATTATAGTCGAAATTCGACCACCACGTGATCTCTAGCACATATTACTATATGAAATACCATAATGCAATAGTTTAACTGCTTACCCCTTTCTTTCTCCATGTCTCCTTCCTCTTAAGCCGCGGTAAACTGTTGTAATTCCTCTCAGTCATGGTGACAATTACACTTCACGTTACACTAAACATCACTAATTTGCGTTGTAACAGCAATTGTCATCACTAAATTGCCTTTTCGTTACACTAAATTGCGTTCCAATAACACTAAACATCTTTAAATTGCGTTGCAACAACACTATGTATTGAGTCTGTGTGGCACTTTCGAATAGGAGCAGGAATCATTACAATGTTAGTTCTTACGAATTTATTTAGTCGATGTTATATTGTGTTAATTTGTATTTTATTTTAAACACATTTGTTGTGTATTATGCTAGGAAAAGAGACATTTTAGTTTTTAATAGAAAAGTTCAATTCTGTATTCTTTCAAACTCACCCTGTCATTTTCATCACGGAGCAAAACCATTCACGCATTCATTTGCATAATTTAAGCACTAAATCTTTCAAACAATTACTGCCACATCCCTAACAAGCCTCGTTGCATCTACCAGAAATGTCACCAAAGTTCGACATATCTAGTGTTGTTAGAAATACAAACGGCTACCGGCTACAAATACTCAGAAACTATTAAAAACATAACTAAAAATATCCTGAGATGGAAAAATATCAACGTTGTAAGAAAAATGTTCAAGGTAACAGAATTCAATATACATATACACAAGGATCACTCGTCACGCCGCAAATTACACATTTATTTATTCAAAACTAAATCGTAAGGCACCTAGAAACATATACGATACAACCGAAATAGGTATATAAGCATTCGTTTTTCGAGGTACAGCATAAAACTTTCTAAAGAAATTAGTGTTTTCAACAAAAAATCTGGTAACGCAAAACGAGGCCATTTTATAATTTTAAGAGTTCAATTCCAAACAGATCAGCTTCCAATTCGTAACTACATTGCTAAAACGCATTCTAATATAATCAATGTACACCACAGTAGTAATTGGCTACCACCTAATAAAAATTATGGTTTTAATTTAATGAAACAATACAAGATAAGATTAGTGTCAAATCTGAACCTGAAAAAAAATTTACGCGACACTGCCATTGGCTTAACGGATTATTCAGAAAAATTACGATACCTAGTCATCATCCTGCTTCACGCCTTTTTCCCAACTAAGTTGGGGTCGGCTTTCAGTCTAACTAAGATACGGCCGAACTTTGATATTTTACGTGGAGCGACTGCCATCAGACTTCCACAACCCAAGTGCTAAGCGATATAGAAGTTCTGTAGTTAGACCAGGTTGTTGGACTTTTTAGGGCTCCAACTAACCGTAACGAATGCCACAAATGTTTGTATGGCACCTGGGACCGAGGGTTTAACGTGCTCTCCGAGGCACAGAGAGGCAGAGAGAGAGGGTCTCAATTTGTTAAGAATGGTCACCCATCCCAGATTGACCTGGCTAGTATTATTTAAATTTGTACTTAGTCACGAAAAATTACGATAGTACAAAAACCATTTCAGAACATTTTACCGCGAATCTGAAGAGGTCGTGTGACAATTATTACATCATTTCATCAAATGATTAAACTTTGTGAATGAGTACTTAATAATAGCATTTGGTTTAAAACTATTTTTAACCGACGAAAAAAAAGGAGGTTATCTATTCGACCGTATACATATTTTTTTATACAACCAATGTGCAAGCTTACGTAATTTGTCCTAATAGCAATCGTCTCTTGCAGGTTGTATTGCCCATAATTATGCTAAAGTCTAGATTTTAAACGTGTGGATTTCGGTTCCGGCTTGCCTGTGTTAACTGCGGGAATAATCTATCTAAAATTCCGTCCAGTCGTTTCACCACGGGGGAATAACTAACTCACACACATACACGCACACTGTCACAAACATTCGCATTTGGAGATTCTAGTTGCATGGCTACTTGACCAGTAAAACTGTGTTGGAAAGAGACCACAAAAATTCAAAGGTAAAAAGTCTACCTTTCATGGATACTTTAGTAGATATAAAAAATAACACTAGCAGGCACACCGCTCACAGAATAACAAATACCACTAAACTTTAACAAAGAAAACTACAGGTAAACTAATAAAAAAAATTGTTTAAAAAACAAAATAAGTTACTGCATTTAGCACTAGTGTGTAACTAAATGGAGCACCCATTGATACCGTATCTGATAAAAGATAAGGACGGAATATACTTGGAAAGCGTATGTTAAGAAATTTCACAATTATTTTTGATTTATCTTATCATTGTTTTGCACTAGGATCTGAGTGACATGTGTCAGATTCTGAGAACTAGGTCTGGGTTTACAGGATGGAGCTCATTTAAAGACAGTACCCAGTTGTGGTGAACTCTTCAGGTAAGGATCCGACATCTCCGAGGAAATGATCAACCACTATACTGTCATGGAGGAAAGCTTTCTAGCATGCTACATTATACAGGCCATAGCTGATATATTAGAAACGTTTTGAAGTGAAACTTCTTTAGAATCGTTGTGATTTGAAAATTCGATGAAACGAAAAAGTCACACTAAAAAGAGACAAACATATTCATAAATAGGATTTAGCCTGCGATAGAATGTGATAGAATGCAAGTATACAGTGTTTTCTATAATCTTCGTATGCTAGCACGTACGAAAATACGTCATAGTCATAGTGGTGTATCATTCACGTGTATCATTTTTGTGCATTTGCGTATTAAAATTTGTTGTTAAATTTATGTTAATTATTTAGCAATAACTTTTATATAAATTATCTAAAATAAAATTGATTCTACTTTTCTGAAGTTTTAATTCTGCCGTGTGTTAATTGCATACACACGCTTTTTTTTAAGTTGAAAGTTCTTACACACAAGTCTCATTAATATCCACTAGCACTCCGCGCCTAAGGGTCTACTACCCTTAGGCGCGGTGTGCGGCGTGATGTTACATAGCCTATAACCTTTCTCAAGAATTGGACAATCAAATGCAGAAATAATTTTACAAATCCGTGGCGTAATACAACAGATTAGCGCGTTCAACTTAACAAAGACTTTTCTGCTTTATTAACAGTACATATAGATTACGTGGGCTTAATCTAAGATATAGATCACAGCCGGAAAGGCAACGCCCTGTACGTGTGGATTCTTTCTGAGCCATTCACGGCTATAAGGCTGCGATAAAATTTTCTTTCAAACGGAGTTCCACCAACCATAATAATCGAAACTTACTTACTAGCTATTTTGATATAAGGGTTGGATTTTCTTTTATTCACATATTAAAAACACAAATCTGTATACGATTACGCAACACACGCCACAAGATTACAGTCAAATAGAAAATCTCCTGCAACATTAAATCACGCTCTCATAAAAAATATATTAAAATTATTGTCACAGTATTTTTTGTATATAAACTTATTATAGCAGCAAAATTTTAATATTGTTTAGGGTTCCGTTCCTTAAAAGGAAAAAAGGAACGCTTATAGGATCACTTTGTTGTCCGTCTGTCTATCGGTCTATCTGTCTGTCTGTCAATGCCGTTTTTCTCAGGAAAATTAATATCAAATACTTATGTCAGCGGTCCCTTGAAACTGTAAAAAATCAAACTTCTAAGTCACCGCAATCAAAAGATACGACCATTAAAGCTTAGATTTTAACATATTTGAACATTTCAGGCAAATCAAAACCTATAGGGTCCTTCCCACTGACCTAGAATCATGAAATTTGGTAATAAGCATGGCCTGACTGAAGTTTGTATTTCGGAAAAAACGAGCAAAAATCTTTTCCGGAGACTCCGGAGAGATTCCGAAGATTCCGGAGATGGGCGTACTTTCTACATAGATATTTGGTTGCTTACGGATTCATCGGTGCAGACCCGCACTTGTCCGGTTTTTTTATTGTGGCTTAATCCTAACACTAATGATACTTTATAGTTTGACGTCGACTGCAACTGCACTGTAGAACTGCTTACAAACAGACTAATACAATTTCATTGAAAATAATTTATTTGATCCACTGCAAAGAGATATAACGCAAGACAATCAATCCCATCTATCATCACTGCTATATTTTAGGTGTGATACTGACCATTGTTTAAGATTCATTTATTTTTTCAAAAGACAACATAGCGTCATGATATCATCTTGCGGAAAACCGGTAAACATCATTATCATCTCTGGTGTTTATCCTGTTACCTATACAAAACAGAACTATGTATTTATACCAGGAAGCTTAAATTAATACCGGTGGTGTAAACCTGAAGGATTTTGAAATGCTGCACTCGGGGTGCAGCATTCCAAAATCCAGAATCCAAATTCAAGAATTCACCTGATATTTCTGAGGATATCTGTGAGGAGACCAAACCGAAAGAACCCGAGTGCAGCATTCCAAAATCCAGAATCCAAACTCAAGAATTCACCTGATATTTCTGAGGATATCTGTGATGAGACCAAACCATGACATCATTGGGTAGCAATCTCTTGACTACACAATACAAATCTGAAAATTCACAGAAGTCTATTAACCACTACAATTAAATTGCCTAGTACAGTCTGTACTGTTTTGTGGGACGTCATATAAGTACTTAAAATTACCCTGTATGTTATAAAGCGAATAAATATTGAAGGCAAACTTGAGACATACACCAAACACTTTTAGCCCTGGACACGATCGATCGACAAAAGTTTAGTTTCTTTCAGTAAGAACCACATCAAATTTTATAACTTAACTAGGAACAAGTCTGAAGTAGTTTCCAACTTCGTAACCGCTAAAAAAAAACGTGGTTTGGCAAAACTGCTTTTTGGCAAATTCGCTTCACCAACAGCTTCATTCAACTTTCGAAAGCTATGAGGAGAGCAAATTTAGCCTAGCAATCTTCTTTGAAATGTTTCAAAATCTTTAGACTTCCAATTATATGGATTTTTGGGACCAATTTCATTTCCAAGATCCACCATCGATAAGACCAAGATCAACAGTAAACCATAAAAACTGAGAAACAGTGAGCATGACACTTAGCGAGTCGCTACCGTTCTTACTAAAGATGGAAGAAAAGAGATTAATTGAGATAGTATGATGTCAGAGAAGTTCCTACGTCAAAGTACTCTAGATCTGAGATAGCTAAAATAACCTTCCTCAAACGACTTCACTTGCGCAGCAAAGTCACACATCCAATCTTTACACCACTACAGCACTAGACTTTTATTTTAATTCATCTTACAGAAGTCTCTCTTAATTTTCAACATTATAAATACCTTTTTTTTTTTTTTTTTGTGCGTGTGGAAACCCCCTCGGGCCGTCACCCCGCCGGGGTTTTCGGCGGGGCGGTGTGTCGGAATCGAACCGACTAAAACCACACGGTGTGCCGTACTGCGCCTTAAGTAGGAGGGATCCGGGAACAGCTTTATTACGACATCCGGAACCCTCCTAGCGCCTGCCCGCTACAGCGCGGGCACCACCTTCGGGTACAATCCTCTCAATTAGGCGACGTCCAGGTACACGCGGACGCCGCCTCCTCGCGGGGGGCCACTACAGCGGGTGGAGGGGAAAACCCGTCCCGTCCACCCGCGGCCACACTCAGGGCGGCATGAGGCGCTGGTAAGCGCGCCTCCGCCGCCCGGTTCGCCGGCGGCGAATTAGGTTCGAGTGGAGATCGTCCTCCCGGACCCTTTCCGCCGCCTCCTTCTGCGAGATGACGTCCTCACAGAAGGTCGCGACCGCGGTAAAATTCCTGTCGCTACCGGCCATGGAGCGTATGACGGCCGGTAGCGAGAGATCTCCTCCGATGACTGCAGTGAGGGCCCGACGCTGCGTCGCCCAGGCGGAGCAAACCGCCAGCGTGTGCTGAGCCGAGTCCTCACTGCAGTCGCAGTGGTGACAGGCGGGACTCAGTTCCCTCCTAGCGACCGAGTGCAGGTACTTCCCGAAGCAGCCGTGCCCGGAAAGGACCTGCGTCAGTCGGAAGGAAAGGTTCCCGTGCTGCCGCCCTGCCCACTCGACGATGACCGGCTGGAGCGCCTCCACGGCGGCAAAGCCAGCACGTGGAGCCTCCAGCCGGGACGACCAACGAGCCATGGTGGCTCGGCGAGCGGCCTCACGCCATTCGCGTACCTCTTCGGGCGGGGGCCGACTGCCGCTTCCCGCCCGGAACTTAGCCGTTCGCCGATATACTTCGGCGAGCACTTCCGCCTCCAAATCCCACGGGGGAGTCCCGGCCAACGCGCACGCCGCCTCAGTCGACACGGTGCGGTATCCGCGTATGGCTCTGACCGCCATAACCCTCTGAGGGCGCCAGAGGCGCGCCCTATTTTGGGCGGTCAGAGCTCCCGCCCACACCGGTGCACCGTACAGTGCCATTGACCGGACAACCCCCGTGTACAGCCGTCTCGTAGCGACGCTGGGTCCACCCAAATTAGGCAAGAGTCGCCCAAGGGCGGACGCAGCGCCGACCAGCTTCGGAGCAAGCTGTCGGAAGTGCTCGTCGAAGAGCCACCTACCGTCGAGGTTCAGGCCCAGATACCTTATGTGGGCCTGAACCGGTACGAGGACCGAGTTGACCACGATAGAGGCGCCAGGGGGTGGACCACGACGGGGCCCATGGAATAAAAGGGCCTCCGTCTTATCCAGGGCCACCCGCAAGCCCAGCGCCTCGATGCGCCCGACCACCAGAGAGACTCCCCTGGTGGCCAAGCGCGCCGCCTCCTGAAAGTTCACCCCCCGGGCTGTGACTAACGTGTCATCGGCGTAACAAATTACGCCCAGCCCGGGGGGGAAGTCGCCTCGAAGGGCCCAGTCGTATCCCATGTTCCACAGGAGTGGTCCAAGGACAGACCCCTGCGGAACACCGCACGACATGGGCCGACGACTCAAAACTCCCTCTCGGTCCTCGTACATGACGGTACGCTCCTCTAAATAGTCTGCCACTAGCCGCCTCAGGTACCCTGGCACTCCGTGATAGTGGAGTGCTTCCCTGATGCAGCTGAATGGCAGACTATTGAACGCGTTGGCGATGTCCAACGACACCGCCAACAGCACGCCGCCACAGCTCACTACCTCTTCGGTCACGGCCCTCAGGCGCAACACAGCACCGACCGTCGAACGCCCCGCTCGAAAACCGAATTGGGCGTCCGACAAATCGGGGCCGACCTCGCCAAGGTGCCGGACGATGCGGGCAGAGAGGACCCTCTCAAACAATTTACCCGCCTCGTCCAGCAACACGATGGGCCTGTAGGCCGCGACCGAGTCGGTAGGCCGTCCCGGCTTCCTTAAAAGTACCAGCTTCCCGCTCTTCCAGCAGTCAGGGAAGCGTCCGGACGCCAAACTAGCGTCGAACACCTCCCTGAGGCGGTCGGACATGTGGTCGAGGGCCAGGGCCAGCACTCGGGCAGGGATCCCGTCTGGCCCGGGGGCGGTGTTCTTGGAACGGATCCGTAGAACAGCCGCCCCTACCTCCGCCTCCGTGACGGGCGGAACACCATCATCCTCGTCCTCCCCGTCGTCTCCGGCCAAGGGGGCCATTGACGGGGGTACGTGCTCCACCCGTTGCGGGAAAAGGCCCTCAACCACTTCCTGCAACATTATAAATACCTACTACAACCTTTTATCTTGGGAATTCAATTCATCTTGTAGTAGTTGACAACACAAGAGTTTTATACAATGTAATCCATTCTTTAAGAATTTGATTTTGTGATGCAACCTTCAGCTAAACGTTATTAATCCAGCATATTTATGCCCACCAATATCTATCTGTTAGCATCCTGGAAACGACTTTTTTTACCAAAATTAAACAATATGTTTAAATCAAGTATTTCACTCTAATCTTTAGTGCAAGACAAGTTTGATCACACACCACTACAGAAAAGAAATTCCTGGAAACTTCACAAGGAAATGACAGTACAAATTTCAAGCAGTCAGCAACTAGACAGAAGTCCATAGTTCATTGGGTCTAACAATCACTGACGTCACTACACAATCCTATAAAAAAAATCTCAGTAGCTCACCACCGCTCACAATACGATTTACGATAGTACTAGCCCTACAAGAACGTTCGAGATTATTTACTAACAAAATCTATAGAATGACGAGATCTTACGTAACGTTTAGATGAAACGCATTATTTAGGCTTTATGTTTTGTAAATATCTCTGTTTATAAGGAATGTTTCATTATGGCTTGGTCGTGGATTAACTTCCGATATCTCTGATTCAATGGTGTATCATTTTTGTACATCAATGGTTGTTGTGCTCGTGAAGCCCGCGTCAGATGCTAATATATCGTTTTTTAATGATAATATATATTGTCGCTGTGAGTATGACGGGGAATGACGAAGAAATGAGGAATATTTTCTTCCATCAACTATAGTCGCCGCCAACCTCTGGTTACGTACGACCATAGTCTCTTAATCTCTGGTTACCTTAGTCACCGGAAGAAGGAGTAACAAAACTATTTTCCATAAAGCTTTAAGTGATGCAAACAATGAAATTAAGTCCACCTAATACGCTAAAAATTACAATACATGCCTAGTTCGCAATCAATTAATGTTAAAAAAGAGCCAGAAAATTCTTATCAGTCGACTTGTAGTACTTTCTTAAAATAAAACGTGCCGTTAAAAGGTGTAGCAGTAGCAATAGTATTAAATGAGCTGCGAAAGTCGACAGTACAGAAAATTAATAATGTACAAAGTTTGAGAAAAGCAGCAGTCAAAATTACTTTATAACGTATAGCACACATTTAGCAAAACTGTGGCTAACTTGTATTGTTCTTTCTAAATATTATTTATTAAAAACTAGTCCGACTTGTATCTTTTATATCCTGTACCATTAGTAAATTTTAATATTTAGATTCGAGCCACAATCTGCTGCGATCACTGATCAGTACAAAATTAAACCAAACAGTCAAAATTATGAAATACCAGCTAGACCCAACCAACCACTCTTTGCTGTGGTCTCTTATTTGTTTTTTCTCATTATTATTAAAACGCAAGCCCATTGAGATGCAACGTTGTGTCAAAACTTCAAATCAATAGATCGATTGCTTTCCGACTTTTACAAGCACACATTTTTTTAAATATATAAATTACTATTTGTAGTCCACAGTATAAATAGCTCTTAATATTAAATCTAATTATATTAAATATTATTATTAAATTTAATTAATATAATTAATCCTGCTTTGCTGCCATAAATGTGACGGCATCTTGATGTCATAATAATTTCGATAGTAACTACTGAAGTAGTAGTTAGTACGAGAGACAGTAAACAAATGATGTTACATATTAGCACTCATTCGCAAGACTTCGATATACTGAATTTTGAATTGGTAAAGCTGGAAAAAATGTGTTGGTCATCTCTGCTAAGAAGCTAGCTGTCAATTTTGTCCATCTTTTAAGCCTATTCAGAGATGCCTCCTTTCGTGTTTGGTGGCAACATGAAGGCAGTGGATGGAGTAATGGATGTGAAGGAACTAGGTGGATATCCGCTCAACACGGCAGGATTCTAGAGTCATGTTAGCTGATCAAATAAGCGAGGAACAGTTTATTTGGTGCTGAAATATCAGCATACATTAGCGTGAGAACAATCATACCGCGATGCAGGATACTCCAAGTCACGATTTGGACAAGATTTAGATATACGCATGCGTGGTAGGCGCTTGAAAATTTGAAACCATAGCGAAGATATGATTAGCAAATAATTGTTTACTAAAAGCATTTGCGTTACTTTGTTTAAATTTGTAAAAAAAAATTAAACACGTGAAATCGACAACTATGTAAGACGAGAAGGACGTGAAATACCTAAAAAACTTTAGCAACTGAAAAACAATTCAAGCGCTTATTGAGGAAAAAGTTATTGAATATTCTAATAAACTTGGTTTTTCAGAAAACCTGGACTTTTTTAACATGTAACGAAATTTATTATTCCTGGTGAGCATCAGAAGGATACAAGATCTGGATCTGGATCTATGACCAAGTCGGACACTGATGACAGTGGGAGTTGCCTTGCAAAATTTGGCTTCCAATATCCTCAAAACAGCTGCACTATTGCACTAATTGTTAACTTACTTTGTCCCCCATAATTTTAAGGCCCTTTTGGCCCTTTTGCATGCTGTCTTAATGGCTAAATAGTAAACATTGTAAACCTAACAACTCCATATGTAATAACCCTATTTATGGCAAATAAATAATTTGAATTTGCACCTTCTTAAAAGATTATTTCACCTTCTATAAGGTACATCATTCTAGATACGAGACACAGACATAAATAATAATTCTTCAACTTCGCTCAACGAAGTCGGGCCAGGCCGCTAATTTCATACATATGTCTATGCTTTCGTAACATCGCATAACTGTTTAGCGGTAGGTACAGTGTGAAAATTTGCAATATTGTAATGTGCTCTCACTGTATTACCAAATATTCCAAAGAGGGTTAAAGTTGGTGGCCTTTTTAAATCTTCCGCATCAAGACTATCTCTGTCGGCTCTTTACAAATATACATTTAACGAACACAAAATTAACCCAGAATCATACGAATAGTACAAAAAACTTCCAAAGAATGGAAAGTTGATCGAGCTGACTACTTCACTCACAACGCTTTCCGTTGAATTGAGAACTTCTTCCTTTGGTTGAAATATCAAAGAAGGTTGTAATATCATTGAAGTGACGCAATTTTGACGTAATACAGTCAACAAAAAATTGTCAACGTTCCGTTATTTTGCTAGTCGGAGCTGACTTGCGGGACTTGCAAAATACATCCATCCTACAAAAACAATTATCTACGGACACTTAATAACTTTGGGTCTGTATATTGTATATTGGAATAGATCAGAATATTTACAAGATTTCTCACTTAGTAGAGAGGGCCGAGGCCGGAGGTTAAGGCTTAGATTAGATAATACTTAAATTGTGGTCACTGGTAAGATACCACAATCTTTTAAGTGCTAACTTAAAAGAGGTTATCACGGACTATTTTAATTGACTTAACGATTACTTGTATACTTTATATCACAATGGAAAAGCGAGTCTTAAATTATAAAATCGATTAACTCACAAAACGATAATGTTTGACCTCAATAGCAATTTACATAACTTTGGCGCAACAGTTTTTCCTATTATAAACCTAATCTTTACTTCAAATTATAAAGCTGAATAGTTTGTTTATTTGTTTACTTGTTACTCTCAGGAACTACTGGTTCGAATTGAAAAATTATTTTAGTGTTAGATAGCCCATTTATCGAGGAAGGCTATAGGCTATATAACATCAGGCTACAACCAATAGGAGCGGAGCATCAATTAAAAATGTTGCAAAAACGGAAAATTCACAAACGCGGACGAAGTTGCGCAGGTCAGCTAGTTTCTAATAATATGAATCTTCCAAAGATTGCTAACAAGAGATAATCATAGTTTTGACCGCAGGCCAAACGTTTGGATGGATGGATGGATGTTTGTTACTCTTTCACGTAAAAACCACTGAACCGATTGCGATGAAACTTGGTATGTAGATAGCTGGAGACCTGGATTAACGCATAGGCTACTTTTTATCCCGATATTCCCACGGAATCGGGACTTACGCGGGTGAAACCGCGAGGCGCTGCTAGTCTCTTCATATATTGAGAAGGGTTAGGCAGTAAGGCCGTTAGTAGGTTCGTTGTGGATTAGACTCAACTACTAATATGTAATACTGGTACACTCCTTGTTCTCTGACAAGGAATTCAACTCTAACATGACCGCAAGCGTAGATAAACGAGGAATGAAACATATAGGAAGCACTACGCCCAGAACGGCCGAAATATATTCATTCATATTGGGAGATAAACTTTTGTCGTGGTCCTGCAAAGAGAACTGCCTTCAGAGTAGTCTAGACTTTCTTAGAAAAGCGATACTATAGTTACGAAGAATTATCATTTTTCAGTACAGCATGCGAAGAAGGTGGCTGGCAACGGATGGATGCGGACTGCCTAAGACCGGGATAGTTGGAGCTCCTTGGGGGAGGTCTTCGTCCAACAGTGGACGGCAATAGGCTGACGATGGTGACCAAATTAACAGTCCAAAGTTTATTTAAATATCTTAATAAATAATACATACCGTCAACCAACCTCAAATTCTACAAACGTATTCAAAGTAATATGTAAAAACCATTTTTATCACTTATAATCATGGTAAATTATCATAAATAATACATACCGTCAACTAACCTCAAATTCTACAAACATACTCAAAGTAATATGTAAAAACCATTTTTATCACTATCGTGAAGTTGGTAACTTCTTTTGAAAAACTAAAATGTTGACAAGCTAACTTCAGGTGTCGGTTTTTCGTGACGGTGTGTCCGCGCATCGTAATTATTTACTGTAATCATTTTTCCATAACGCGCCAAAAGATGTATAACTTCAATGAAAAATAAAAAAGCCCAGGATTTCATCTCAGGCCGATCACATACTCCTGATGTTGCAAACCTCCTAGAAATCACGCCGCATCTTTTCAAAGGCGTCAATCGTGCAACAGTTACTGGACATTTATAAAGCAATTCTTTGGCAATTACTCGCCCGCCTCCTTATGTAATAGCTCTAGCGATAAAGGTGCGGCCGCACATAATATATTTTAAACAAACCTTCCTCTTCTAATCATAGAGCATGTAAAAAGCATGTAATTAGTACTGCGTGCCGCATGACCGACCTTGTACTGCCATTCATCTACCGTAACATTCTTTCGTACATATGGTTTATTTAAGTACTTTCAAGTTCAAATGAATAACAAGGTTAGATAATGTATACACACAGGCACAGGAAATTTCGCTCACTGGAGTCAAATATAATTTTTTTTTTTTAAAACCGTCTTAAAAAAAACCGGCCAAGTGCGAGTCGGACTCGCGCACCGAGGGATCCGCAAAATATTTTTATTATATGATGTAACTAAAAATATACGGTTTTCGCAATTTTTCCTTTATCTGTGCTATAAGACGTTGCTTCGTACCAAATTTCAAGATTCTGAGTTCACGGGAAGTACCCTGTAGGTTTTGATTCCCTTGCGAATGTCGAAAATTTGCGGAAATTTGCAGCATAAACGGCTGTATCTTTTGATTGCGTTGGCTTAGAAGTTTGATTTTTTCACAGCTCCAAGAGACAGTAGACTTGAGTATTTGATATAAATTTCAGCTTCATACCTCCACGCGTTCCTGAGAAAAAGGGTCTTGACAGATAGACAGACCTACGGACGAACGGACAACAAAGTGATCCTATAAGGGTTCTGTTTTTCCTTTCGAGGTACGGAACCCTAAAAACTATTCTATAAAAGTCTTATATGGTTTTCTCATGGATGCCATTGTCATAACTGGACAAAATTGGGATGGGAACACCTGGGAAGCACCAGCTTTCAAATAAAAGAATCATCAAAATCGGTTCACCCAGTCGAAAGTTCTGAGGTAACAAACATAAAAAAAATAAAAAAATACAGTGGAATTGAGTACCTCCTCCTTGTTTGAAGTCGGTTAAAAAATTACGCGCGAGAGCGCTTTTAACAGTTATTGCCATCGATCGGTAGATTTCACTATGGATAAAGCCTATTATAGTGACACCGCCACGTCACACGTCGCGCGCGTTTCCTACTACACCACTAAGTATGGCAGGATTACTAGTACTACACTAAGTTATGCTCCCGACACTTATATCACTAGTTAGTTCCTAAAGTAAATAATCCCCTTTCAGTCATCAGCTCCGATTTTAATCTCTGTCAATTTACGTCATCTATACTAATCACTACATATTATAAAACAAAGTCCCCCGCCGCGTTTGTCTGTCTGTCTGTTCGCGATAAACTGAAAATCTACTGAACGGATTTTCATGCGGTTTTCACTAATAGACAGAGTGATTCATGAGGAAGGTTTTGGTATATAAATTGTACCCGTGCGAAGCCGAGGCGGGTTGCTAGTATCTATACAAATAAATAAAATTGAAGTGTCTGTTTGTAATGTCATAATGACATTTTACTAAATGCATACGAATGTTTACATTTACCAACAATACATTTTTAAATGTTTTTTCTGTCTGTTTGTTCCGGCTAATCCCCGGAACCGATGTACCAATTTCTACTAGACTTTTACTGGCAGATAGTTGGCGTATTAAGGAGTAACTTAGGCAATTTTATTTATCAGCAATCTGGTTACTATAGGCTCCGCCTTTTTTTTTTTACGTGTGGATACCCCCACGGGTCGTCACCCCACCTGGGCTAAGTGGTAGGGTGGTACCTCGGACTCGAACCGACTAAAACCACACGGTGTTCCATCACAGTCCATATTACCAGGGCCTCAGGTGTACCCTTAGAAGGAAATCCCTGTGAACCCTGGCAGACTTGGCCGCCTGTTAAACAACAGGCGACCCCACTGTGTTGGGGGGGACCCACGATAAATAATAGTGTGATGAGCACAATCATTTGTGTAATTTATCTATGATTATTTTATTTAGAAATATATAGGTATGTTTATCAGTCTGGTTGCCATAGTACAGGCTCAGACCGTGTGTCTCAAGTTATTATTATTATTACTATGACTAAATCTGCACTTGTTTAATTAGAGGTTACAACGCATATCTACATAAAACCGGCCATCGGCCGGCCGAGTGAAGTGTACCAAGTGCGCATGAAGGGTTCCGCACCATCGTACAAGATTGAATACTATATAGAGTAGGGGAGCCTCAGTTAAATATTTATTTTATTATGTGTTTAGTATTTGTTGTTATAGCGGCAACAGAAATATATCATCTGTGAAATTTTCAACTGTCTAGCTATCACGGTTCATGAGATACAGCCTGGTGACAGACAGTGGAGTCTTAGTAATAGGGTCCCGTTTTTACCCTTTGGGTACGGAACTCTAAAAACTAAACCCTTATAGCAACCGCTTATAAACTATACACTCACTATCCATAACAAAAGGCCTTTACAAAAATCACAAGATTTCTTTCACGAACACATCCATTCCATCGACACAGAATGATTTTAAACTTGAAAGAACGACGGCGTGTAAGTCTAATTTACACTTACAATTTACACTATTACACAAACTGTTAAAACACTATTAAAACAAATGTACCATTAAAATCACTACAGTACGTAATAAACGAAGGACGTCTGAAAACCGACTGAAAAAAATGTAATCTATAGCATTATCTGAAGTACGTAGAGATAGCAAACACAGCTAATATTTACTTATCGGAATATAATGGTGAGTCGTTCCGGAGTTTATAAAGATGAGTTAATGATTTTGATACGTGATTAAAATTTAAATGTAACTACAGCTACCGCGATTTCGTTCGCGAGGAATTTTTTGTGAAATCAATCCCGCGGGAAACGTACATTTTTCCGGGATAAAAAGTAACCGTAGCTATTCCAGAGTATAATCTATCTATGAAAGAGTAACAAACATCCATCCAACATTCATCCGCCATCCATCCATTTATCATCCATCCATACATCTATCCCTCCATCCATCCATACATCTATCCCACCATCCATCCATCCATCCATGTATTTTAAGCTTTATGCACATTTATACAATTTGATTATAATCTCTCTATTATTACGTTAATATTTGCAACACGATGCGCACCCGGAAAAATTATAGTCTTTGTTTGTCTATATGTACTTATATTATAAATAGAAAACATTTGTCTGTTTATCCTAACTAATATTATAAATGCGATTGTGGTTTGTTTATTTGTTTGTTTGTTTGTTACGCTTTCACGCCTTAACTACTCAACCGATGATTATAAAATTATGCATACGTTGTCAGGGGTACAGAAAAAGACATAGGGACCCCCAAATTGATTTACAAAATCTACATTACCGCGAACGAAGCGACGGGCACAAGCTAGTAATCGATAAACTCTGATACTACTGCATCGATAATAATACGTTCGTCATTAAAAGGCTGCATTATCCTCAAGTAACATATTTTATTTCTGTAAGAGAGACAGAGAGAAATAGAGAGACAGCGAGACAGAGAGAAATATAGAGACAGCGAGACAGAGAGAAATAGAGAGACAGGAGAAATAGAGAGACAGGAGAAATAGAGAGACAGAGCTATTTAGAATGATTTACTTCTTTTAAGAAATCTTGTATAAGTTTTGTGTATAAATACGAAGGTTCAGTTATAGTCTATTTTTGAAGTGAAATCTTCTTTAGGCACGTTGGGCACTTTTGGTGTGGGGAAAAGGACTGAACTTGCGTGACCGTCACGCTCAGATACATATATAACTACAGATGTGTGCGAAAACTTATTTAGGCACGTTTTGCCCTTTTGGTATGGGGAAAAAGCACTGAACTCACGTGACTGTCATGCTCAGCTACATGTGTGTGTATATGTATATATTTTTTCTTTGTACTTAAATGTGATAACTAATTTGTGTTAGCTGAGTAGCTGTTAGATATAATTGAAATACACAATATAAATAATTCGTGTATATTATCGCGGTTAGTTTAGGGGTTTGTCATTTATCAATTTATACAACAGACATTTAGCTCACACGAATATTGTTATTAACTTCCAGTATGATGGTATAGGCACATCAGTAAATTTTCCGGTGCATCAGGTTATGGTAACATGGTTAATTTGTTGCAGTTATTTAAGAATTAAAGTGTGTAGGGTACAATCGTATCAGTCACTAGTCGTTCCCCTTAGTCGTAGCGTGATGTTACATAGCCTATAAACTTCCTCAATAAATTCTACTAATATTATAAACGTGAAAGTTTGTGAGGATGTTTGTTAATCTTTCACGTCAAAACTACTGAACCGATTGCAATGAAACTTGGTATGTAGATAGCTGGAGACCTGGATTAACATATAGGCTTCTTTTTATCCCGATATTCACACGGGATCAGGACTTACGCGGGTGAAACAGCGGGGTGCTGCTAGTACTCTATAAAATACAAAAAGAAGTATTCAAATCTGACGGATAGTTACAGAGATAAGCGCCTTTAGACAAACAAAAAAACTCTTCAGCTTTATTAAATTAGTAAATGATAGTAGATTAACAGCGAGAGTACCGTCTCTCCCATCCTTCACGACGAGAGGGAGAATACTCATCTCCCTCTCTAAGGCGAGGACGTCGGTAAATGAGACATTGGCACATTCACCAGCCAGTAAGGCAGTAGCTTACACATACGAGTACATTTAGAAAGAAAGAAAATCCTTTTACTTTGCACAAACAGTAGACGCGCACAAGACATATTAAACAAAGAACATGTTTACAAAAAAAAAACTGTCAGTCGTAGGACTGCACGTCAGAAGTGAAAACACATTTTTTAAAGATTAATTAATAAGGAGCTGATAAAACTCAATGTTTAGATTAGCGCCCTCTAGTGGATCTATATCATATAATATATAAGTATATATCAAACTACAGCAGTATCGCGCAGAATCCACAGATGACGTAAAAATATTTTTTTAAATATAAGAAACTCGGCTCCGCCTTACGAATTTTTGATCAGGTCACGTGTCCTGACGCGAGTTTAAAAATTTTTACAAATCCCAAAAACTGCACTACGCCGCTAAAGAAGTTTTCACTTCAAAAAGCAAATGACAAATAAAAAAACGAGAAATGAACCTTATCTATGGTCGAATAAAAAAAGTCTGTACTCTGTGGTAATCTGTGGGCGTAGACAGAGAATGCTTCTCTGTCTAAGTCTGTTGCCCACAGACGTAAATCCTTTATAATATTATCTATATTCAGAGTTTCTTGCCTGTTCTTCTCCACAGGATCTACTTATTGGAACAGGCAACTAGCTTCACGACCGACTCAGTCTGACTGACTACTACACCTGACAATTCAAAAATACATATAATGGGTTTAATTTAAATAAATAATTTTGATTTGATTTGATATGGTCAAAAATATGGGAAAAACAATACCGTATTTTTGTTTGTCGTTTTTCAATTTAATTTAACGCAATTAAACGTACATGCGTTACGTATGTGCAAAAACAGGTATATGCTCAGCATTGCTGTGGCCTCAACCTCAAAGGAATTGGTGCCACAGCGCTGATTTTCAGCACAACCTTGAACTCATTCTTTTAAAGAATAGAATATTTTACAGTTTTAAATAAAACCATATACCTAATACTTTTAATAACAAAGAATGCAGAAACATAATAAAGTGAAAAAAAAATTTTTCGTTGTTAGAAATAGTGTTTTTGCAGACTGTACCCGTATCCTTTATCTAGCAATGTCACGGTATCATGCCTTGCGCAAACGAGTAGTTAGCACGCGATGCTCCGAGACACTCCTTTACACGGATGACTTCATTTTATATACATGACGTATATAGTATACTAGCTGCGCCCCGCGGTTTCACCCGCGTAAGTACCGGTTCCGTGGGAATATCGGGATAAAAGTAGCCTATGTGTTAATCCAGGTCTCCGGCTATCCACATACCAAGTTTCATCGCAATCGGTTCAGTAGTTTTTGCGTGAAAGAGTAACAAACATCCATACATCCACACATCCATACATCCACACATCCATACATCCACACATCCATACATCCACACATCCATACATCCTCACAAACTTTCACGTTCATAATATTAGTAGGATTCTAACTTTTAAACTTTCGCATTCCATGATTATATAACTATGTTTACGGGAATTAACAGTCAGTCAATCAGCCTGTGACCACGGCCAGTTCAACCTGGTCGAAACGTCAGATAAATAACATAAAAATTATATTAACATGTCGTCTAGGTTCAGAAAAATAAAGAATAAAACGATGTTCAATTTTTAATGTTAATTGTTAATTTTTATTGTTAATTCAATAAATGTAATAATAATCGGCAGAAATCTGCAATAAAAGCAATTTGATAGGAGTTATTTGCAGCGCAATAAATGAATTCATCATCGGAAGGTCTTTTACGTAAATAAAACTATCGGTACTAGTAGAATTTTTCATTTATTGTTTATATAATAACTGACTCACTGCCCACTTTTTTCTTTTTTTTAATTGGTCTCTCTAGAAGGTGCGATGGTTGATATTTTGTGCACGCAAACTTAGGACAATAATTACTTCCAATTTTTGATTTAAGCCCTTAGTTAAGCATGATATACCTACATATGGTGGGAATCAGACTTCAAAATTAAAGGTGGTTTAAGTTATAAGAAAGTAAAGATACTAATTTCAACACTAATTTAAGGCAACTTCGGCTGTAAATAGCCAATAAGGGGCCATCCATAAATTACGTCACACGAATTTCATGATTTTTGGGCCCCCCCGCCCGTCCTTGTCGCAGGTGGTCACATTTGTGGAACCGCCCCGCCCAGTTCTAAAATATTTTTTTAGTGTGTAGTAGCGTATGTAGTCTTTCGTTTACAGGTAATGTTTTGTGTTTAATACTTTAGATTTTGACATTGACGAAGATTATGAGGCAGATTGGCTGGAGAGGGGACATGGCGCACTCTCCTACCAGATGACGCAGGTGCTTACCGGACACGGCTGCTTTGGTATGTACCTGTGCCGGATAAGCCGGGAGCCAACGTCTGTGTGCCACCATTGCGAGGGATGCCGCGAGGATACCGCACTCCACGCTCTGGTGGAGTGGCAATGTGCCGACCTCCAACCACGCCTCTCGCTGGAAACCATGGTGATGGCTATGGTCCAGCACGAGAGCGCATAGGATTCCACCGCCTCGTTTTGCGATGAATTGATGTATGCCAAGGAGGCGGCAGAAAGGAAACGGTAGAGAAGTAGTACTCTCCCGTCCTGAACAAGACGCACCAGGCGTCGGAGAGAGCGAGACGATCTCTGGCCTCCACGAGTGTTTGCCTCAGGGCGACGTACAGGGTTATCCGTCGCCTCTTTGAATCAGAAGGAGAAAGACCCCTGCACACCATAACCGGATCGCCTGTTATTCAGCTGCCGGGGTTCTTAGGGATTTCCTTTCAAGTTTCGAGTACACCTGAGGCAATAAGACTACGGGACGAAACACCGTGCGGTTTTAGTCGGTTTGAGTCCGATATACCCACGACCCACGGGTGAAGGTAGGTAGGATGACCCGTGGGGGTTTCCACACGTCAAAAAAAAGCATCCTTTAATGTACCTTTAATATACATATATGTATTATGTATAATAATCCTTAATTTAGTTTCGAAAATAAACACATAACATAATTATGTAAATAAAGTAATATAAGGTACTCACAAAGCCACTCTTTGCTTTCTCATGGCGGGACATTTTTTTCTTTTTAACATCCAGATGAACCATTCTGTAACAAGAGAAATATATTTTAGAATTTTAACATAGTAAATACATTATCTATGTGGCATACATAAGGCACTATTAATGTGGCAAAGAGAACTCGGCATGCCTGATACTGTCTGCGGGTTGGCGAGATAGACAATCTGTGTTGCAACTGACGCCTGGTAGTTGATGGAAAGGCTGCCACAACCGCGAATACCGGGTTCTATAAGCAATCGTGGTTAAGCGCTTTTTGAAAAGGGAGTGTTTGCTATCCAGAAATTTGGACTTGCTAAGAGTTCGTGGGCACATTGCAAGTATACCGCGACTTAATTATTAATTTGGTGTATGCAAACTACCTTTAAGTGGCTAAAGCTCTGACTTAGCAGTCCTGCTAAAGCCATTCAAATACTATATCTTATCAAGTGTCTTAAGGACTGCTATGGTGCGAGAAATATAAACGATCTGCTGCTTCTATGAGAACAGGTCTCAATATCTATCAGATCTGAGGGGGGGGACCGACTCGTCCCAAACCACAGTGCAACTATGAAACAATATATGGTTTTAGTTGGTTTGGGTTCAACATAACCTTCTTTTCCTTCAGACGGTAACTATTGGGAAATAGAGAACTGAAAATGTGTCAACATGACAAAAAAAAAGGATGCTGAGAGACTGCTATAGTAGTAATAATAACTTCACCTGTCTGCTCCCAAACTTGGCAGAGCCTGTACTATGGTAACCAGAATGCTGATAAACATCCTAATAATATTATAAACATTGAAATTTTTAAGGAAATACATGGATGTATGGATGTTTGTTGCTCCATCACTCAAAAACTACTGAACCAATTGAGATGAAACTTGGTATGTAGATAGCTGGACACCTGGATTAACACATAGGCTACTTTTTATCCTGATATTCGCGAAACCATGGGGCGCAGTTAGTACTTATAAACACATATCTAAATACATGCATAATAATAATAATAAAGCCTTTATTGAATTCCATACCATTTACATGACTTAAACTTTGTGTTAATGTACAATATAGTAATTTAATATTTAAATAAACTTTGTTAATATAATTAGTAAGTTGTTTTATTTTTCTAGGTATGGATCCCTTTCTTGGGTATAGGCCTCCTCTAGCCGTTTCCAATCTTCTCTGTCCTGACTCTTAATCATCCATTCCTTCCCAGCAACATGGACAATGTCATAGGCCCAGCCTTTCTGAGATCTACCAACTCTCCTTTTTCCTTTCGGCCCTGGCCATTTAGTGAAATACATACATATTATAGATAAATTACACCCAGATACAGAACAAACAATCATGCTCATCACACAATTATTTGTCCTAGGTGGGAATCGAACCTACAACCTCTCAGCTCAGCAGTCACAATCACTAACCACTAGACCAAGAAGCCAGCTATATGTAAATAAAATAACTGACCTTTTGAAGTCACATGATGTATCAGTAATTAAGCAAGAAACAGTAGTAGTTACATTCTTTTATCTATACATACAAATAAATTAAATTGCAGTTGTTAAAATAACAGCTTTATACACAGTATTTATGGCAAAAAAAATGGTTGTCTGTTTCTTCTGACTAATCTCTGAAATGGCTGATAAAGTTAGGCAAAAAAATGTATATATGTGCACATGAGATAAGCCACAGCGTGCACAGCTAATTACAACAAAATTTGCAAGCAGATTTATCGCATGATAGTAAGTGATTAGATTACTATACTTCCTATGGGCTAATAGTGTCACTTGTACAAGGAGAACCCTGTGAAACTCTGTTACTCCCCAGAAACATACAAACACCCACATTTTGTCAACTTGAATTAACAAAAAAACAGGGGCAAGCCTATTGCCGTCTACGGGGCAATTTAATTTGTGGGAGAGCCATGCTTCGGCACGTATGGGTCATCTAGACCAGAGTGATACCAAGGCCTCACATTGCTTTTCGACGCGTGAGTGAGTTTGACCCCGTACTCCATAACAAAAATGGGGCACTTTGGTAATGAAAGATGGGCAAATCGGAAGTATATTTAGGGAATTAAGGGAAATATAGGCAAAAAAGGTAATGGTAGTAAAAGGATATTGCTTATACGGGTGGAATGGGAAGTGTAAGTAATAGTTTGAGCAGGTCAGGGTCGTCGGGGAAGTCTGAACTCTTAAACTTATATATTACTAGATGAGCCCTACGGTTTCACCTGCATAAATTCCAATACTGTGGGAATATCAGGATAAAAATGCCTAGCCAATGTGTTAATCCAGGTCTCCAGCTAACTACATACCATGTTTCATCACAATCGGTTCAGTAGTTTTTGCCTGAAAGAGCAACAAACATCTACACAAACTTCATATTTATAATATTAGTAGGATTATACTACACTATTAGAGGTAGTTAATTGTAGTTTTCTATACAATTCAAGAATTCTGTGTACATCATCTGAAAGCCTACACTACTATGATAATATGTTCTACAAACCCATGGTCAGAGTGGAAGAGTCTGTGTTAGACGTAACTCCTCTCAATTTAAGAATATACAAACAAATGCTAGGACATTACCTAATAAGTTGATGTTCTTTTTTTACATTTTATAAATAAACATGTGTAATACATTCATTTATATGTTAATTTTATTATTTTTATCAGAATCAAATTTACATACTACAACGAACAGAGCGTAAAAAGCTTGTAAAATCGTAACTTTTTTAGCGCTTGTCAGGTTTACAGTTAGCATTGCCAAAGGCTAAAGCCCAAAGGCTAAAGTAAACAACGGGGTCATCTCGACAGAAAAAAAGTTTAGCAATACGTTTGACAAACCAGTAGCTACTATTCAAATGCTATTTTTTACTCAAATATTACACCAAATTATTGCATAAGTTTGTTAATACGATAACCCTGGGGATTATTTAGTGTCTAATTGCTTCATCCGCACAATTAGACTAGCTTTTCAATCATAAAAGTGTAAAAACATGAACAGATAAAACACAACGGTCGTTGTTCATTATAACCTAAACTAACTATCTTATTATCGTTTATATCCAAATATACGGCTAAAGATAAGATAATAGATCCACTTTACCACTAAATAAACGTAGATTTAATCCCATACAAGTTCACAAACATCACTTTTTTGATAAAAACATGATAGATAACACAAACAACTTTGTACAACACACATATGCAACACAATAGTGACGCGCCCAAATACTTTATTTACAATCAAAGGTTCGTCATTTGAATAGTGATGTGCTCCTTAGCTCGTGTGTTGCCTAAGAATAGCGCCATCTATGTGAATTTTACGGTATTAACAGTGCAATGTTTTCTAAACTTTTTAGTTTTCGTCCGATTTCTGTTCGAATTTGAACATTCCGACGAAGTAACGATTTCACCCCTACAGAAGTCCGCGATTAACCAGCCCTACAACGAATGAAATCGTAATAAAAACAATAAAGAATGGACGTTTCACGTTCACTTGGTAGCTTGTTATAATAATTACACCGACATTTTTAAAATAAAGGATTTTATAGAATATAGGAATTTAAGATGTAATTGCAAACACACTGCGGTTGGGAACTTCGGACATATGTAGTAACTTTAATACTAATTTTATTTTCGAAGTTATTTGCTGATAATTAGTACCTAATAAGAATTTAATTATTATAACTAAATTATTTGATTCACAGTAGTCACTTCAAGCGACCCGTCTGCTCGTTTGTCCCAAATAACAATACATATACAATACATAAAAAAACAGTCAGTCATAGGACTGCACGTCAGAAGTGAAAACATAACTTCACAATGTATTTGCATATATATACACACACATACTCATCTGTATGTGTATGGGTGGTACCTAGGGTACACTGGGAGTTCTGCGCTCCTGGCCGCTCATAAATGTTTGAATTTCAAATGTCATTTTTTTTTAAATATAAGAAACTCGGCTCCGTCTTACGAATTTTCGATCAGGTCACCCATTTCGATTTTTTACCCATCCCAAAAAGTGCGAACGCCGATAAAGAAGTTTTCACTTCAAAAACTCTTTATTTACTAATAAAGTATTATCTATTTATCCATATATCCATCTAAATCTTAAAATTTATTTAGCTTTTCACGCTACTCATTAATTAACCTATGGTAAACCTTTGGTAAATGCCTAATTCCATTCCTTTTAATCCACTGGTAAACCTAAATTCTTCTTCAACGCAAGTTGACGGCCGCGTTTTTAGGGTTCCGTTCCTCAAAAGGAAAAAAAGAAACCCTTATAGGATCAATTTGTTCTCCGTCTGTCTGTCAAGATTAATAAGAAGAAATTAATACCACATACTTATGTCAGCGGTCCCTTGATACTGTAAAAAACTACTATCTAATCAAGCTACTAAGTAAGGTAAAGATAAGGCCATTAAAGCTTACATTTTAACAAATTGGATTCAGTTCATTCCATTGATTTCAGGTACATCAAAACAACTTCCCATTGTCCTAGAATCATGAACTTTGGTAAGAAGCAAGGTCTGGCTGTTAAGCTTGTCTTTTGGAAAAAAAAGAAGAATAAACTTCGAAAATTGATTGAGAAGGTGGGCGTACTATGTACATAGAAATTTGGTTGCTTACGGAACCCTCGGTGCACTTTTAAGTGTGATACTGACCATTTTTTAATATTAATTTCTTTTTCCGAAAGACAACATAGCGTCATGACATAATCTTACGAAAAACCGGTAATCATTATAATCATCCTTGGTGTCCTTCCTGTTATCTATTCAAACCAAAACTATATATTTGTACCAAGTAACTTGAATAAATACCAGTAGTACCTGAAAGAACCCGAGTGCAGCATTCCAAAATCGAGAATCAAAAACCAAGAATTTACCTGATATTTGTGAGGAGACCAAATCATTACATCATAGGTTTTAAACCGGGTGATTACCCATCTCACTGGTGCTTGATATTCAATGTTACACATACTTAATTCATTGGCAGCAATTTATAAAAGTAGTAATTATAAAAATATAGTAAAAAAGTAAAAAGCATCCCACGCTTAATTTTACAATCAAAATTCATTTTCTAGTTTAATAATAATGCGGTTTACCAACCGGTACGGTTAGTTTGGTTTGCTATTAAATTTATTCACGGTTGGGACTGTTTGACAATTGTTGGCTATTCCTCGTCTTCAAAGATCCAGATCTTGCTTTTGGATTCAGATTTTATGTCCATACCTGTTACCATTTCATATAAATTTAGTCTTTTTTTCCCAATACAGTGAGGATGATAGTATGTTGGACGTTGAACAAAAAAACTGTCAGTCGTAGGACTGCACGTCAAAACTGAAAACATAACTTACATATAATTATAAACAAAAACACACACACATCTGTATATTAAAAACGGCCTCTATGCCCGGATCTTTATGTGGGAGAGCCATGCTTCGGCACGTATGGGCCGGTTCGACTCCGCTCGTTACCACGGCCTCACAGAAAACCGGCCGTGAAGCAATGCTTGCATTGCATTTCGCCCCGTGAGTGAGGTTACCGGAGGCCCTAACGAGCTCGAACGAGTGTTCCGAAGAGCTCCTCCAATTGATCCCACCCTCTCCTTTCCTATCCAAAATAACATGTGGCGGGCTGTGATGTCACTCCCTTACAGTGCAAACTATCCCAACTAGAACCAAACGTCTCAGTACCTCTTTTCTTTGCCGCACCATTAAAATGTGGAATGCATTACCAGCACACGTGTTCCATTCGTCATGTAATCCCGGTTCCTTTAAGCGGGGCGTGAAAAAGAGGGCCACCATTTTAGTACCTATCATCCGTATCCTATAATGGTGGTCCTCACTATAAAAAAAATTACGTATCTGAGCGTGACGGTCACGCGAGTTCAGTGCTTTTTCACCATACCAAAAGGGCCCAACGTATCTAAAGAAGTTTTCACTTCGAAAAATACATTTAACCATAACATCCAACCAGCCATCCTTTTTGAATATGTGGATTATCTTCTTACTTGTCTTCCGCTGTGTTGCTATAATCTTCATTTTTTGGATTCAAAACATTAATTGGAACTTTTGAATAACTACTTTAAAAGAAGGTTAATTATTTTTAACAATTCCGGTTTCATCCACCTTTATGATTAAGCTGATCCGCTCTCATGAGTTGCAATTTTTTAAAAAAAAAAAGGCTTTCAAAGGATTTATAAAACGTATTCGAAGGACCTGAGATTAATAAATTAAATTATTATCAGGATTTCAGCGGTATTATATAGATACATAACTAATATTCTAAACTTTTTACTTAGCAGTGAACACTGTCAGCTAATATTGCCAATAAAAAAGTTAGATTTAAAATAGATTCTTCTGCTTTCCTTGAGTTCGAAATTCATTTCGAATTTCATTGCATTTATTCATTATCCAGCATCCCTATCACTGCCATGGAATAAAATTGCTGATTCCAATAATATTCAACTTAAAAATTTTAATTTTATATTTTTTTTTACTGAACTAAATTGAACGTAACGTTTTATTTTAACATGGACAAGGCTCAGGAACCTCCGAGGAAATGTTTCTGTGCGAGATGTTTCCTTCCTATTGATCCCGAAGATAAAGTGGATATTGAAGGACATAGCTTCCACAGGATCTGCAGCATGTGTTGTGAGTTTGAAATAAACGTAAATCAATTCTTTTACCAGTAAACCCCGGATCACTCGGCGAGATCGTCGGTGATGTAAAAGGGTTACTGGAATTCTTCGGAGAGTTAGGGTGGTTCGAATAGTTTTTATTCCCACCAACGCAATATACGCGCTTTGACGTGGAGTTGCGGAAACCAGCCCGTGAAAAACCTAACAGTAAACCCTAAGAAAAATACCATACGGACCGTTCCGCATTTTTTTTCGTTTACTTATTATAAAGAAAAGTTATTTGTTCTGGAAATTTCCAGAATATTCGTAATTCTCGCTGTCTTGCAGTTTAGTATATTAAAGATCAGATTTCGTTGGAAAGTACAATTCACGAGCTACCAGGTCATTTACGATCTTTCATTTACTAGAAATGTAACAAACAAATGAAAGATTTAAAAAAAAACATTTTTTTTTACGAAAGCCTTGTCTCAATTTCCAGGCGTATGTCGAACCATTCCGCCCTCTTTGAAGATGTTCTACGGACACGTTTTTTGCAATGATTGCTTCAAGGCTCACGTACTGTCGAGGTTTCGAGGGGAAAACCCACGAATGCATTCCAATAGTTGGTGGATGCAATGGGCACCCGGGACAAAGCCTCAAGAAGCGACTTGTGAAAAGGACGAGAGAAATAAGGAAGAGAGTAATAAGGACAAAGGTAACAGAAATTTTCATTCGATGTCTCAAAATGTGAAACGTCACGTCACGGTGGTTCATAAAATTATTTCATCGTAGATACACTTTCGTCGTAGATACACTTTCATCGTAGATACACTTTCATCGTAGATACACTTTCATCGTAGATACACTTTCATCGTAGATACACTTTCATCGTAGATACACTTTCATCGTAGATACACTTTCATCGTAGATACACTTTCATCGTAGATACACTTTCATCGTAGATACACTTTCATCGTAGATACACTTTCATCGTAGATACACTTTCATCGTAGATACACTTTCATCGTAGATACACTTTCATCGTAGATACACTTTCATCGTAGATACACTTTCATCGTAGATACACTTTCATCGTAGATACACTTTCATCGTAGATACACTTTCATCGTAGATACACTTTCATCGTAGATACACTTTCATCGTAGATACACTTTCATCGTAGATACACTTTCATCGTAGATACACTTTCATCGTAGATACACTTTCATCGTAGATACACTTTCATCGTAGATACACTTTCATCGTAGATACACTTTCATCGTAGATACACTTTCATCGTAGATACACTTTCATCGTAGATACACTTTCATCGTAGATACACTTTCATCGTAGATACACTTTCATCGTAGATACACTTTCATCGTAGATACACTTTCATCGTAGATACACTTTCATCGTAGATACACTTTTTGAAAAGCCTCTCTTTATTTCGTGGCTATTTAAAATACGAGCTTAGGTGCATTGCAACGCCGATCGTGGAATTCTGGACTTTACTACATGTAATTTTGCAGACGGGATTCATTTATTTTTTGGCTATACGTCTTTGATCGTGTGCTACTAAGTCAGTACGTTATTAATTAAAGAACTTCTTACAGATGAATCGAAGAAAGGGAGTACCGAAAGCCCTAAGGAAAAGGAGCCAACGAAGAAATGCATCTGTGCGCGATGCTTACAAGCAGTAGATGATAACGATAAGGTGGATGTCGGCGGCCAGCACTTCCATCCTCAGTGCGCGAAGTGCTGTAAGTATTTAAATAGGGCTCCTCTTGTTCAAAGCAATCTAGAAACTATCTGATCATTGATATCGTATGCCACTAGATGCTAGATTTCTTTATTCAACTTCTACCACAAAATTGAAATGTCCAAAAAACTTTCATGAATAGACATACATAGAGTATGTTAACTTTACAGATTTTTGCCACGCGATTCCTAAGGACAATCTCAAAATCTACTACGGACAAGTGTTCTGCGAAGAGTGCTTCAATAAGCATGTCTTGAACCGAAGCAAGGATAATCCTTCAGAGTTTTTCAAGAACTGTTTCGAACAGTGGCAGAATAATGCCCAGTTTGCTGAGAACATGCGCGAGTTTTTAGCTGGGAACAGGGAGAATGCGCCCTTCATATTCATGATGCAAGGGCAGCAGCCTCCCTTTTGTAGGTGTGGAACCGGGCCCCAGGAATGGTTCCAGAGTAATGAGCCTAAGAAATGTGAGTAGGTAATGTCCTACTAGTTTTCTCTTCCAAGGTCCCGTCTTAAAACTAGTGCTCTAAGTAAGGTGGATCAGGAATTTAGACTACTAAGGGTGGGTGGATGGACAATCCTAAATCATGTTCTGTACGGGGTATACTTTGACAATATTTATTATATCGAAGCTATACTCGTATTAACATTTTTAATTTTGCTGTAAAACTATAACTTGTCCCTTTATTCCTGTAGGTGCGTAAGAGTTGAATATGAAAAATTTTCACAGCTGCGACACCGGCAGTGTCTACCGCGGATGATTCCGTTGGTACCTGGGACCTTTCATTTGAGAACCGGACAGAGGTGTCAGATAATCCGGAGTCAAGCAATACCATCGAAGAATCAGCAAATCTGGAAAATTGTAACGTGTCTGCAGCGGAAAAAATCGAAAAGCTGACAAAATACCTACACGAGAGAGATCTAAACGAAAAAGTCCTGAAAAAATGGAAAAACCCGAATGAGTTAGATAAATTATCGATAACCTCGGGTCAGTGTTTTGATGCGTATTGCGGCTGGGTCGATATGCAGGACCCGAAGGTTACATCCCAGCGTGATTGTCCTACGTGTTTGTGGCAGTGTGGTCAAATATATGTAAAAAGTGATTATTTAAAACAAGTTCCCTGCCCCTGCGGAGATGTTTGAATAAAATGTGGTGTCTCTTATTTCATTGTTTTTATTTAGGTACTACACTGTTGGCTCGAGGAATATTCTTGAAGCCTTTTTTCTCACCATAGGTCATTGTCTCAGTATGTCTTAAGATGTGTAGTGGACTCCAGATGCAGACCTACTTCTGGAGTAATGTTAGCGAATTATTCCTCGTAGATACACTTTCCTCGTAGATACACTTTTTGAAAAGCCTCGCTTTTATTCCACTTAAAATCCTGAACAGTTGTTCCTTTTTGATACACTTTTCTGTCCCATGGGCGGCGGTAGTCATTTACCATCAGGTGACCCGTCTGCTCGTTTGGCCCCAATACCAACAAAAAAAATGGAATAGTTTCTTTTTAAGTCGGATTTTTTAAAGAATTTTGTATTTTGCTGTACTAGACCAGTGTAACAGGAATAAAAGCGAGGATTTTCAAAAAGTGTATCTACGAGGAATAATTCATGTTAGCATCTGATGGCCCAGCTACACACTCCGAGCATGACTGTACAATGATGCGCAGCTGAATGACCGTCACGCTTACTCGCAGACAAAACCGTGCCAACCAAACCTGCTCAGTTCAATCTTCAGCAGGCCGATAGCACAAGCCGCGCTTTACAACTTCCACGAGCTTCCGTATTGCAGTCCACACACACTCTTACGTGCATAACTAGTTTCTACAGGCATGCTCTCAGGCATGATGGTGTGTAGCCGGGCTTTAGTTTGGACCTGCGTTCAAGAGATAGGCAGCGGGTTCGAACTCTAGGGTGTTTTCTCGTGGTCCTACTATTTTGTCCTACCAGTAGGATCACTACTTGTTCCCTGGTGGCAAAACTAAGCGTTAAGTTAATTCAGCCACTATAAATAAATTCGTTTATTGTTGCTTTAGCCAAGCTTCCGTTGTCAATCAGTATTGACTTTGACTTAACCTGTAGCTAATCTTACTAATAAGTGCGTATATGGATGTTGGCTACCTACTCTTTCACGCAGAAACGGATGAACGGATCTGGATGAAATTTGGCACGGAGATAGATTAGTCTGGAATAGCACATAGGCTACTTTTTATCCTTTTACCAAAAATGTACAGTTACTGTGGGTCAGATTCCACAAAAATTTTCACGCGAACGAAGTCGCGGGCAACAGCTAGTTAGCTATACACTTAAAAGATAACCACACAAAAAGCTGACATGAATTTAGTCCTTTGACTATATACTCGATTTTAATCGTACTAATCTACCTACCTTATAAAGAGCGGTGAAGATTTTCTTTTGAATAAATAACGAAGGTATAGATATTGTCAACGTACTTATTTTTGTAGTTTTTACCTGAGAGTTTTTTTCAAGATGGACGAATAGACCATTTTTTTACGTTTTTGTTATTTATCTTGTTTAGTTATAAAACATTTGACATTGGCGGAATTCCTGCACTGATTCTTCGCGCGCGATAGAGTCCATAATAAAATAATAGTATACATATAGGTATATAACGTGGGTATTCCTACATAACAATTTCTTAAGTTTCTAACAAACTATATTTTTATGAGCTTATGAGCATAAGCCGTTTATATGCTTATAACTGTTATGTGTAAGTCGTTTTTTTTAGTAGTCATAATATAATTTGACTCTTCCTGATCATCATTTAACGTATGAGCATAATCCCGTACGCGTAGTCCACTATATATTTAAACCATTGATAAACGAAGAAGAGAGAATATGCTCTAATTTCG
Organism: Euplagia quadripunctaria; assembly: GCA_963859945.1. Taxonomy (NCBI): domain Eukaryota; kingdom Metazoa; phylum Arthropoda; class Insecta; order Lepidoptera; family Erebidae; genus Euplagia; species Euplagia quadripunctaria. The sequence continues at coordinate 5,254,891 of OY982588.1, read as the reverse complement.
TCTCAGCGCATAATGTCCTTTTCCCGAAATGTCAAAATTTGACAAGATCTGATGGCAGTCACTCCACGTAAAATTTCAAAGTTCGGCCGTATCGTAGTTAGACTGAAAGCCGACGCCAATTTAGTTAGGAAAAGGCGCGGAGGATGATGGTGAATCAAAAATTAAGTTCTTGTAGTAATTGAAATAGCAAAAAAAAAATGTAAAAAAACGACTTCTCCCCGCCAACTTTAGGGTAATTTTTTATTATATTTAAAAAAAAAAACTAAGATCGAACAAATTAAAATTTTCATCGAACAATGAAGAACAGTTAACGAACAGTTGAAAGAGCAAAAAAAAAATGTCAAAAACGACTTCTCCCCGCCAACTTAAGGGTAATTTTTTATTTTATTTAAAAAAAAAAAAAACTAAGTACGAACAAATAAAAAAATTGATCGAACAGTTAAGAACAGTTTAAAGAGCAAAAAAATATGTAAAAAAACTCTCCCGGTCCCGCCAACTGAAGACAGCCCTCTCAGTCTGAGAGTCTCAGAGCAATGATTACTATATCAATGCTCTGAGACTGTACTACTAACTTCGTGAATGCTCCTCGTGAAATGCTACTGATTTAGATAGGTCTTCTTTATTCTGGTTTACTGGCACACCTTTGTCATATCCATCATATCTCTTTCTGTCTCATGGAAAATGCCCTTAAGCTTGATCCTTTGCACATTATGACATAGAACAGTAATGAGTCTTTCAATTCAAACACCGTCGTCACCGTCGCGTCCAGTGATGCCAACTTGGGGATTTTCTCCCTAAATTTAGGGAGAAAATATCTATACAGGGGGTTTTTTAGGGACAAAAACTTATTGGGGGTATTTTTAGGGATAAAATTTTAATTGTGTTTTTTTTTATTGCACTACTCTCCATACTCCATACTTGTATTCAAGTGGGTGGGGGACTTTGTTTTATAATATGTGGTGATTGTCTTTGTGTAACCATAAAGTTTTATAACAAGTCTATGGTGAATATAGTTTCCAAATATTTGATTATTATTTAATAATTAATTAATTTTCCTTTTGTGTTGCTGTGTCGAAAAGCAATGAGTTATTTATGCCATATTATATTCCAAAGTTTTTTACTAAAATTCGATCAACAGGTCCAGAAGTAAAAGCTAGTTTTGTTCTATTGTAGTTTATAAATGATTAAGATGGACAACGTTAAATCCAAAATTTATAATCCTTCAACATAGAATCACCAGCGCCCTTGAATTACGAACAAAACCTTCTTCAATCAAACTCAGAAGAGTATTTTATTTGGCTAGATCATTTCGAATGCAAGTTACTTGTAAATTCGGTACTGAAAAAAGAAATACATATGTCATTTAAGTTTTTTTATAGTTTTCCTGAGTTACATTTTTAAGGGAGTTTTCTAGTAATTGTGGCATTTTTAGGGTTTTTTGACTTTAGTTTAGGGATAAATAGTTTTTGGAGTTGGCAACACTGGTCGCGTCGCTTGTCATTCGAAACTGACAACGGAAAGTAGCAACAAACAATTTTCAGGCGTGGCTTTTCAGATGAAAACAGCTTTTTATGAATTAAATAGCCGATTTCGCCAAATAAATATAGCTTGTATTCGTTAACTATTACGTCTGGAATGTATTCTTTAGTGTTATTATCGTGAAATAACTGCCTGAATACAAAATTGAGTTGGGCGTTGACGGTGACATTTTGGTTTCAAAAATAAACATGTACGGCCGCAAAACTCCTTCGACTTATCGTTCAACACCTTCAGTGTATTCACATTACACTGGAAAGTAAGTATATCTATGTTAATCAAGCATTCTTCTAAGAATATACTGATATTAGTCAACAGGATAAGCCTATTCACATTGTCTTGTTTAATCCATATATAGGTACGTTATGTCTTCACGTATCTACATATTTGCTAATAATGCTCTGCTCTTATGGGTCGTAGCGTGATGGTAAGTAGCCTTTAATCTTCTTCAAGAATAGGCTTTAAAATGCAAAAAAAGAAAAACTCAAACTGGTAGGTGTAGATAGTAGCATTTCGAAATAAAAATCAAACTTGAGCGTTGTATATTAGTACAGACAACGAACCTGACACTTAAATAGAAAGATTAATACTAATTTTAAAGTGAAACTTTCCCAAAATTTTTCGTCCATCTATCGCATGTCGCATTACAGCATTGGAAATTCAAATATTTCTGAGGGGTCAGGAGCGCAGAACTTTCAGTGTGTATCGCAAACGTCAAACCAGAGGGGCGCATATGTAAAAATACATTTTTTCTTTTTTAAAGTGAAACTTTTATAAATGTTAATTACATTTATAAACTATGAGACTTGAGGCGAAGATGAAGTTATTGATAGAATAATTGAAGTTGACAATGATTCACTGATTTAAATGAATATTGCTCTTAGTTCTTAATATGCATCTATCATCTAAATGACTGTATTAATTATATATTCCACACATTCCGTAATAAGCCAATTGAAATTAAATTTAATAATTGAATATTCTACCATTGATTTCCCATTTTTCAATAATTAAGTTAAGATTAAAAACGCAATTTTAATACCCTAAATCGAATAATTTTCCAAATATTTTTAGTGAAATGCCTGCGTACCTAAAAAAAGTTTCACTTGCATCGTGGTTTCATAAAACCACACTATCAAATTTTTTATTTATTAGCCTTTACCAAAAAACCATTACCAAAATTAGTTGGCAATAATTTTGGTACAATTTATGGGTATAAACACAAACTACTTTATTTTTAATTTTGTCGGCGTGTTTGGTAATACAATTGCCCTCTCCAGCTTTTTCCAGTCATCTCTTATTTTAGCCATTATTTGGCACTAGCAGCGCCCGCGGGATTCCGTGGGAATATCAGGATAAAAAGTAGCCTATGCATTATTCCAGGTCTCCAGCTATCTACATACCAAGTTTCATCGCAATCGGCTCAGTGGTTTTTGCGTGAAAGAGTAACTAACAGCCATCCATCCAAACTTTCACATTTATAATATTAGTGGGATAATGGTCATGTAATCCTTTAATGTCATCAAACCAGCGTTTTCTTTGTCATCTTCTTTTTCTTTTTGTTTTGATCTAGGAGTCCACTCTGTTATGTCCTGTGTCCATTTATTTTGATTTTGTCAAAGCATGTGGCCTATCTCCATTTATGGCTTTTAGTTAAATGGGTACTTATAAGAAATTCTTAATCTTCCTGCCTGTACTCCAATAAATTGGAGCAGGTGCAATAATATATGTCTTTACACACTTCTGTCAGTCGTCATCACTATAATAATAATCTCTTTCTATTCAAATCCTCTTTTCACAAAGTCCATCTATATTTTCTTACGTTTTCTGCTGCTCTTCTACACCCAAAAGTAAAGAGGATTGTTTCTTATTAGAATAAAAAATAGACAGCACAACAAAAACATCCTATAAGAAAATATTGCTATAAGTATAAGTGTGTGGTAGAGCCATGCTTCGGCACGTATGGGCCGGCTCGACTCCGCTCGTTACCACGGCCTCACAGAAAACCGGCTGTGAAGCAATGATTGCATTGCATTTCGCCGCGTGAGTGAGGTTACCGGAGGCCCTAACCCTTCCCTCTCCCTTATTCCCCCCTCCCCCTCTCCCCCCATTCATTAGTCATTTACCAACAGGTGACCCGTCTGCTCGTTTGCCCCCTATACCATAAAAAAAAAAAAGTATTTGGTGATTTAAAAAAGTGGCAGTGTGTTTGTTCGATTTCTTCCCACATGACTTAACCATTACGAAACGGGTGGTTATAGATTGACACAGGTAGACACAATATTATCAGTTGTCCATTTTTTTTAACACCTTTACATTTGACAAAGTAACCTATTGTTGCGGGGACACTGTGTGTGTTGATCTATAATTTTTATAATTTTTTTTTAATACATGATTTTAAAAAATTGTTGAGCTGAAATACTTTAATACTTTTTTGTTGTCATGTTCTTACTACTAGCGAACCAGTGTCGCTTATGATGCTTCTCTCATGTTAAAATTACTTAATTAATTCATTTGACTATTTCTAGATCATCAACAAATCTCCGTTCGTCAAAATCAGTGCGTTCACTGAGGGTACCATGGTATCAGAAGCCAATATTACATGATGCCTATTTCTTGGATCTCCAGAGGGGCTCTCTGTTGACTGGATTCTTTTCATTGGTAAATATACCTTCTTACGTAATCTTTCTGAGTCAGACTGCTCTAGGGGTGTTAACCTGAATCCAGTATTTATGTTTGAAAAGATAGATCACATTATCTTTTACATTTAATGAAATGATCAAAATTTTAATAATTGTCTATGTTCAAAATTCAAACTGTTTATTGTGGATCATAGATACAGATAAGGAGGTTTAAAGATGTCACCTTAGATATAACATTTGATGGCAATCATTACAATATTTCTTTTTGCTTTTAAAAACTTAATGTAGGAAATTGGTTCATAAACACTAGACAAAAACGTACTGAACTGTTTAATTATTCTATTTATATATAGACAATATGCATTTATATTTAAAAAAGTATTTAATAATTTTGGGTCTGGTCTTTTTCCTACCGTAAATTTATCATTTCATTGCTCCGAAGTGAATGTATCTTAGAATAGTGGTATATAACCTATAGACAACATTTGTCAATAAATTATCCTACCAACCTTTTATTATACTATTTTGGTGGTCTATCATGTTTGAATACTCATACGAAGATGGCAAATGCTGATGGTCAGCATTTCAACTCGAATTTAAGACATACTTTCATCCTACAGAACCTGATGGCACCAAGCTTGAACATCTAGGTCATGCTCGTTCAGGTTTAATTATCATGTAATGTGGGTCAATGTTGTTGATTCTTGTACAGGCAGTCCCTTTAGTAAAAGTGCCTATTTAAAAAATATAATTCTGTCGCCTTAAAAAAAGAAATATAAGCCGTGGGCGCCATTTATTTTAAGAGTAGAGTAAGTCATAGAGGGTAAGGATTAACTAAATTGAGATACACGCCATCTTTTGACAATAAAAAAACTAATAGTCTATTTTAATAATGTCCTACAATGTAATAGAAGATTCTAGTGGAGTTTCGAGTTTGGAACTTTCTATGAAATAACGTTCGGAGTAAATAAGGCAGTTGCAATGCAGTATTAATTCAGTTCTACTTGAGCGATACTGCGAGTTAACAAGCGCGAAGTACAATTGAGAATTGAGTGGAAATAGTGACAATTGTATCTGTGACTCGTAATATTTGTGTTATTTGCTAATTATTTAAATACAAAGTGTCTATTTCGTTATAAATTGGTGAACTTATCTAATCCCGAACCCCGGCTAGTAACAATACAATGCACTTTATATTGTTACAGTTTATGTCTCTCTTCACCTTCGCTCAAAGTATCTTCGACCTGTACTGCCTGTACATGGCATCTCCAGGTTTCACGCACACAGGATATTACGTCATCAGCTACCAGTTTGTCTATGTTGGCAGTGCTCCAGGTTAGTTAAGAACTCTTATATAATTTTCAAACCTATGTTTCAAGGTGGTAGTGACTATATATGATTAAGATAAAAGCCAAATTGTCAATTTATGCGAGAAAAATAACTTGACAACATCCAATCATTCCACACAAGTTTTATTACAAGCATTCACCCAAGGGACTACCCCTACTGATATTACAACGCTTATGGTGCGGCGGTGGTACATTCAACTGCCTCGCCGGGGGTCACGGGTTCGATTCCCGCTCAATGCAAACATGTATGAATAAGTCTATTTTCATTGGTCTGGGTGTGTCTAGTAGGTATTTACAAAAAATATGTATATATGGCAATCTACCACTGTGCGGTTCTCCAGAAATTTTTTGCCTCGCACAACCAATCTCTGGAACAAATTGTCGCCTGCGTTATTTCCGGACCGATACGACCTTCAAACCTTCAAGAAAAGAGCGTACTCCTATCTCAAAGGCCGGCAACGCACTTGTGACTCTTGAGTTGCAGGTGTCCATGGGCGAAGGTAGTCACTTACCATCAGGTGACCCTTCTGCTCGTTTGCCCCCTATAATATAAAAATAAGATTTTTTTTAAATGTAAATCCCAGTTCTAGACGCCATAGTACAAGCTCTGTTTAGTTTGGGTCTAGATAGCAATTTGACCCAGGATATTATTATTATATTACTCTTATGAAATAAATACCACTCGCTCTGTTAAAAAAAAAAATTACAACAGGTTCATTGCAATAGACACAATTATGACGTAACACCGTGTGGTTTTAGTTGGTTCGAGTCCGATATACCACTTCACCCTTGGCTCCGGGGAGGAGATGACCCGTGCGTCCACACATTTAAAAAAATAGTTCCTACATATACTCATAATCAAAATTCACAACCGTAAGTCGTGATCACAAAACCTACAGGCACTGCATCACAGCAAAACAAACTGATGCTTGTTAATTGCTAGCTAAATAGCACTTAATTGTGTGGTGCCGAAAGTCGAAATTTATTTGAATGTGCTTACTTTTTATACTCTTTTAATATTTCGTTTAATGTTTTTGCGTGTATTTTATATGGATGTTTTTTTTTGCAGTTCGCAATGTGCTGATAATATTCTCGCTGTTCTCGTGGCTTGGGTCCATGGTCGTACTTGTGACTAGCATCATATTAATAAATGCTCTCCGAAAGGTAAATTTAAAACAAAATATCATTTCAATCGATTCTGTTCCCATAGACTACTTGATATATTTTGACAGTAATCTTATGTGGTTTATTATTGATCTATGAAACCGAAAAGAAATTATAAACATACAATTTTAATTTAAAAATAAATATTTGACAAACCGGAACGAAATGAAATCGATTTCCGCAACGAATGTAGTCAGTCTGATCTAGAATATTTCTAAATAACTAAATAAAAAAAATACTACTCACTACAACTTAAAAAAGCAGTCATTTTAATTACCCAGTGTTTATACAAGTGCCACTACATTCAACAAAAAACTGTTCGGCTTAATCAATTTTTTTTTTACTTTAAAATTGTTAAATTCATCATACCTACTCATTAACTCACTCATTCTTTCATCATCCATGCTTTCATCATCTAGTTAGTAATGCAGTCAAAAAACAAGGTAATTTTTTTTTAATAGCTGTGGTTTAAAACACGCCTCAAAGATCCCTTATGATGCTCACACATTTGCTTTTGCATGTCAAGTGAATTAAATCAAATGATTTAATTTGAATACGAGTAATGCCTTCATTAGCAGTAGCTTTTACATTATTTATTTTATTATTATTTTTAATGAAATAGTTTTTTTTTTGCTGAACTTTTAATTTTTTTTTGTTTTTGTCTTTGTGTGTGTGTGTGTGTGTGTGTGTGTTTCAGACTTTCATGTTTAGGTACCTATAATTTACCTGGAAGAAATCCTACTAGAAATTTTTCTTTATTCTCTTGCTCGTGGCCCATGTGTGCATAATTTCATTCTTTATATTAATGTAGATTAGAAGTTCAGACGTTTTTATACCTTTCATTTTATTTTTTATTATTAGAAATGCTGTTCACGTAAACGCATAAAGAACCAGTTTGTTTTATGTGGTTATGTGAGCAGCATTACGATAGTTAATTGGCAACTATAATTTTTGTAATAACATACAGTAAACTCCAAAAATCACTGTAAGTAGTATTATAATATAATTACAGTTTAGTAAAACTAAAAAATACGCTTCAATAGCGAAAAAAATCCACTATCCACCTCTGCTCATCCTCAGATCCTCTGGACAAGGCCAAATAGTGGTATTTTCATCCAAACTACATATACATACAAAGTTTCATTTCGATACGACAATTACAAGTTGGTTAAAATAGACTTCCAATATTTAGTTACAAAAGAAGCTGATAAAAACGTGTTAAATCTTGTACACTATGACAAATAATAGATAACGATTTTATAACCCAATGAATACTTTTAAATAGTGGACGAAATACTTCATCAATCAGCCTATCATAGTTCACTGCTGGATATAGGCCTCTCCCAATGCGCGCCACAGCACTCGGTCCTCCGCCTTCCGCATCTAGTCTCTGCAATTCGTCGGTCCATCTCACTGGGGGAGCGTCCTACCTTCCGTTTACCGGTTCGCGGGTCTCCACTCTAGGGCTCTCTCTCTCCACTCTGCTCCAACGGCCATCGGTCCTTCGGCATACGTGGCCAGCCCATTGTCACTTCAGCATGCTTATCCTGCCTAATAGTTACTAGTTAAATAATCTGTATTTTTTCCAGGAATACGAGAAACGCTGCGTCCCTTGGCTATATTCCTTCGGCGTATTCATTCTGTTCAGACTGGTCGCCTTCATCTTCGCGTCAATAGTGAACGATATGATTTTCTCGTACAATGTAATGATGTGTCTGTTCTGGATAGTGTTCTGTGTGGTAGGCTGTTACGGGTGGATCCTGGTGTATAGCTTGTATCTTGAGCTCGCTGACCTGACCAAGTTGGAGGATCTTGCGCATTTGAGGGTAAGTATCAAATGATTTTTGTTTACCTTATGTATGTTATAGTCAGAGCTCTTAGTCGTTCAAAGATACCTTTAACTGAAAATAAAAAAACAGTCCAAAGTAGTTTTACTGAACAGGTTAGTCAAAAGTAGTTTTAACTGAAAATCATTGATTAATAGTGATTTTGACTGCAAATTTAACTTTTAACCACTAAAACATCAGTCAAAATAACTTTATCTGTTCTTTAACAGTTATGACTGAACATTTATCCAATTTAAAAAATAATATAAGTACATAGGTATATTTGAGAACTCTAAAGCAATTTGACCAATTACTAGGAATACCTGCAGATCTTTTTTGTATTATTGTTCTGTTGTTTCCACAGAGAACATAGTAATACTATCTTTTTCTTTATTTTCCAAAAAAACTATACGCTATTACAGTTCCCATACAGATTATGCAAATTGGACATATGTATTGGGGTGAATAATTTTCTATATATATCATAGTTTACCAATAGGCCAGCTATCTTTTCCTAACGCAGAACAACGATTTCATTTATACAAACAAATTTACTACATCCATCATTGCGTATCTGAGTATGAAACACTTACTTAAATCACTGAAAAGCCATGACTTTAGCATGCAGTTACAAAAACAAATTTTGAAAAATAAATTATTTGTTTGAACGTTATAACCTTTTGAATTTCCAGGTATTTATAGCAATGTGTAAAGTTAAAGATTTTAAATTGAACTATTTTTTTATTTTCGAATTATAGACAGATAGATGATTAACACTTTATTTGTACTACAGTGCGTTACAGTGGAAGATATCTTTACATAATTACATTAAATAGATAGGTAATGTACAGAGGGCTGTATTGCTAGATACAATCTCTTCCAGGCAACCTTAGGATGCATCAAAATGATTCGTAGAGACAGTGGCAGTTGATGTTGTATTTAAAATTTGAATTATTTGTAATCAATACAAATATATAAAATTGAAGTGTCTATTTGTAATGTCAAAATAATAGTTTTTTTTAATAAGCTCAAACAGTTATTTGTACGATACTTATGCCTAAAAATCAGTTTTTAAATTTTTTGTCTGTCTGTCTTTCTGTCTTGTACTACTTTCATTTTGGAAAAGAATTAGGGTTCCGCGCAAAATATGTACACGCGAGCGAAGCCGCGCGGAAACTGCTAGTTGCTAATAAATATGAAAACAAATATATACAGATATTCTATATTAACCTACTTTACCTACTATAAATAACAATAGGTACTTTTCAATATACATACATAATCCATAAAAGCTATTTTATGAATTTTCTCAATAACGGAGTGAATAATTCTGAAATAAAAAAATATGTTCCATTTAAAATATTTAACGATTTAAGTAAGTGAACTATTGTCAGATACACATTGTATGTATAGCTCACAATGTACTATTCTAACAGATGGGAACAATGGCATCCCTGAACGCGTCCCTGGCCGGCTCCCGGCCCACGACCCCCCACAGCACGGTGTCGACGATGCCCGCGTCTCAGATCTGATACGGGGCGGAGGGAGACGAGGCGCAGCCCCTCGCCGCCGCCCCCCCCACCGACAGCCTCGAGACTCCTGTCTGAAACCACGGCTGTATACTGCATTCTTTTTAAGTCTGTTTAAGTATATCTAGTTTTCTACTTAGGCGAGAAGCGCTTTTAAATTCAATAAAAAAAACCATAAAGTTATTGATAATAGATCCTGATGACTGGCCTGTTGGTCTGGTGGTTAGTGACCCTGACTGCTGAGCCAGGTCGTGGATTCGATTCCCACCCAGTACAAATAATTGTGTGATCAGCATGATCATTTTTTCTGTGTCTGGATGTAATGTATCTATAATACGTATGTATTAAGTAATATATAAGTATGTATATCAGCAGTCTGGTTACCATAGTACAGGCTCTGCCTAGTTTGGGATCAGATGGCCGTGTGTGAGATGTGTGAAGTTATTATTATAATCTTCTAACTTTTTAACTTTCGCGTTCTATGATATAATTATGTATTTCCACGGGAATTAACGCGATCACGAAAACTGCAACCTGGTCGAAACGTCAGGCAATTCATAGGTAGTATGTAATACCTTTTCGTGATCGCGTTAATTTCCGTATTATAATCTTCATCGAAAGTAAGGAGAAAAACTATTTTATTGTTGATAACTAACGATCGTCGATAGCTACTAAACAAAAAAAAATCGGTTAATGTATTTTCAAATGCTAGCTCTCCGAGGCACCGAGGGGTCTCAATGTGTTAAGAATGGTCACCCATCCTAAGATCTGTTTCCGATATGACTCTTTAGATAATTGGAACATATCTATTCCCTCAAAGATTTTTCGCTAAATAGTGCGGTGATTAGGTATCCTATTAATATTATAAACGTGAAAGTTTGTGAGGATATATGTATGTATGTTTGTTGCTCTTTCACGCAAAAAATATTGAACCGATTGCGATGAAACTTGGTATGTAGATAGCTGGAGACCTGGATTAACACGTAGGCTACTTTTTATCCCGATATTCCCACGGCATCGGGAGTTACGCAGGTGAAACAGCGGGGCGCAGCTAGTACTAAATAAATGGATGTCTGGTGCGACTCTTTCTGTATATACGATAGAAGATCATTACTATCGAGTATCATCTCGTAAGATATCAAAGAGTAGTGTTTAACCCAGTTCTAATATTCACGGGAAAATGCTTTCTCATGCTCTGATACATTCTTTATATAAAAGAGACCATTATTTCATTTACATAACTGTAATATACCATTAACTTCCAAGAATCGGCCTGCATCCACTGTCGACCGATCTTTATAAAATCATCTGTCCATCTTGTTGGTGGACGTTTTACGCTACGCTTTCTGGTTTGTGGTCTCCACTACAAAACCTTTCAGCGTCATCGGCCATCCGTTCTGACCACTGCCACTTGCAATCCATTAGGCTATGTCGGTAATCTTGGAAGTCACTGAGGCCTATGTTGGTAATCTTGGAAGTCATTGAGGCCTATGTCGGTAATCTGGAAAGTCATTGAGGCCTATGTTGGTAATCTTGGAAGTCACTGAGGCCTATGGCGGTAATCTTGGAAGTAATTGAGGCCTATGTCAGTCATCTTGGAAGTCATTGAGGCCCATATCGGTAATCTTGGAAGTCATTGAGGCCTATATCGGTAATCTTGGAAGTCATTGAGGCCTATGTGAAATTTTATATTATGAAATGATGACGATGAGGGTGAATATACTTTTATAAATTATTAAGCCCATACTTCATTAAAGTCAGCGGCGTAATGGCTAAGGTGTCACACTTGTGATCGTGTGTTCGGCTGTGGTTCGAACCCCACCCAGTGCACTGCCAACGTGAATCCAGTCCTAACACAAGTATTTAGTTTAACTGGAGGGGTTAACAAGAATACTAGTAATGGGTGACACACGTTACTAGTAATCTTTAACAAATAAAACTTAGTTTGTATAAAATGTAATCTCAATCGGTAAAATCTGCATATAGATAAGGATATATTAATCTAAGACCTTATAATTAAGTTTATTATGAATATATAAAATATTTAGTTAAATTAAAAAAAGCCCTTATTTGTTACTGACTTTCCGTCCTTAATTCGATATTTTATTTAATATTAAATATATAAATTAGCACATATTTAGACTCGATGTGAATGTTAATTTTTATGATTAAATTATAAAATAATGCAATATAAAAATATAATATAATTTTGTGTTTAATAATATTGTAAGTATAAAGATCATTATTATATAAAATAGGTAAGGGTAGTCGATTTTATGAATTAAACAAAAAAATAGATATAAATGTTAAAAAAATTAATAAATCTATACCTAGTCATTGAAAGAGATTTCGTATATTTTTCCGTAATTTATGATGATTCCAGTTTTTACTGGAAGTTTAACTGGAATCAGACTTGCGATATTGGAGGTCTTGTCTCACAGTACAGTATGGATCTGTTTAAAAAGGGCGTAAAATAATGGTGCAAAGGTCTATAAGCTTGTTTGCAGCATTAATAGTATGAAAAAGTTAACTTACCTGCCTTTAAATATAGTCGAAGTACACATTTTCTCTATTACCAATTTTTTTAAATTTTGTTTAAAGTCGACTACTCTTTTTACATTTCGATGTGTATAATATAATTATACGTAACATATACATTCACAAATACAGGATGTTACAGAAATTTATGGTCAAATTTTAGGAGCCTTATTTGAGGCCAAAAAATTGTCATTTAGCTTGGATCGGAAAATGCTGGTCTAAGTGCAATATTCATGTCAATTTCAACCACTCAGTTTTTTTTACGTGGAGCTTTTCAGAAAAATCCAGAATCATTTCATTAACATCCTTGGTATTAAATAACCATAGTTTTATTCCTGGCATATCTCTCTCTCTCTCTTATGAAATATTATATTATCGGTCTATTTTGCAGTTGAATTTCAGAATAAGATTTCTGTATTAAAAATCACGAATTTTCCTGACATTGTTTGCGCTTTACGTTATTCACGGGGTCAATTATACGACCCTAAAATTTGACCACACCTTTCTGTACATCCTGTATATGGTATATAAATATTATATAGTAGTGTTTTGTATATGATCTTTCAATATACATAATGCCAAATTACATTTGAAACGGTTTTACACTTAATTGTGGAGAGCTAAATGCATTTATTGTATTAATAACGTGGAATTGAATGATTATGCCATATCGAAACAAAGTATAAATTCACTTTGTGCCTTATAGTGCCTTGTCCATGCACACTGTGTCCTTTTGTGTAGTGTTCACCGAAATGACAATGAGTAGCAAGTTTAATTAAACCCACAGTCAACATAAAAATGTTCAAATGTCAAAACTCAAAATGGCTGACAGATAAATTTATTAAAATTCCGATTGCATAATAATATTTATAACATACAATGTCGATTATGATAAGATTTAAGTAAATAAAACTCAAAAATGAGTCTCTATAAAAGAAAATTATAAATATGGATGTGCAAAGAAGAATTTTGTAAAAGTAATCAAAATAGATCAGTCCGAGCTTAAATTGGAAAAGGTTATCTACTATTTATATACGTGTGTTTAGATTAATTATGCATGAGTGCAAATCGCGGTATAAGAACCAGATGAAGGTATCAACATTTTCTTAATTTTACAGGAGAGCAAAAATACTCCGAGAATTTACCTAGAGTTCCTTGTGTTGTGTGTGCAATTACGTCGTTTTGGCATTTCATAAAGGAGTACTTTGTGACCCGTATTATGAAAACAAAAGATTTTCGACTCTTTCTTATACCGCGAAATGCGCTTATTTATATATATCTTAGCCGCTATTAAAGTGTCTTCAATAAGCGAGTCTACTGTAAGTACTGTTACAATTATAATATACTAAAATTGACCCAATTATAGTATGTACGATATATATTCATATGGATGGCAATCCAAATGTCAGTCCTATATATCCAATCTAAGACTTATTTATTTAACAAAATATTTCTAATGCCGGGTCCACACGTTTGACACTTGTAAAGTCTAAGCCAAGCCTCCAAACGCGAACAAACGTGTAGATGATTCGCAAACTTCCTTTGAATTGTCTCAAAAATCCTACACTCGACCAGGTATGTAACCTAGACAAGCCAAGCCAAAACGTGCTATCCACACGTTTGAATTTGTGAAGACTTGTCGAGGTTTAGCAAGCGTGGAGACCCGGTATAAAATATGTAATTTTTTATTAATTTGTATTTAAAACAAACGACATTTTTTGGTGAGTTTGTTGAAGACGCAAAACGTTTTAATAAACACAAGAAATTATTTATATAATTCCTTTGCTAAAAGGTGAAGTCGCCATCAATTTATATCATTGACATGGTCGGGGCTATCCGAAACTTAACCGTGAGTAATCTACTCATTGTCAGAACTGACTGTTGACGCTTGTAATGTACTGTGTAACGTACTTAGGTGTAATGTTGTAACTAAGTGTAATTATTTAATTAAGTCCGTCCGTTTCGCATTTTTTTACTGTATCGATATTAGTAAGAATAAAGTTTGACTAAAATTACCTACCGTTTTCATTGTCAACCTACTAGCCGTAAAGATGAGTTATAAGGAATTAAAACAATTTTTTGATAAATTTAAAACACCCTCGACTCGAAAATCCCTTCAACGATTACAAAATGCCTTACATCATTTTAGAAAAGAGCTGATACTCTTACACTGCTGGACCGATATTAACTGACTTTCAAATGAAAAAAAAAACCGCATCGAAATCGTCCATCCGTTTGAGAGCTACGATGCCACAGACACACAGAGACATCGACGTCAAACTTATAACACCCCTCTTTTTGCGTCGGGGGTTAAAAAAGGACAATATAATAACTTTTCTTCTGGAGCATCAATAATGCAATAAAACAAGTGAGACATCAAGGGAATGCTTAAAGGTATCTTGGGAACAGTCTGTACATGTCGGAACAACATATAAGTATGTCTATCATATCTGCGTCTTTGCCATAAACTAAAATATATAATTCTGAAATAGACTGCCAATTGATTTTAACTGAGTGCCTCAACTTTACTTAATATTAATCAGGGAATGATCAAAAAGTTAGTAAATAAATTCAAAAGTGTTTTTTTTATGTTATAGGGGACAAACGAGCAGGCGGGTCATCTGATGGTAAGTGACTACCGTCGCCCATTTACACCTGCAACTCAAGAGTCACAAGTGCGTTGCCGGCCTTTGAGATAGGAGTACGCTCTTTTCTTGAAGTTTTGAAGGTCGTATCGGTCCGGAAATACATAAATAATCAAGTTGTATAAAATATCAAGAAAAACACTTTTTAATGCATCGTATTACAAAATCACCTTATTAACCACTTGTTCACGTTTTCTAACCGGATCTGTAACTAACTGAATTCTACGTTTCATCATACATATGCTGAGCTATAACATAAAGCAATAACTGTAAAAAGAAACTGTCGAAAAGTATCATTAGCTAGTCAATGTAACATCAGTTCTGAGTTATTAAATTTCTGTTACCAGGCTCAAACCCGTACTAAGAATATACCAAGAAATTATAGGTTGTCTAAAATATGTGGAAATCATAACCAAATTACTTGAAACATTAAAGATCTCATTAGGTAACGAAAAATATAATTATTATATTCATTAGTTAATATTTTTCGTTTCAATGCTATTTCTATTTCACATTTTTTATCATGAAAAATGTTGGAAAACTGTAATTATTTTTTCTGATGTCCATGTGCTTGTCTCAATTCCATATACTTTTTAGCAATTCTTTAGTTTTCGCTCCGTGACCTTGTAATACAAATATTTAAAGGAATTTAGACATCGAATATACTAGGTGGAGTTCTTCAGAGGCTTTGGAGATAGTTCCGGCGCTGGTAGATGCAGAGTACTTAACTTCATAGCCGTGTTGGAGTGATAAGAGGCAAAGTCCTCGCGCAGCGCGGTATATAGAGGCCCCGGGGGCGTGGTGGGGAGTGTTGGTGCAAGGTCTCGGTAGGAGGGCGCAGGATGACGCGTGACAATTATCAAGACCTCATCTTAAGTCCTGAAAATGTATCAGGATATCGGGAGCTCCATTAAAAACCTAGTAGGTACCTTGGAAATTACTTAGTCTTTTCATGTAACCATCTCAATATAAGCACATTGTGTACATATTTATACTGTAAACTGACTACAATGAAACAAGTAAATATTAAAATATATTTTATTACATCATTTTACATAAATACACATATAGAAACATAGATCTTTTTACATTACGGTCACAAGATTCGCTCGTAGTAATATTTTTGTCAGATTATCTGCTAGATTTTCTAGTACAATCATTTAATCGAATGGAGACTCGTTTATATTACAGATAAATAATAATCTAGTCTTTTTATATGAATAATAAAGCATACAATTCTAGTGATTCAATTAATCATAAAGTATGTCTCTCGAATCGACTAAAACAAAATTTATAAATAGTACTAGTAAATAATAATGACCCATTATTTGAACTCATTTTATTTGGTTTAAAACATGATTAATATAAGAATATAGATTTGTGACTGAAATTTATGATATAACCCAGTTTATCTATAGCTACATCCACCAATATAAGGTATTTCGAATTTATCAAGCAAGATTGATGATTACAATGCAATAAGAACTAGCAAAAAATTAAGTATATAAGAAGAAATAACAGTAAGTTAATAAATAAAAAAATTCAAATGCAATGAATTCCATAAAATGCTTACGATTTAGGCCATGTTCAGACGACGGAAGTTGAAGTACACGAATTTTGATCAACGTGCGTTTTGATTTGCAGTTATCAATGAGCGTGGACGCGCGCTTTGATATCATTGGCTGGCCGTGACGTCGCGTCGTTTACATGATCGCGTGACAACACGTGATATATATTTTTTTTTAAACACCGCATTAGGAATTACTCCTGTGTCGCGGAGGACTTTACAAACATACAAACAACGGACACAAAGAACACCCAGACACGGGTGGGAATCGAACCCACGACCTATGGCATAGCAGTCAAGGTCACTAAGCCAACAGGCCAGTCGAATATTAGTAAAATAATTCGGCCAGCATGAGAGGGGTTCACGTAGTTTATTTTTTTTAATCACTACATAGTATAAAACAAAGTCGCTTCCTGCTGTCCGTCTGTCCCTATGTATGCTTCGATTTTTAAAACTACGCAACGGAATTTGATGCGGTTTTTTTTAATAGATAGAGTAATTCAAGAGGAAGGTTTATATGTACTAGAGATCGCGTGGTGGTCGAATTTCGACCATGGTTTATTTAATTGGCCAATATTACTTGACCTGTCATTGTATAGACTTTTGTACCATGACAGGTCAAAATATATACTGGACACTCATAGCTGTATGTACCCGTTTTGCATTTTTTGTAACTTTGTAGCAAATATTGTTCAAAAATTTTAGCATTCGTCACTTCTTCTCTGTATAAACTATAAGTGTGCGAAATTTCATACTCCTCCGTCCGCCCAATTTTCGTAAAAAGGGATCCAAAGTTTTCGCTTCACATATTATAATATATAGATAATACATGCATAATACAGTAGAGAGACACTGATAACTTTAGAGGTTTCTAATGTGATGTCGTAAATCAATACATTTTTTTGCGTTTACATTGCAAACGCTGGCTGAACCCTTCGAGATAGATCAAAATAATGTACCACAGTATTGTACACCTTAAAAAGGTCTACAAAAAAGTCCGCGATGGTATATGTCTATCTCTTAGGGACAACCCACAATAACCATTTCTTTCCTTTACTTTTTACGAGAAATAATGGCTTATTTACGAAGCGATTTTAAGCAATACAGCATTAATCCTTATCCAATTAAGTACCTTAAATATATTGTGCATTTAATATAGATCAAAATGGCTTTTTACAGCGTGTAATTTCATCAATTCATTCTATTCAATTTCAAAATTTAGTATCATCATTGCACCCGTGCGAAGCCGGGGCGGGTCGCTAGTAAAATATAAAATACAAGAAATGAAAATGATTTGAATTTAAACTCTGTTTTTACGTCCATCTTTAACGAATACAAAACGCTCGAGAAGCGCTCGCCATGTGAACACTACAAAAAACCCAACGCGCGCTCAACGCCCGTCAACTGAACTTAGTCTCAGAGCTTACGGCCTAATGCTCAATATCTTAATCCTTTGAACGCCGTTGTCACATATAGTGACAAACAAAATTAATGCTTTTTGTAAAACTTAATAATAAACCATACATTTTAATTGTTTATTTCATGTAATGGTACATCTTATTTTTGTCACATATATGTGACAATGGCGTTCAAAAGGTTAAATGTGACTGAATCTATGGCCGTATACATACTGCAGTATAAATACATCGTGAGATACCAGTATAATATGCGCATTCTAAGTTTCCCAGAAATAAGTTTCCAGCATTATGCGGTGCAGATGATCGCTATAATTTTTATATGATCAAGGTGGCAAACGATGAGACGCCTCGCCTCACGGTAAACCAAAAAGTTTTTATATCAGATATAAAATTTGGAAATAAAAAAATACTGTGGAAAACATTAAAGAAACTTAAAATGGGGTAAGATGGTACCCCGACAATAATAGTTTTAATCCTATTAATATCATTTTTTGCATAATTCTAAATTATGCTATTTTCGATAAATTTTTACATAAAAGTACATTATCACTGGGGTGGAAATATACCCCTTTTCCTGTAGTTACAACATTCAGTAACACTATGCATATTTTAAAAACTAAGGTGTTGACCACCTTAGCTAAACAGTTACACCGTATCTGCGATTATAAAAAAAGGAAATTGGAAGATTGAGATTTACTAAATCATTTCAAAAAATGCACCACCTACTAGAACATTATCAATAAGGTCTTTAAAAGGCTATTGAATGCTACTACAATGAATATAATATAAAACCTAGCCTTGGTGGGGTATACAAATACCCCAAAACAAATTCATGTAGAAGATCAAAGCTCAAAACAAACTGGTAAGTCGTAAGCTTCATACATAAACGATTTAAATACAGGAAAAAAAAGACAATATTTCCATTAACGATAACATTAAAAATATATTTCATATACTTAGTTGTAAAAAATAATGACCCATTATTTAAAACTTATAAAGTAAAACATAAAATAATAAAAAAAGATCAACATTTATTACCGGTCTGTACAAAAAGAAACTTATTCCAATGTACACTGTCTCAGGAGCAAATGCGCATGACTATAAGCATAGACAACTTTAAGTTCTTTTTAACAACTAACTTGGCAAACACACAGAGCGCTTAATGATAAACAGTTTAAAAAGTATATTAAAAAAAACACAGACAGTGAGACCAAAACGGAATAAGCCCAAAAAGCAATTAACGAAGATATTATAAACAATATTTTGTGCTTATGGCATCGGAGATGTTGAAAAACTAAAAAAAGAACGGTATCCATAAAAATTATCGACTAAAAAGTGACAAAACTCTATAAAAAAATTGTTATTGTAAATTATTTTTAAATACATAAGTTGGATATATTTTTGTAATCGCCTTTTAACCCCATCTTGGCGCTTCAAAAATCCACCATTTTGTTTTTTCCATAATTTTGATGTAGCTGTGACACCCAAATTATATTTTATCGAAATCGATTCAGGTGCTTCTTAGTTACGAGGAACATAGAGTAGCATATACACACATAAATACATACAAACAGGTCAAGTTCATAACCCTTCTTTTAGGTTTCGCCTTTAAAACGGGAAAGACACAATCACGTCAACTAGAATTGTATATTATCATCAAAATCGATAATTTGAATTCATTTTCTTAATCTCTACTTCCATAAAGGCATCAAAATATTGTTTTTTTAATATCTATAGATAAATACCATTGTACAGACCTTTTTCTAATAGATTGCGCTTGTGATGTAGATTTGAGTAAGTCTAAACATTTTTGAAGTGAAAACTTCTTTAGGCACGTTTGTGCACCTTTGCTATGGGGAAAAAGCACTGAACTCGTGACCGTCACGTCACAATACATATATAGATCCACTAGAGGGCGCTAATCTAAACATTGAGTTCTGTCAGCTCCTTATTGATTAATGTCACCAACCTGCTAATGTGACGTTTTAAGTTCGTCGTTTCATTTAATGTTTCACTTCTGTCGGCAGTCCCATGACTGCCTATATTTTTTTCTGAAGATACGTAAGACAATCGCTTTAAAAAAAGAACGCAGCAGCTGGTTCTAAACTATGGAATAATAAAAACAAGGAGGGCTGGTGTGGCCAAACTTATACTTAAAATTCTCTATGGTTGAAATAAATTATTTATCTGTCCTCATTTAAGAATAATATTAAACTTTAAAAAATTAGATGTGTTACTATTTTAAAGGTTGTTCATATTTTTAAATGGTCAAACAACAAGTTAAATTAATCAGTTGACAATACTAAAGTATGACATCAAAAATTGTTATCCGTGTTGAAATCTAATAAAGAGAAACTTCACAGTTAACATCACATTGGTCAATAGATGTCGTAATACGAGTTATCTAACGCAATAGAGAAAATATTGTTGAGCGTATCTCCGCATGATTGGGACACACGGGCGATCGCCACATAGGGACTTCCTATTGTTTTTATTCTTCCGTGGTTATTATAGATCCATAATCTGACGTAAACGACAAAGCGATGGTTATAATTGTAAGCTATATTACTATATATTTAAGTTTGCTACATCTAAACGTTTGAGTGGATAAATAGTATATAACATACAAAATACAACAACAGATGTTGCTACTGCGCACAGAATAGTTCACCCCATCAACAAAAGATGTCGCTTCTATAGATCGACACAAGCAGGCAATAGATTTTGGTGTTTTCATTTAATTTACCTCGACAATCCAGTACATGCTGTGGCGTCTGTTTGCGTCGATCTATGATTTTTAACAGTAGCTTCAATTTAATGTTGATAAATGTCACTTAGTGTCTTAATTGAATAAATGATTTTGAATTTGAATTACTTATATTAGTTTGAGTATCTCGCTAACAGATGTTGCCACAAGCGCGATCTATCTAACATTTAATTATACCTATCTATTTAGCTCTCTAAACCGTGGTGCTTGCGCTTGATCCTGGCGTAGGGTCCGATCTCTGGGTCAAACACAAAGTCGTACAGAACCTTCGACCAGCTGCTATGTTGAGGTAGGTCGTTGTAGAATTCAGGGGCTATGCGTTTCACCTGTAAAACGGAGAAAATGTTTTAATTGATTTCTTCTTAAAGCATACCCTGTTATGAGATGGAAAGTAGCTTAAGTTTAGGGTCCCTACTCACTAGCAAAAAAACAACATTATGCTACTGTTATATGGAATACAATCCCGGAATTTCGGCATTGTTGAAAGAGTACCCCGGGACTGCGACATACACGCGAGATTGTCGACAGGTCAATTGAAATTTAAATATCGGCTTTTCAATTATATTTTTATCGTCAAGACAATAAAATGTACATAAAATAAAATCAGTCGTAAAGTAGGATATTAAACGTCAACAAACTATTTAAGTTAAATATTTAAATAAAAAATTTATGTTTGTAAAATTTAAAATTAACACGTCAAATTGGATGTCGTTTAACAAAAAGGATTCGATCCATACAGAGTATAAGATAATTAATTTTAAAGTTCAGGCAGTATTTCGCCTTTAATTTTAGGATTAGCCTTTATGAACCACCACTTCTTCTGGCTTATGTTACCCAAGTAAGTAATTATACATGGTCTTAACTAGTAATCGATCTCTAAAGGCAAACAAGTATCAAGACAAACAAAACAAAAATCGCTTCAGAGCAATATTTTACAAGAGGGAAAAATCTATTATGAGCAAAAAGCATTAACCGTTAAAAATCTCATTTATTTGCAATTTAGCTCTGAGCTGAAAACAGTAAATCCTAAGAATAATAAAAATAAACCCAATTTCTAACTTACACCTGACTCAAGGGAAGCCGCAGGAAGTTAATAATCATTAAAAGCAATATCGTATGGGACAATTACCTCTGGTAGTCTACTGCCAGGTACCGCTGGGAAGTCGTGATGCTCATTGTGGTACCCGACGTTGAAGGTGATCCAGTTCAGAGGTCCATAGTAGGAATAGGTCTCGAAGCCCTTGCGGAACATGTAGTGCTCTGCTACAAAATGACCTGCAAGATGGAGAAGTATATTCTTTAATCGATTATGTAGTATGGGGAATTATTCACTTGTAATATTTCAGTGTATGAAAAGCACAAGTTGTAAAGGCTGTTCAAAGACCAGCTGGTCTTCCTGTCTAAGTAGTCTCTCCAGTCACAGGAAATACAAGACTTTCGGGTACGCGACGCTAGCCTCTGCGAGCTACTGCCGTCTCAGTCACCCCCATTCCCCATCCGAGACTTGCGATATCCTTTACCCTACGTTCCTCTCCCTAACCATTTTGCCTTATCCAAATTTACCTTCTTCCTTCTTTCCCGTCTTAAAACGACTGGATTCCCAAGGAGGGTTGGCATCAGGCAGGCGTCAGCCATAAAATAAACCAGCCAAAACCTGACTGAAACAGAAATTTAGGAAGAGGGCAGGATGAGGTGGAGTCATTCCACCAAAAAAATATTAACAGTTCAAGCTATTCGGTTGTAGAATGCAGTGTCATTAATCATTTTCAACAATAAGATTAAAGCGTTGTACTTGTCCACCTGACACCTTTCAGCTATACAACGGCTGTTTGTGTACAAAAAACAGTAAGCTTGTTGTAACTTATGTACATATAATTGTTTTAAAAGTACAATGGAGTATATTTATTATGATAGTACTAACCTGCGACTGGATGTACCCCCATAGCCATTAGTCCACCGAATATTAGGTAAAATAGAACTCTCCAACCTGAAATACAATACAGACGTCATAACAAATATTATTTTAAACACGCTTTAGCTTCACCTGAAACTAAACAAATCTTTATTTATTTATTTATTTATTTATTTACAGAAAAATACATATTGTTTACAGATAATCCTTACACAATAGTATATAAGTACTTAGTAATGTCTATAACAACTTTGGTAGGTAATAAAATAATTAGGTACATTGTGAAACAATATAAGTAGCTGGGTTGCAAATAGGTACATTAGCTAGGTAACAGAACTAGGAATCGTCAGTGTCTCTGTTTATTGGAAGCCAATTTAAACCTATTTCTAATTGTCGTATCGAAATGAAACTTTGTACGTATATAGTTTAGAGCTTCTTGGAGCTGGTCTATGAGCCAGGAGGTGGATAGTGGAACTCTTCAGTGGCTACTAGTAAACCCCTCGAGTTTGGGCTCATATGATTCGTTTTGACGAGTCCAACAGATTATTGATGAAGCCAGGAAGTGGTTAGAACTCATTTTTCCTTTTAATTCGGTTCGCTATAAAGGCGTTTTTTTTTATTTTACTAAACGATAATTATTATAAATGTCTTCAACAAAACGCTTTCAAAAAATATTTTGTTACTTTTCTTAATAAACTCTACTTTTTTCTACTTCTCTACTTCGTTATGAGTTGTTACTTTATCTACTTCGTTATAAAAAGTTTTCGTTAAACCGAGAGTCAACGACAACAAAATAATTTTACGAATAAGTGGTTTTAATTTTAACTAAATTAAGTGTAAGAAATTTACATGACAAAATTATAATCTGTTATATTTGTTTTTCGTTATTACTATGCCAGTATTTTAATTGTATCTTTCGTTGTATTCTATTCATATCTTGGGATATAGTGGGACCTTCTTCGTTTTATAAAAATAATTTTCCTAACAGTTTTGCGGCACGGCACGTTATGGCTAAAAATATCCCCACCACTAACTCCCATCCCCTCTATTCCGCGGACTTAAAAACGCACCCTCGTACATTTAGATCTAACGAAGATTTAGAAATGGCAATACGTATAGAGATGGCATCTTATGAGGCTGGACGTTCAAAAAATTTACATTTAATGAGGGCATATAATGTATTGTTAATGATTCCTCCAACAAGCGTAAAATCTGAAAGAGTGTTTTCATCATGTAGGATGACATGCAGCTACCTTCGTAGTGCCTTAAATGATGACACTCTAGACTGCCTTCCATTTCTCAGGTCATATTATCAAAGCAAGAATCATTGAGTAATAACTTTTTGATACAATTTGCTTTTCAATTGTAAACTATTTCTTACCTTTTTCATATTTTAAAATCTAGAAGTCAGATTTTTTAGTTCATAATTTTATTAACCCAAAGAACTGAATAAACAAATGACCGAATCATTATTTTGATAAAAGAAGTTGGTTTTATTGTAATTTTAAAATGTTAACTTTATGTGTATGAATAATAATAGAAGAATTTATTTCATTTAATTTATGTAATTGGAAAAAAAAATGTTAATTGTTTTAAGAGAGGAATATTTGTTGTTATTTTTATTATTAAAGTCTATCTCTTAAGTCTGATAGTGATTTATGCCAATAAATATTTTAAATAATTATGTTTATAAAAATTAATTATTTTCTTTTGAAATTCTACCTAAGTGGCATTGTGCGAATCATGTGCAATATTCAAGTTAAAAAAATTCAAAATATTCGAATAGTAAAATTGAACGAATACTGCAAGCCCTACTCAAGATCACCCACTTCGTCTACTTCATCGCCTTGTTCCTCCTCATTTTTCTTCACTGAATCAAGCACTTTTCGTCCGTGAGTGAAGCTGCGATTTCTCGTGCTTTGTCATTCACTTTCCCTTAATTGATACGGCGACGTTGTTTAAACTTTCCAAGCCATCGTAGGATGGATTTCTAAGAATTCCATCGTACGTACGAAAAATTAACTACTCTATATCAGTATTGTGTTTGAAGGTCAGTGTAATTAATGTTTATTGAGGGCTAAATAATGATGTATTGTTTCGATATTGGGAGTGGTTCCTACGCTATAAAGAGAGTTTCAATATAAGGGTAACAATGTAAACAAAATGAAACTGCAATTTCTCCGTTTTATGGAGTTTCGTTAAATAGAAGTTGCCTGTTTGATAGGCGCTCAAAAAATGGCACCAAGTTTTGCTCTCAGACAGTATTGTTGCGATAGTGAGTTTCCCTATTTTCAATAGTATCGATAGATTTTTACAGATCGATAGTATCGATGTAAAGTATTATATTATCGATAGTATCGAAAAGTAATACTATCGATAGTATTATCAGAGTCAATATTTTCGATAGGACTAACGATAGTACAACTGATTATCGAGACCGCGATCGTGATACTATCGATAGACTATCGCTATCGCAACACCACTGCGCTTAGCTTGGCGCCCGCGCTAGGTATTGACGTTCTAAGTGTAGTAAAACAAAATACGAGACTATACTTTAAAAATACAAAAAACAATGAAATCGATAAGTATAACATTTCTACGACATTTTAAAGTGTAATAATGGTACTGTCACAAACGATAATTTAAAAAGTTAGTTATTTTGAAAGCGTAACTTGCGCACCTGTCCTTTTCACTCTCGCGAGCGTGCGTGTCGAACATGTACCACGAGTATAATGAGCTCCGTTGTGGTAACTAATAAAGTACAGACGCTGTACATTAAAGTTTTTGTGTGAAACTATTACAACATATATTTACAGGGATATTCATTGTATGGTCTAGTTTATTATAAGAATAACTCACTAAATCTAATAAAGTATAGTAGTATTAAGCTCATCACACACTATGCCGTCACGGTAATGGCACGGCTCCACCCCAGCAATTAAGTTGTCATTCGAATCTGAGCTTTAAAACATGGTCGTATAACACATTTCATAACGACAAAATGAAAAAGCCAACGGCGGGGAGTAAGCGCACTTGCTGCAACTGCGCGCTGTTAGCTCGCGGTCAGCTCGCTTACAACGCGCGGTCCGCGTGCTTACTTAGCTTGCACCTCGCGGGCAGCACGCTGCCGGCTAGCGGTAGCTTCAATTTCAGTCAGCGCCGTGCTGTAGCTGTGCCGTTGCAGTGCCGTTATAGTGTGTGATGACCTTTATAGTACCAACCATCTAAGTATATGTTAATTAAATGTATTATTTTCAATTTTTATTGTATGGCGTCAACTTACATATAAGCGACTTGATGTAAACTGTAAGTTTATATTGTTTTATTTGAAATAAATAAATAAAATAACTAGTGCCACTTTTGACGCGATTTTTGTTAGGGAATGTTTATCTATAGTATATTTGATGAAAACATTTTATAGAGTACGGATCATACTTTCTTTTGCCTATTCACAAAACACAACATTTCTATTTGTATGAAACTGATATTCATGAAACACAACAACTATTTTTAATTTGCACTTATGGAATGCAGGGGGTTCCGCTTACTGTGACAAGGGGGGTCGGGTGGGCTGAGGAAACGTGACGTTCGCAGTTCATCAAACAATTTTGCAAATTTTTGAAGAAAAAGATATTGCAATGCCGATTATTATAGATCTTTCGGGGTATTTCAAAAATCCTTGGACTTCTGACACATATTCGTTCGTTATTACAGATATTTATTGACTTATTAAGATTTTTTTATTGCAGATAATAAATATTTAAAAATATCGAAACTGTGTACTAATAATTGTCGTATATAGACAAATGTTCGTGACGCAATATTGATAGGGGTCGCAGAAAATTGGACGCAGCGCAATAACGCAGGGGGTCTCTTATATGGTAAAATTTTGCGTGATGTGTTATTAACGGCCCCTAAAATTAAAAATAAAACTTGTATGTAACTTACCAAACAATTTAACAATGCAAGCATCAAAGAACAGCTGGATAACGAGGTTGATGAACTCCAAAGGCGTGGGGGGCTTCGGCCTGACAATGAGCGGCCTTAAGGAGTAGAAGAAAGGCTGCAGGAACAACCAGATCAGCTTCCCGCCTGTCGTACAGAACAACTTCGCTTCTAGAAGCGTCGGTAAGTCCGTGTCGATCACTTCGTCACCTTGGTACTGGAAATATTTAAGAATAACTTACTAATCTTATAAATAATAAGATTGACATACAAATACTTCTATCTAAATAACCGAAATTTTATTAAAAAAAATTTAACTGTAGAAGAGCCATGCTTCGGCACGTATGGGCCGGCTCGACCTCACAGGCAACCGGCAGTAAAGCAATGCTTGTATTGCATTTCACCGAGTGAGAGTGAGGCTCTAACCCTTCCCTTTCCCCCTTTTCTCCCCCCACCCGCACTCACCCTCTTCCCCCCTTCGCCTACTCCCACTTTAAAGGCCGGCAACGCACTTGTGACTCTTGAGTTGCAGGTGCCCATGGGCGGCGGTAGTCACTTACTATCAGGTGACCCGTCTGCTCGTTTGCCATCTACCTCTCAATATTAAATTGTTTCAAATTGATATTACAATGTCGAATTTGAGAAGCTTCTCCTTTTTTTAAATCCTACTAATATTATAAACGCGAAAGTTTGTAAGTATGGATGGATGGATGGATGGATGGATGGATGTTCGTTACTCTTTCACGCTAAAACTACTGAACCGATTGCGATGAAACTTGGTACGCAGATAGCTGGAGACCTGGATTAACATATAGGCTACTTTTTATCCCGATATTCCCACGGGATTGGGACTTAAGCGGGTGAAACCGCGGGGCGCTGCTAGTCGGTTAATAAATGTATACCCTCAAACACGCAAATTGACATTTTGTTATTAAAATTACAATATATTACTGAATTTAAGTAATTTTCAGACACTTTATACTTTTTATAGGCAGTTACTTCACATCCGATTCACTGCCGGTTTTCCGTGAGGTCGTGGTATCACTCCGGTCGAGCGGGCCCTTACGTGCCAAAGCATGGCTCTCCCACAGCTTACCTTATCGCTAAAAGCAATTTCTTCCAGGCAACCTTGGGATGGAAAAAAATGACCAGATATAAAAGAATGAGTAGAAGTAGTGTGGGAAGCAAAAACGTATTGCAATTGAGAGGCATCAAAATATTAAGCTTAGAGATCGTCCATTAATCACGTGATATTTCTTTTAGCAACTTTTTAACCCCCCCTAGTGATACGCGGTGAGGTCCCCCCCCCCTTCGCAAAATTACGTGTATTTTTTAGTTTAATATATACAGGGTGTAAGTGACACCGTACCGAATCCTGAAATAGTGTATTCAGACCATCATTCTGGGTGAACAATCACTGGAAATTTGTGCGGAAAAATTCATAATTCTTTTTTATTTTATTGCTTAAAAGTGATATCACAATGAGTAAACATACCATTTTACCGTATAAAAATCAGTAAATACCCCATACGGCCAAAAACTGCAATGTAAAATATTTATGCAATCGGCTGCTTCGACGGCGTTGTGCGCTGAAGGTCATTCACCGTACCGCACACCTACGCGTGTCACGTTACATTGCGCAGTTCAAAATCAAACTATTGACTGTAAATCCTTATTAGCGTATTTTTATATTGAACTGACTTTTGCATTGTGATAAGTATCCCAAGAAAGACGTTTTTGTAAATTATTTGCGACGGTATTACTTTCACGCTGTATTAAAAATTGTGATATTTCGTTTGCTTCCATTGCCTTGCCTTCTTTACCTTTCTCTTTTAATATACTCTCAAGTTTTCTCACATTCAATTCCCAAAGTGCCCCGTTGACGGCAATAGGCTTGCCCCCTGTTACGTGTATAGGACCAAATTATAGTTGGCAAAATGTGGGTGTATAGGAAGCCTTTGTCAATCCCTTAGGGTATAACAGACGTGAGTGTATCGGGTGTTAGTGATACGCTCCCGAAAACGAAGACAGACATATTTGTGTTAAAAAATTGTTAATAAGTAATTGTGAGTTGCCGATCAGCAGTGTTCATTTTCGAAAAAAGTGATGCCATCTACTAGTGACATCCATTAAAGTGATGTACGTTCGGATGAAATTTTGAATAAAGGTTTTCTCTATTGAGCACTATAGGCGTTATAAATTTTCAGCTTAATTACAATAATGTTTTTGTTTATTTTACCATATGAATTGCGCACACAATAAGTACTTTATTGAACTAATTATATTTTTAAAGATTAATTAATAAGGAGCTGCCACAACTCAATGTTTAGATTAGCGCCCTCTAGTAGATCTATATATCTATTATTAGCGTGACGGTCACGAGTTCAGCGCTTTTTCCCCATAGCAAAAGTGCACAACGTGCCTAAAGAAGATTTCACTTCAAAAACATATAATATATGTAAAAAAAAGATCCCGATGACATATTATGTAATCGGGATCGTTTTTTTCTGACCCATCGTCAAAGGTACTATTAGTACTATAGTCTGTCTTCGTTTTCGGGAGCGATTCACTAACATCCTGTATGTATGTATGTATGTATATATATTTCTAGATTAATAAAAATAAAGGGAAGCCCCTACTAGAAACGTGTTTTTTGCTCGATCTTTCTTGTACGATGGTGCGTATCCATTCATGCGCGAGTCCGACTCGCACTTGGCCGGGTTTTTTTTTTAATGTGGGCAGTGGTTGAGCACGTCTTATAGGTAATGTACTAAGGTTTATTTATTTTTAGGCGACAGTCAATCAAGAGGAATGATTGCTATCAAATTTTATATTCACATATATGTAATACTAGCAGCGCCCTGCGGTTTCACCCGCGTAAGTCCCGATCCCGTGGGAATATCGGAATAAAAAGTAGCCTATATGTTAATCCAGGTCTCTAGCTATCTACATACCAAGTTTTTGCATGAAAGAGTAACAAACATCCATCCATCCATCCATCCATCCATCCATCCATCCAAACTTTCACATTTATAATATTAGTGGGATTCAATCCTACTAAAAATACAGATAATTGTTAATACCGTTAAAACTGCCTTTCTTTAAAATACTAAGAATTTTTGTTAGTATTTTAATGTTGTTTTCCTGTTACTTTATCTTTTTATGGTTTAATTTTAAACGTTATCAAACCCTATAACACGATAATTAAGTAATTATTACATTAGCTAGTGGTTTTATCGATGAAAGTGGCGGCGGGTGTCTGTTAGCGGGCTGTATCTTATGTACCGTAATAGGCAGGCAGTTGAAATTTTCACACAATGTGTATTTCTATTGCCGCTATAACAACATATAATTAAAGGAATACAAGATACGTGATTTTTTTGGCGTGTCCGTCTGTTCATCAGCAGGTAATAAATAAATTAAGAGATGGTATGACTGTATGACTTTTGAGATGACCTGTCGATACACCTGTTAGGACAATACCAATTTCCTTCTTA
Organism: Euplagia quadripunctaria; assembly: GCA_963859945.1. Classification (NCBI taxonomy): domain Eukaryota; kingdom Metazoa; phylum Arthropoda; class Insecta; order Lepidoptera; family Erebidae; genus Euplagia; species Euplagia quadripunctaria. The sequence goes on along the minus strand of OY982588.1, from coordinate 5,224,556 downwards.
ATTGGGTGCAAGCACCCTCTCTGAGTATATCCCTAAACAGGTATGCTCTAACTCAGGACGTGGGGCCTCAGCCTGGACGACCACCGAGTCGGAGTGCACTGCCGCCTCTGCATATTGTCAGGGTATACGACTAAGCTTCCGTCTAAACTGTTTGGTAACCGAGTATGGCAACGCAAAGTTGACAAAAGTTGCCCAAATGCAGAGGCCAGGAAGGGAAGCCAAGAATCAAGCCCAGATGCATAATTAAGACCGGAATGAGGCCCGCGTATATCTCAACTAAAGCGCCGAGAGTGGACGGCCTATGACTCCTGGCCATAAGGAGAGCAGAGTCCTTGCTAACTAAGTATAAAAAACCTATTTACTTACTCGGTGATGTTCTAAGTGATACTTTTTGAAGCTGATGGACATAGGTATTCCTAGAGTTAGGTTCGCGAAGAACCCAAACATTCTGTTGGCCATAGGTCGGTTGTGTCCGAAGGCCAGGTTGTGAGATATTTCATGGATAGCTGGAACAAACAAATAATTATTTACTTTTTATTTCTTATTGTCCCGTTGAACATCCAACCATCATCCGCCTCTCTCGTTATTGCAGAGGGTAAGCAGCGACTCAATCACGCGTAACTACAGTAATTTTCTCTTGTATTTCATTTGCTCTCACCTGTATATCTCTGAAGAGGTAGGCACTTCTCGACAGCTATAGTTTTGCTCAGATGTAATCGGGGATGAATCTATTATTATATGCGGATCAGACATATCCAAACTTAGTGCAGTTATTGAGAATTCCTGAACCGAAATATAACAATTTACCCGACCAGAGAATCGAACCCAAGACCCCAAGATCACACACACAGACATACGGGGCAGTACGGTGAGACAGAATTGGGTAATTGCCTATGTTTAAAATATATTGTTTAATAGTCTTCATGAATTAATAATAATCATTTATTTCAGGCTGCATAGGCTCAAAGATAAATATTTTAATCTAAACGTACATACTAAAACATTATGTGTTAGTACTTAAAACTAAGTTAGTAAAATTTCACTTGTACTAAGTCCTTGTGCGGTCTATTGGTACATGTCGGCAGAAGCGACGGAATACCACACCTCGTGGCCAAAAGCTTTCGTCTAACACTGGTGCAGATAACAGTTTGGTACTCACACCACGAACGCCTTGAAGTTGACGTTACGGCGCGACTCAAGCAGCTGCACTCTCGGCGCGTATTTGTGTAATGGAATAGCCATTTGTCTTCCAACTCATCTGATAGAAAGTGACAATGAAGACGAAAATGGGACACGCCTATTCAAGAGAAACGTATTCACTCTACTTATGAAGGTTTCAGGATTATAATGGTCTGGTAAAATAGACTCAGGTAGTTTATTAATTTTCATTCTAATTATTTCACGTTTGTTGTTATTTTAAAATGTAAACCAACTATTAAATGACTACCGCCACCCATGAGCACCTGCAACTCAAGAGTCACAAGTGCGTTGCCGACCTTTAAGGTGGCAGTGGGGGAAGGGAGGGAAGAGGGGGAGAAGTGGGAGGGGGAGAGGAGGGGAGAGGGAACGGTTAGGGCTTCCGGTAACCTCACTCACTCAGCGAAACACCACACAAGCGTTGCTATGAGGCCGATTTTCTGTCAGGCCGTGGTATCACTGCGGTCGAGCCGGCCCGTATGCCGCCGAAGCATGGCTCTCCCACTTAGATTTAGTTTCAGGTAAAGTTAACCTGACTTAGAACCCGCCACGAATTCAATGAGAACTATATAGAACGGAGGAATTAGAAATCAACTTAATCGCAAATCACCATAAGGTCGCCAATTGTACTTGTAAGAATCTACATAAATATATGTGTACAAGTTTTTATTAATTTCTTTCATTGCTGTACAATAAAGAGTTTATCTATTGTTTGCAACAAGCTCACCGCTATTGCTATAAACTATCAAAATCACTAAATAACAGTAGCTGCTATGTTGTTCGTTACTCCATCCGCACTCAAGTGATTATTTTCAACTTATAATGCATGCCTGTTCTTTTAGCACCCACTATTGTCAACCGGTATAACTAGTCGTAATAATGTTGTGTGCGACAACACTATCTATCTATCTATCTTAATGTAATAGATGTGTAATATCAGTTTTTTTATAATCAATATCTCTCACTAGTTTATCGTATGTTATACTCATTACTCATGGCTTTACACAAATTATTCCTTGTTAGCAACGCTATCGGATAATGCAATAATAGTGTTTATCACAGTTTTTTTTTTTTTTAAATTAACTGGTATGATTCCTTGTACTTTCGGAATTTGTCACCGCTATAACCTATTGTACCTTACGAGCTATCTACAGCGAAAACCTTTTTAAGGTTCCGTAGCCGAAGGCTCCGTCCTGTCCGTTCGTCCGTCTGTCTGTCAGCGGGCTGTATCTCATGATCGTAATAGGTAGATAGTTGAAGTTTTCACAGAATATTTATTTCTGTTGCCGCTATAAAAACAAATAATAAAAATAAATTAAAAATTAAAGGGGGCTTGTACGGTGGCCGGTCGGGCCCCTTCATGCGACCCCGACCGAGTCCGGCTCGCGTGGCCGGTGTTTTTTTAAATTAGTCTGATACATAACAAACATACGCTCACGCTCTATTCCCGTCCGGGGTAGGCAGAGATGAAAGAGCGGTACACCACGATCCTGACACACAGCTTGGATCTTTTTCACATTCAATAAACCTAGTGTTACCAACTTTCTTGAGAAAAATAAAGTATCAAATTCTTTTGAAATTTGAATAGGAAAGAATTAAGTATTTGGAAAAAAAATTAAGTATTTTATTGGCCTAAAAATACATTTTTGGGTAAAGTGACTTTTAGCTAGGGCTGCCATCCGTCCGGGTTTCCCCGGATTTGTCCTAGTTTACAGGGTGTCCGGGGAGCGTACGGGCGGGGTTTTCAAAAAGTGTCCGGCACCCGGACATTTTGGCAACGAAAAATTATTATTGTTAGATGAATCGTTAACAAGCTAAAAATGTAAATGGAACCGTTCGGCTTTTTATTAAGGTGTCCGGGAAAGAATCTCGATTTCACCCATGTGTCCGGGATTTTTGTAGGTTTTTGTCCGGCGTCGGAAATTTAAGTGATGGCAGGCCTACATTTTAGCACATGCTCATATTTACTGTTTCGTTTTGTGTGTTGAAAGTGTCATAACTTGTGTTACGATCGAAACTTAGCTTTAAACGAATAAATAGGTAACTGAATTAGTTTTTACTTAGAATTGTGGACAATCTGTTTTGCTTTTCTTTCTTGCAGGCGGGAACAGAGAGTAAATCAATACAAATATATAAAATTGAAGTGTATTTGTAATGTCAAAATAATAGTTTTTTTTACGCTCTTACAAAAAAAATTTAATAACTGATTTTTAGAATCAGTTATTAAAATTTTTATCTGTCTGTCTGTTGTCCGGTAATCTCCGGACCGGGTGGACCGATTTCCACGGAAGTTTCACTGGCAGATAGCTAGTGTTATAAGGAGTAACTTAGGCTACATTTACTTTGGAAAAAGAACTAGGGTTTCGGGCAAAGCCGCGCGGGAACTGTTAGTAAGAAATAAAATAAGGACTCTTTAAACAAAATCAAACATACAACAGACAATTTCGTTGATAGTGACATCCGTGATAGATATTATCTGTCACATCAGACATCTAATGTTTCATGATATATTTTACCTAATAATTTTAATACAATGGTGTGACGTTCTAACTTATCCATATAGTGATAAGTAGTTCAAAAATTATCTATATTATAAGTGTTTCGTTTTATGTAGTGTATAAGTAAAGGTTGAGAAGAAAGTATTTTCGTGTTCTTTATTTTTACGAGTTACAAAAGTATAAAGTATTTATCGAAAACTACCAACCCACCCCGGCTTCGCACGGGTACAAATTATAAACCTAAACCTTCCTCATGAATCACTGTCTATTAGTGAAAACCGCATGAAAATCCGTTCATTAGTTTTTCAGTTTATCGCGAACAGAAAGACAGCGGAGGACTTTGATTTATAATATGTAGTGATACGGTAGGATACGTTATTATAAAGTATGGTTGGCAACCCTAATCAGACCTTTCGTACAAGCTCGCTAGGTTACGCGTGTTTTTTACTTGGTTTATTTTCAGTATCCTGCCGATCTGAACAGTATAATTATGACTTCGTGGTATATGATCTATGATTAATTAGTACTTTTACAAAATCTCCTGTTTAGTGTGCCATTCCTCAAAAAAGGAAAAAGGAGCCCTTATAGGATCACTTTGTTGTCCATCTGTCTGTCTGTCAAGACCCTTTTTCTCAAGATTTTTGTCCAAACATCACAACATCCAAACATGACAAAAATCTTCGAGACTCGATTCCCGAGATGGACTCTACCTACATACAAGTTCGTTTGCTTACGGAACCCTCGGTGCGCGATTCAGACTCGCACTTGTCCGGTTTTTAGGATTCCGTACCTCGAAAGGAAAAAACGCAACCCTTAGGTATAGGATCACTTTGATGTCCGTCCGTCCGTCTGTCTGTCTGTCTGTCAAGACCCTTTTTCTCAGGAACGCGAGGAGGTATCAAGCTGGAATTTATATCAAATACTCAGGTCTACTGTCCCTTGGAGCTGTGAAAAAAACAAACTTCTAAGCGAACGCAATCAAAAGATACAGCCGTTTATGCCGCAAATTTCTGCAAATTTTCGACACTCGCAAGGGAATCAAAACCTACAGGAAACTTCCCATGAACTCAGAATCTTGAAATTTGGTACGAAGCAACGTCTTATAGCACAGATAAAGGAAAAAATCCGAAAGTTGTTAATTTATTGTTATATGACATAAAAAATAGATTTTGTGATTACAAACTTATATGATGCGGTTGGATTGTTGACTTTGTCATACATCGCAACCGCAAAGTTAAGTGTGTCTTTCGAAAAAGACGGGCAAAAGTCTTTGAGAATTGATTCCCGAGATGGACGTTTACAAGTTTGTTTGTTTATGGATCCCTCGGTGCGCGAGTCAGACTCGCACTTTGTTTCGCACTCACGGTTTTTTTGTATTGTTATTAGTTAGTTCATATAGGTTAGCTAAATTAATATTAGGCTAGAGATCGCGTGGTGGTCGAATTTCGACCATGGTTTATTTCATTGGCCAATATTACTTAACCTGTCTTTGTATAGACTTTTGTACCATGACAGGTCAAAATATATACTGGACACTCATAGCTGTATGTACCCGTTTTTGCATTTTTTTTAACTTTGTAGCAAATATTGTTTAAAAATTTTAGCATTCGTCACTTCTTCTCTGTATAAACTATAAGTGTGCGAAATTTCATACTCCTCCGTCCGCCCAATTTTCGTAAAAAGGGATCCAAAGTTTTCGCTTCACGTATTAATATATAGATACTGCGCCGGGCCCCGCGGTTTCACCCGCGTAAGTCCCGATCCCGTTTGAATATCGAGATAAAAAGTAGCCTATGCGTGAATCCAGGTCTCCAGCTGTCTACATAACAAGTTTCAGCGCAATCGGTTCAGTGGTTTTTGCGTGAAAGAGTAACAAACATCCATCCATCCAAATTTTCACATTTATAATATTATAGTGAGATGACTAGCCGTGATACCGCACAGTCAAGGCCAAAGAACTTAGTCACATATTTGTGAATAAATTATCAAATAGTGTCGTATGACGGGGCCACGCCGCGCATACGTGAATATATTTTTTGGTATATGGGACAAAAACCGCAAGTTATAATAAGCTTGTTAATAAATGAGTTTTCGTGTAATATCCCACACCTAGGTCTAAATACGAGTAGGTATTAATTCAAAAAACTACGTTTTTCAGAAAAGGCGAAATACGAATTACTGTGTGTGTAGTTATTTCCCTAATACTTAACAATGTTTGATGTTTGTTTTATTTTTAACCACAGACACAAAAAGAGGGGTGTTATAAGTTTTGTGTATCTATGTGTCTGTCTGTGGCATCGGAGCTCACACGAATGGACGGATTTAAGTGCGTTTTTTTTTTTGTTTGCAAGGTGACTTGATCGAGTGTTCCTAGATATAATTCAAGAAAATCTGTTCAGCCGTTCAAAGATCATCAGCTCTTTTCTAATCGTTGAAGAAATTTTCGAGTCGGGATGTTTTAAATTTTTATTCCTGCAAAATTTACATAAAAAACAAATTTATTAACTGCTTACCATCAGGCGGGCCGTATGCTTGTTTGCCACCGACATAGTATAAAAAAGTAGGCAGTCATGGGACTGCCGACAGAAGTGAAAACATAACTTCACAATGTATTTGCATATACATACACACACACACACACACACACACATATCTATATATATAATTAGGTTAAAAAAATTAAACTACTCTCACTCACTCACTCACTCACCCACCCACCCACTCACTCACTCTCTCACTCCCTCCCTCTCTCTCTCTCTCTCTCACTCCCTCCCTCCCTTCCTCCCCATGTCTCTCTGACGCTGTACATATAAATATAAGAAACTCGCCTCCGTCTTAAGAATTTTCGATCTCGTCATAAAAATATTTTTTTAAAGATATGATACTCGGACACATTTTCGGTCAGGGTTACGTGTCCTGACGCGAGTTTACCATTTTATACCCATCTCAAAAAGTGCCAAACGCTGCTAAAGAAGTTTTCACTTCAAAAAAAACGTATGCCTCTCGTCTAAGTTGAAGCCAGACAGACTGGCGCCGTAAGGCGTTACGTAACGAAGCGGTTTACCCTCCCATAAGACCACTTCAAAAAAATAACACAAAAGGGGTAAATTTATATTACAATGGTGCTAATTCTGTTATATTACTCTCTTAACTATAATTGACTAAATTTTCTTCATACAAGATGTAAATCTTGTACACTTCGAAACAAGGTCTTACTTCAAATTTAAACAAGTAGGTAACATATGTCGCTATCGAAATAAGCAATTTATTTGTTAACTAAAGTCTGACACGCTTAAATAAACTTTAATGCCACGTAGCGAGAGCCGCTATCCGTTGAATGCCATCTCTTTTGCTCTGTGTTTTTAGTATGCGACTTCGTAGGTGTCGATTAAAATAACGTCATATTAGTTCGTTTTGTACAAGTTTTTATGCGGCAATTATACGGCATTTAAATAGATGGGGACTCTCGCTGCTTGGAAATAAAGTTAAGTATACGTTGACAGGTTTTAGTGAAATTTAGTGGCGCTGAGAGAGAGTAACAAATAGACCTTGTTACGAAGAAGACAAGGTTGATTTCATATGAAGAAATTAATTCAGGTTTTAGTTTAGTGAGTGTTACAATAGAATTGGCATCAATATCAAACTCACTAAAAATTAAAAGGCCTATTGTTCTTATTTTAAAGTACCTGTTATGCAGTTTCACCTACTCAGTAGATTGTATTAATTAATATTTAGATTTCACGAGAATTTGAGTCTCTTTCGTGAGTTTTCTTTCACGTTGTTTGAGTTGACCACGTGTTAGTGAATTTAGCGTCTAGCGTCGAGTGTTGATGATATTTTTAAATCGGTTTCATTAGTCGGTAGGTATTGAGATAAGGAATTCGATGGTGTGAATAACTCAAAAGTTGAAAATTTAGAATTAGAATTTAGAAGTTAGAATTTCGAATCATTAATGTCGTTATATGTATTTATAATAATATTATATTTATAATTAGTATATGTATTATATAGCTATGTATGTGTGTATATATGTATATATATGTTACACTAAAGTTACGAGTATTTGAGTTTAATGTGTGTGTATATTCGTATCAAATTTCAATCAAATTCAAATTTAATTGGCCATATCGTATGATTGCGCTGATTTAGAATCTTGATTTTTTTACAGCTTCAAGGAACCGCAGACTTATGTATTTGGTATTAATTTGAACTTGATGTGTCAACGGGTTCCTGAGAAAAAGGGACTTGACAGACAGACAGGCGGACAACAAAGTGATACTATAAGGGTTTCTTTTTTCCTTTTGAGGAACGGAACCCCAAAAACGAGCGAAGCCGTGATCCAAAATCGCAATCGCAATCGCAATCCAAAACGCCAAAATCTAGTACCATAATAAGTATAATTTTCTAGTGACCACATCTAATAAGAACACCTGTCAATCATAACACGATAAGGTTTAGTACCATAATAAGTTTTCCTTGTCCATCATTTTCTAGTGTCCACTTCTAATATGAATGATACGATATAGATAATTTCCATTTTGCGATAATGCGTGAATCATTATTTGTCTCTTATGCGACAATGATTCTACCGATAGATAAGCATTTGAGTACTTAATTTTTAAGTCTTATTAAAAAGGGGTATGTACCGCGTAATCTACTAATTTATACTTGTTACCATCGGTGGAATATCGTATGTTTAATTGCTAATACCTATACGAGACCGGTCTTACTTAGTGGTGTAATAAGAATTTATATCTACATACGTTCAAAGAGCGCTTAGCAGCGACACCCTCAGCACGTCAAGAGAACTGCCGATCTCTGACGATCACCGTGAAAACCGGCCAATTGCGAGTAGGACAACGTAGCACATCGTACAAAATTTAAAAAGAACAAAAAAAGGCAAGGCATGGGACTGCCGACAGAAGTGCAAACTTAAACGATGCGACGAACTTAAAACGTCACATTAATTAATAAAGAGCTGACAGAACTCAATGTTTAGATTAGCGCCCTCTAGTGGATCTAGACTGACTATCTGACTCACCCACTCACCGACTCTCCCTCCCCCCTTCCTTCCTCCCTCCCTCTCCACGTCTCTCTGACGCTGTACATGTAAATATAAGAAACTCGTCATATTTTTTTTTTTTAAATATGACACTCGGACACATTTTCCATACATTTTCGATCAGGGTCACGTGTCCTGACGCGAGTTTAACATTTTTTACCCATCTCAAAAAGTGCCCAACGCCGCTAAAGAAGTTTTCACTTCAAAAATCACGCTTCTTGTATGTGGTTCATTTAATTTTATTTGTTGTTATAGCGGCAATATAAATACCCACTGTGAAAATTGTCTACCCACTACGATACCTGAAACACGGCGAAAAAATCATGTTTCTTGTATGAGAACAGAACTCTAAAAAAGCTCTCGCATCCCAAGAATGTAACTTATAGGGGAATTGAACATACGACGCGTGTTACCACTTTCGATGACGTAATTTGTTTTCTATTGTAAGATTAAGAAGTAAAGTAATGTATGCCTTTTCATTGTTAAAGGCGATAAAATATTAGATTTATGGCGATAATACATAACATTTTATTACATTGGAACATAGTCGTAAAAATATTTACGATTTGTTGATAACTATGTAACTAACAGTGATGCTAAGAGAATCTGTCACTTGCTTAATTCTGAATGGACTTCAGCTTAGCAGACGATGTAAACTTTGGTGAGTAGATGACCACTCAGACCATCTCCTCGAAGAAGGAGGTCGAAGATTATCTCTGCTACTAGCCCTATAAATCAACTACTACATCGCGACATTCATCCAGTTCATTTATTTCACGCCTCCCTTTTATCTTAAATATTGCATAACTAGCGACACGCCCCGGCTTCGCACGGGTGCAATGATGATACTAAATATACTACAGAATGTCTTTATATACAACGTTCACAGCTTTTTTGTCATTAGACAATACAAACATGTTTTCTTCAGAGGTTACTCTTGAAAGAGCGACATATAATTAGCCATGTAAAAAACACTCAACGCTCAAATCTAAGCCTGCAACATTGAAAGTTTGACCCTGCGATTTATTAATGGTCATTGCAAAAGATATCTTTACCGAAAATTCTCCGGCCCCCTGGCCGGTACCGCCGCAACCGCTATGTCCCTGCATTTTAAATCTGTAATATCTTCGAAAATATTCATTGAAATTACATGCTGTAAAGGGCCATGTTGATCTATATTAAATGCAAAATGTATTTAAGGTACTTAATTGGATAAGGATTAATGCTGTATTGCTTAAAATCGCTTCGTAAATAAGCCATTATTTCTCGTAAAAAGTAAAGGATAAAAAATGGTTATTGTGGGTTATCCCTAAGAGATAGACATATACCATCGCGGACTTTTTGTAGACCTTTTTAAGGTGTACAATACTGTGGTACATTATTTTGATCTATCTCGTAGGCTTCAGCCAGCGTTTGCAATGTAAACGCAAAAAAAATGTGTTTATTTACGACATCACATTAGAAACCTCTAAAGTTATCAGTGTTTCTCTCCTATATTATGCATGTATTTTACATATAAACCTTCCTCTTGAATCACTTTATCTATTAAAAGAAACCGCATCAAATTTCGTTGAGTAGTTTTGAAAATCGAAGCATACATAGGGGCAGACGGACAAGCGACCTTGTTTTATACTATGTAGTGATACATCAATTTCTGACCAAATATACTTTTAAAGGTTCCTGTTTTAAAATCATCGGGATTTATTTGAAATTAATTTTCTACAAGTTTTTTTATGCCACTAACTGCACCTATAAGCTCCCGCATCATCAATGGTATCTCTTTTTAGTTGCCAACTCTCCCTTTTGACCCTTGAGCATTCCTTGATGATTCAAAGATAATAAATTGTCTTCTTCTGTACATATTATTGAGCAAAATACGGCGAAGAGAGTTTTATGTATGGCTATTGACAGATACAAGGCTAGAGGACGACCAAAGAAAATATGGACTCTTCTCCACAACTACGTCTTTGTTTATACTGCCCACACCCCACCAACGCAATCGTTATACAAGTAGGGTCAGTATACCTGCATCACCTTCCAGAAAATATGGCCTGCGTGAAAGAGGATTTGGCTAGAAAGGGAGTAAGCAGTGAACTGACGAAAGATAGAATGAGAGAGAAGAAAACACATTGCGCCGTCTCCATATAAATTTGGGAAAAGGGCAAGAAGATGATTTTATTATATTAATACGTGGATTATTCAATTGTGTGGCAATTTTCGCGCACGGAGGAATGTAAAAATTGGAATAGTTACAGTTTACAATGTAATGTAGGAGTGGATAAAGCGCATAAAATTGATTTGATTGACAACTGAGTGGAGTCAATTTAAAAATTATGTGAAAACAGCTACAAAAATGTCCGAACTGTCATGGTATGGATTGTCTATATTCTATATGAGTACAATGACTGTTTTACATTTTAACCGACTATGTATTTTTTTTTGTATGTTCACGGATTACTCAAAGACGCCTGGACCGATTTGGAAAATTCTTCTTTTGTTTGAAAGGGTATACTTCCCAGGTGAACCCTGGTCATCAGGTCAGGATCTGATGATGGGATCCTGGAGAAATCGAGGGAACTCTTCAAATGTTACCGGTACACTTGAAGCGATTTGGGTATTTTGAGGCGCATTGAAGTCGGCGATACTTTTTTTAAAAGATAATTATACTAGAAATTATTATCTCGATTTATGTAAGGTCAATGAAATAAAACCTTTAACATTTAATAAATCATGGTCGAACTTCGACCAAAAGGCGAAAGTTCTTTTAAATTTTCTGTTTCAAATAATTTCTGAAACGGCATGGTGTTCTTATCTACAAGGTATCATCGTACGTTCTCTTAAACAGGTGTTTATATTGTCGCAATGATGCTACAGATAAGATAATAGTTTATGAAGTGCTGTGATTATATGAATGCTCGCTGATATTATTAGCTATGACTCAAAATCGCCGCTTCATATAAGAGGATAAAGTTATAATATTAAAATGTTGCGAATATTACGTTTGTTTCTTGAATTAAATTTAATAATTGACTTTTTTCCCCAACCTGTTGACCGATTCATCTGGCATTATTGACAATACAATTATGTGTATTCAGCATCATTGTAAACCCAGATGGCCGCCGCCACAAAATTTCGAATTGTTTTTTTTTTACAACCCCTTTACATACATATTAAAGGGATATCAAATGAAAGGGCTTCACTAGTAGAATACAGTACACCATGAAAAAAAAACATATTTTAAGAAACTAAATAAAAAACTTTAAAATAAAATAAGTAAAACGTAGGCGTAGCATCCTATTATAAACATGAAAGTTTTTTGCCGTGGGAGAGCCACGCTTCAGCACGTATGGGCCAGCTCGACCGGAGTGATACGACGGCCTCACAGAAAACCAGGCAGTGAAGCAGTGACTGCATTGCTTTTCGCCGAGTAAGTGAGGTTATCGGAGACCCTAACCCTTCCCTCTTCTTCTCTCCCCTCCTGGTCCCCTATTCCCCTTTCCTCTATTCCCACGTTAAATGTGACTCAACTTGTGACTTTTGAGTTGCAGGTGCTCATGGGCGGCGGTAGTCATTTACCATCAGGTGACCCGTCTGCTCGTTTGCCCCCTACACCATAAAAAAAAGGATTTTTTTTACTCTTTCACGCAAAAACTACTATTATACCGATTGCGATGAAATTTGGTATGTACATAGCTGGAGACCTGGATTAACATATAAACTTATTCTTATCCGATATTCCCACGGGATCGGGATTTCACCCGCGTAATTCCCGATGCCAACCCCCCCTCACCCCCATGGTAGTCTAGTGTATAGTATGTTTATCAGCTGTCTGGTTACCATAGTACAGGATCTGCTTAGTTCATGATAAGACGAAATGTGAGGTGTGTCAAGTTATTATTATTACACTTACCTAACATAAGAGAATGATTAATAACTCCACCGAAGCAGTACGCCGTGACCACTAGCGCCGGCCAGCTGAGGTGCTGCACTATAGGCAGGGATATTAATTGGATGACGACCATCGCTGTCACTACCCATTTGAACATAGGATCATAGCCGAACAGCTTTTTTATTTGTGGGTATTTTTCTGTGAACAAAGAAAAAAAAATGGTTACTTTCATCATCAATGGTAGGTGAGCGTTCGTTTTTAACCCCCAATGCGAAAAGGAGAGGTGTTTATCTGTGTGTCTGTCTGTGGCATCAAAGTTCCTAAACAGATGGATCTGGATGGATTTAATTTTTTTTTTGTCTGAAAGGTGACTTGATCGAGAGTGTTCTTACAGCCGTTTGAATATCATCTCCTCTTTTCTAATCTTTGGGATTAATAAGAGAAATAATCCCTTCCAGTCGAGGGTATTTAAAATTTATACTTGATAGAAATAAGAGGTTTTAAATACTCTTTCAAGATTTTCAGTGTTCATTAAAACTGGTGTAAGTTTGTATTTTTGTAACAATCTAATTTTTAAGTTTACCGGCCGCAACTTGATTCGTACACGAGATATATGCTCTTTTACATAATGTACAGAGAAGAAAGACTTAAAAGTTTAAAAATAAATTTATAATGATATTAGAAAAAAAATGAATGAAAAATTCTGCCTTATCTCTAGATTCATAGAGACTACTTTTGAACATAGAAACTAGTGTAAGATTTCCTTATTGTTTATAGTAAATGATAGTCTTTAAAATCCTACGTAGAATAAAAATACCATGTGTTCAGTACGTACAATTACTACAGGAACTCTGTCCAATATGTTCCGGGGACTCACAATTTTTTGTCACGTGTGGGGATTGAACCCACAACACTCGACGCGACACAGTGGCAAGGCGACCACTTTAACCATTGCGCCACCCGTGCATAATATTATGTAGGTATATCATAGTTGTTCACCTTATAAATGAATGAATGAATGAAACATCTATATGTATCTGTTACAATCAAAACTCCAATAGCCTATATAACCTAGCAGTCAAAAGTAGGTAAGTACTTTTGACTGAAAGCCAATCTAACCCAGCGGTCAAAAGTACTTTTGACTGAAAGCCAATCTAACCCAGCGGTCAAAAGTACTTTTGACTGAAAGCCAATCTAACCCAGCGGTCAAAAGTACTTTTGACTGAAAGCCAATCTAACCCAGCGGTCAAAAGTACTTTTGACTGAAAGTCAATCTAACATAGCGGTCAAAAGTACTTTTGACTGAAAGCCAATCTAACGCAGCGGTCAAAAGTACTTTTGACTGAAAGTCAATCTAACATAGCGTTCAAAAGTACTTTTGACTGAAAGCCAATCTACTCCAGCGGTCAAAAGTACTTTTGACTGAAAGCCAATCTAACATAGCGGTCAAAAGTACTTACTATTTTTTTAGTTAAAAGTATATTTGTCTAGTTCAAAATTTTGACTGTAACGTAACATTTATTCCCCAATAGTACACTTACTTAACAAGATTAGCTACGCTATCAACAAATGATAAACTTCCATTTAAATCCGGCTTATTTTATCAAACTAATCCGGCTGATCTGCCTGCGACGACACTTCACATATTATCTATAGATAGATACTAGACCACAGAGGGAAAACGTTCTAATCTATGATAATATAATACAGCTGAAGAGTTTTTTTATTTGATTGTATGTTTGTTTAAACGCGCTAATCTCTAGAACTATCACTCAGATTTGAATAATTATTTTTGTATTGGATAGAGTATTTATTGAGGAAGGTAATAGGCATGTAACATCATGATACTACCCTTAGGAGCGAAGCAGTGACCATAAACACAGATTTATCGTGAGAGAGCCAAGCTTCGCCACGTATGGGTGTGAGTGATACCACAGCCTCATAGAAAACCGGCAGTGATGTAATGTATTGCTTTTCGCCGAGTGAGTGAGGTCACCGGAGGCCCTTTCCTCCCTCTCTCCCTCTTCTACCCTTGCCCTACTACCACCTTAAAGGGCTGCAACGCACTTGTATCTAACTTTTGAGTTGCAGGTGCCCATGAGCGGCGGTAGTCATTTACCATCAGGTGACCCGTCTGCTCGTTAGCCAACTATACCATAAAAAGAAATTAAACTTCCAGGAACTTTTAGTATTTATATAATTTTAGATGGTATAACAAACAACATGAAAATAAATGTTTATATAGCAGAAATAGGAAAGTAAGCTAATCTATTTAAATTTAAGTATAATGCTGAAACGTCAGTTTGATAAAACTAGACTATTCTAATCAAGAACCTTCTAGACACTTTTGAAGTGAAGTGTTACCAGGCCAGGCCACTCCGCAGCGTAGGTATAAATCTACAAGTACACGAGGGATCGACTAGACTACCGAAGCTACGAAGACGACTGCTAGAAGTTATTAGTACATAGCCTAGGTTTATTTGTTCCCAAAAATAGCGTAATAGGCACATAACTTACTGGTTATTACATATTCAGATTAATTAATTCTTAAGAAAAAGACAACCCTAACGCCATGGCGTCCTGAGAACAGAAGTTGCCTTTCATATGGTATGCGATAGATAGAGAGGCAACTTCTAGGTGAATATAACCGTAGATAGTTAGCCCTGTGCGACCTGAATTGCGACTTTATTGTGTCGAAACAAGAATCGCTATTTATCTAAACGATTTGGCGAAGTGAGACTTCTGTGCCTGAACTATTATGTATTCTGTGGTGTTACGTATTATTGACATTATACAAGCGATATCATTTGTAAATATTGGTTTTACCCGGCCCTTCACAATCACTAGTAGATTTGATCATTGGCTGTGACTGATTGATCGATTTTATATAATATGTCATGGGTAGAACTTGAAATTGATCACTTACTGATGTGTCCGACCATTTCATGAAACATTCGTACTCATATATCATGAAATGGTCGGTCACATCATATTACGGTCTGGCCAGATCAATGAATAAAATCAGAGTTTTACGGTATGAAACGCTACTTCATGATATGGTCAAACGTTAGATAGGTAGATGACACTTTATTTGTACACTATTGTTACAGTAGGGCAGCCTTATTTCTAAATGCAATTTCAATGTCTTCCAGACTATGCTATTGTAAAATAGTTACATTATCCACAGTTACAGGCGCTGATATCGTTTTGTTTTTGTGATGTATCATGGC
The DNA here is from genome assembly GCA_963859945.1 of Euplagia quadripunctaria. NCBI lineage: Eukaryota > Metazoa > Arthropoda > Insecta > Lepidoptera > Erebidae > Euplagia > Euplagia quadripunctaria. The sequence continues at coordinate 5,208,680 of OY982588.1, read as the reverse complement.
GACGGACAATTGTTTGGTTTTAAAAGCGAATATTAATGTGCAAATAGAAGAAAAAAGTGCAGTGAAATGTCCTTACGACAAGTTAAGAAAGCAATATATAAGTTCCTTCTTCTTTATTTAGAATTTTTATTTAAACTTTTATATAATGGAGACCCTACATTAATGATGTGGCCAAAAGTATATTGGCATTTCATCAAACGTTAACGTTTAAAGTATACAGTCAGTTTTAGCTGGCTATATCATGGTACCATTTTATGAAATGGTCGGACATATCATGAAGTGACCAATTCTAAGATCTGACCATGACATATATAAATCGAAGGACCACAGATCGTACCGCATCTGCTTTATAACGAACTTTTTGATAATAGGTGTGATTTAAGGTATTTTTTTATGGTATAGGGGGCAAACGAGCAGATAGATCAGCTGATGGCCTGCCATCTATGGACACCTGCAACTCATAAAAATGAAGTGTCTGTTTGTATATTGTCATATTATTGAAACGATCATTGTGGAAGTGAAATGAATTATATTACAACGTATAGGATTAGCCAGGATCATATTGAACTTTTTTTTGGCGCAGTTCGTATGCACGGTGGTCATAATGACAACCCAAATGCTCGCCAGTTTAAGGGTATTTATAGAAAATTAATGTGCCACATGGAAATAAAAGCAGGAGAAACGGGAAACTGCATTCCATTAGAGGATATTTTCATTTTGACGTGTACCTCAGCATTACAGTGCATAAATGGCACTACATCATGTCAAAGGTTTGACGAGGATGATGAAGAATCATCTGAAGCTGTAATAATCACAAGGCCTACCGATGAATATTTCCTGAGATGCGTGCTTGATATTCCTGAAAACCATGTTTTAACAAACCACATTGTAGGTTACATAGCTGGTTTTGTAGTGTTTAAATTAAAATGTATGTTTTGCGTAGATGCCCTAACAGCAACAACTGAACTTTGGTTTCACAAATTAGTTGTATTGAAAGATAAAGGTGGTTTGAGCTATGCTTCAAAAGAAGTATTTTCTATATGTTGCGTTGCTGAAGCTGCTGTTAGAAATTTTATTAAAGAAAATCGTTTGACAAATAATTCTCAAGCATTAAAACGCCTGCTCCTCATGATAATTAAAACGTTTGTAGGTACTCCCTGCTTTCCCACATCAGACGAACATGTAAACGGTCATATCCATAACACGAATTTAATACGTCTTGTTGCGGAGAAATATGTTAAAACGAGGTTTCTTTATGTTTCGAAAAGAGAAAATACGATAAGAGATAAGAGATAAGAGAAGCGAAAGCTTTTCAGGAAGCAGTTACAACTGCAAGGTTTTTAATATAATTTAATATAAGCTGTTTATTGGTTTGAAGAGTGTTAAAATAAATATTACAGTTACGGGTTAACATGTTTTTTATTTCTATTCTATTTCTATTTTTAACGACATCCCATTCTTAATGCGATTTATAGTTGGTTAATTTCCTTTTATTTTGAAATAAACTTAATTTTTACCTCCATTTAAATATGTAATATTACATTAAAAATCATCTTCATCTTATCTAATTAATGATTATCAACTCTTCTAAATACATATCTAAATAAATATTTAAACTTAAAACTAAATACAAATACATATAATAAAGTATTTATACTGAAAATTATATTTGTGTGCGTTTGAGGAACGTAGACACATTCGGCTCACGCATACAAAGAAAATGAAGTGGACACACGATATCGCTCGTGTTTTGTACTTAACGCGGTTTCTATGCGTATTATTCTAAGGGAGTAACTTAGGCTACTTTTAGTTTGGAAAAAAGAATTAGGGATCCGCGCAAAATATACAAATAAGTACACGCGAGCGAAGCTGCGCGGGAACTGCTAGTTAAGTATAAAAGAGTACTCATTAAAATTTACACCAAAAAAAACGTTCTTAAACATCAACTCCGGGGTTTCCCCGGATTTGTCCTAGTTTAGAGGGCGTCCGGGGAGCGTGCGGGCGGGATTTTCTAAAAGCGTCCGGGTAAAACTCGGACGGACACTTTTGTGCCAGGGGAAAATTATAATTGTTAGATGAATCGTTAACAAGCTAAAAATGTAAATGGAATCGGTGTTTTTTAAGGTGTCCGGGAAAGAATCTCGATTTTACCCATGTGTCCGGGATTTTTTAAGTTTTTGTCCGGCGTCGGCAATTTCAGTGATGACAGGCCTAACTCAGATCAACTGCGTAGTCTTTTGTCGCTCCATTGGCCAGCTGTAGTTTAAAACTGTCTAGCACTCGGCATGTAGGTATTCACGCCCTCAACAACTCATCAATAAATACCTTGATAAGTTCTTGCAATACAAAGAAATACTCATAGTTGTAAGCACTCTTGTTATGATTTAACATTATCAATTGCTATTTTTAGAAAACAATGGGGAACTACTAATAATTCTGAAATTAATTGCAGTATGTATATGACACATATAATAAATACGTGAAGAGAATTCTTCGTACCAATTTTTATGCAAATTTCGCGCACGGAGAAATGGAATTTGGTATACTTAAAGTTTATATATTGAAGAAGAAAGAGAAAGAAAGCTAACAGTTTTAATCAATATGTATTATAAATTAAAAAATTATGTGAAAGGGTCTATAAAAAGCTATAGCTATCCAGTATATATGTATTGACCTGTCATGGTACGAAAAGTCTATAAGATGACATTTCAAGTTCTACTGGTCAATGAAATAAAACAAAACATTCAAAACTTAATGAATTAAGGTCGACCACCAGGCCATCTCTAGTATACTAGGAAATCGAATAGCATTACTTTCGAACACTTTACTGTCTATATATATGAAACTATATGTCTGTATAGCTTTTCAAAAAACAACCAATTCTCAATTTAAAAATCTTCTAAACTATTGCATGACTAAGATAAAATGGTCCCTCGAGCCATATATGTAGTTTGTTATGACGAGTTAAATGACTCAAATGATACTAATTGATTGAATACCTCCTCTAGTTGTTACTATGGTGGTACTAATAACGTAATTACTGTTAGAGTATGTGAACTACTACTTCATTGCACTCCTCTGGGACTGCCGTCTGACCAGTTTATTAGTAGGTATTACTCATCACCGAAGAAGGAATGGGGAGAGGATGACGTTTGACACTCTATGGTCATTTCTCATGACGTGTAGAGCAACAGTGACTTAAAATTCAAATTAAATGAATTTTTAGGCATTCTTATAGTTCTATTTTTTTTTTCTACTGATCGATGATAAAGGTAGTTATACACTCGATTTTACAAAATAAGGTACACGTTATTGAAAGTAGTTAAATAGATAATGATAAAGTCACAAGTGTTTAACTCGCATTAAAACATAGATAAGATATAAAAAAAAACAGTCAGTCGTAAGACTGTACGTCAGAAGTGAAAACATAACTTCACAATGTATTTTCATATACATACACACACATACACATCTGTATATATATATATAATTAGGTTAAAAATAAAAAGTGGGTAATAACAGATCTAAATGTATACATAGGGTACACTGGAAGTTTTTTCACTGGAAGGTCACGTGTCCTGACGCGAGTTTAACATTTTTACCCATCTCAAAAAGAGCACAACGCCGCTAAAGAAGTTTTCACTTCAAAAATTTGTTATAAATTAGAATCATATTATCCGACCTCTGGTCACCATTGAATAAATGGGAACGTAATCGTGGGGGGCGTACGACAGAGCGATAGTATCCTGCTGCGACGACATTCAACAAAAAACATACTCCATCTAGCCAAGACAAGTCGAACTACGATGTAAATATTGATTCCAGATCGCGCAATGAAAGTTCAACATTAATACAACTTCAAACGTTAGGGCGCGGTCTGCCAGAGATTACCACATAGAATGGTTAGTATCAAAGAGAGCTTAATGTTACTCATGACTAATGGAGCTATCTTAACAGTTGATAAGCCGGGGTGGAATGTTACCTTCATCAATAATTTTAATTTATTTGTAAAAGGTGTTACAGAATGGTGGGATGGAATTGATATAGCATCTGTTGCATTTTTACAAACCTTAATGGTTTTCAAATGCACTATTTATCTATATAAATAAAAATTAATTGCCAAATCTTTTGCTAAGCGCAAAACTCGACTCGGCTCGACCAATTCGGCAATAATTTTTTTCAAATTTTCTTTAAGGCACAAGGAAGGTTCTTATGGAGAGAAAAAATGTAAAAATTGTGAGGAAAACAGTAAAAACAACACTTCTATTCCTATACAAACCACAGAGCAAATAATAATTAAAACACATGTCCCCAGCTGTCAAATATTTGACGTCAATTAATAACTTTTGACAGAACGAAGTCTGTCGGGGCAGCTAGTAATTAATAATTGTAAATGGTTTTGTAAAATAGTAAATAAATCAAATTAAAAAACAAAAAAATACAGAAATCTTATTTTGAAACTGACAAATAGGAATTGACAACTATAGGTATTTGATGCCAAGGATGTTGATGGAATGTCCGGACTTGTACGAAAATGTCCGCATAATTTTTTTATTAAAATTAATAAAAAAATTGGTATGTTGTGTGGAAAAGTGCATCTACAACCAGGAAAAGCATATTTGAAAGAATTTCACATGAAAAATATTTTTCGGCCACACATAACGATCCTAAAACACGACCATAACTTTATATAACACCTTGTATGAGATAAATTGTTAGAAGATATATCAACTATTTATCATCATAATTAAAGAGTCATTGTTAGACGTGACAATCTACACGTTTATTGATACAATCGAAAATATTACTTGATAATAATTGACTATATTTACTTACATGATGATATATTTTGGTGGCATGGAAAATATCACAAGAAATTAGTGTTGGTATCTATGGCTCTATCTCATAATTATATATTTTATCTTAAGGCCAACACCTGGGCTGTTACGTATCACTTTTATAATGGTTATAACTTTACAACAACAGATAATTAACAATACTACCTTTCACGAGTGGGAGTTTCTGAATCGCCTTTCGCTTATCGCCCTCAAGAATTGGGCTATCATACTTTATAAGATTTTGAAAAAAAATCAAATTCGATTCTGTAGTTCCAGTGATTAGCGTTACACCAAAATAAAACAATCTTTGGCTTTATTATGTTGATATAGATAGGTATATATCGCCTCCCGGCAAAAAAAGTGTCATAATACAAAAACAGCTATTTCGAGAAGACACGACTTTTATGCCTGTGAATTGAACAAAACAGCTCAGTGAAAAAGGGAACTTTGTTCCCTTTTTCTCTCCCACCAAGGCACGCTACACCACTGGGTCCACTATTTTTAGTCACCCAAAAGTCAAATCTATCTGTGATTAAATTTAACGTTAGCAACGCAATAAACAAAAGGTTGTTAAATTCTTCGCGAACCAAGATGCTAGAAATCTAATAAGACGTAGCTCAATTATTATTTACGTTAGTAAATAATAATTGAGCTACGCCTCTTCCTAAAACACATTATCTATTTGATTGGATCCAATTGCTAGGACTATCAGCCTGTACCATCAAGTTTCAGCAGTTCATTATACAGTTTTATTATGCCTACTGTTCGGTCGTTAAGTGACTCACTATACGTAACAAAAAAAAACAGTTTTGAATGCCTATTTATGTGAACAATGTAGTGTTCTAGAAAAAACAATGATTCTTATTAGATTAATGCTCTGACGCACTTTACGATGGCAGTTTTGTTATCATCACACATCCATAGAGACTGCGTTATTGTCCTGTCTCGACTGCAGATTGTTTTTTTTTTTGTTAGTCTGTGCAGTGTCTGCCTCATTCTATTTTTTTTAAGAACAAGAAATGATTGAATTTAGTTTTAAAATTTTAATTAGTCGATGAATCGAACTCATCACTGGGAGTGGCTAATTCATATGTATGCTATTTGAACTCCACTCACATCGCTAATAAATCTATGATAATTTATGGTAACACATTGGCATAAACACTAACATAATATATTATTTTTGTGGATTTTATCATAGTAAAACAAGAGAGCAAAATGGAATGTGTAAAGTTAATTATTTTAAATAGAACATTTTTTTTTTGGAATTATTCACTCCGTTATTGAGAAAATGCATAATTTTTGAACTTAGTTTTTATGGATTTTATCAATAACAGAATAACTGTCTATTTTAGTTTACATTTAATTCTATGGTAAATTAACAAAGTTATATTTGCATGCATCTTGGCGAAATATGTACCGTTACCTATATTTTATTTTACACCATCTTGTACCACATTATACGCAAAATAAATTATTATTATTATATAATTACAAAATACGATTATAGAAACAGTAGTCATACCTGGATAACTTTTAAATAAATACTACCGTCATGCCCTTTCAGTTATTTAAGTAAGTGTTCCATTCTCAGATACACCTTATATATATTTAAAAAAAAAAAGATTAAAAATGTATAATACACTTCGACATATTTATTACCCAGTGTTATCTAGAGAGCTCCGTATAGTTACAGGTGCCAATCACGGATTAAGGTAACTGCTATAAAAATACTATTTAAATAATCTTGATTAGTTGGATAGCCAATTATGTATTATCTAAAGCTATATTTATATCAGAACAACAAACAACAACTAGATGCAGACCAACTATTTGTATATGACACAACTTTTTGTCCCGTATGGGAACCCCCTCGCCACTCACCGCAACTAGTGTCGTAACTCATAAGCGCACTTTAACCATTACGTCATCTGCGAAGTCAAACTGAACAACTGTGTCTGTACAAAGTCATGTAAAATAAGCCGTACCCTGCAGTTTCACAAGCGTTTACGGTCACTGCTCCGCCTCTAAGGGTCGTAGCGTGATGTTAACCTTCCTCAATGAATACTCTATTCAATATAATAATACGATTTTTAGAATACGACTCCAGTAGCAGTTCCAGAGATTAGATACATTACGTCATATGTTAAGGGGGTCAACGAAGTGTGACATTGTGTGACAAGGGGGGTTCATAAGCTTCGTGACGTCATATGTCAAAACCTAAAGTATTAAACACAAAACATTACCTGTAAACGAAAGACTAGATACGCTACTACACTTTTACTAAAAAAAACATTTAGAACGGCTCTTTTCAGTTATGGGTGTAAAATTGAAAAATATGTGACGTCACAAATGGGTTCCACAAATGTGACCACCTGTGACAATTATCTCCAAAAATAATGAAATTCGTGTGACAAAATTTACGGCAATTTGCGCGTTAAAAAAAATACAAAAAACATCAGTATTAAAAAAAGAATTTTAGTCGGTAAGATGGATACCCAAATCACACACAAAACGTACAGGTCATGTTCGTTGCTGGTCAGGACAATGGGTCGGCCGGTCGCTGTATCGAACCAATAGTCTTTGAATAATTGGCAAACTATTGCAAATTATTTTTTTTTAAGTTTTCTTCCTCAGCGAAACTTGTCCAACCTCTGATGGATATTTTGCCCTGAAGCTCCTCATTTCTGTCTGTCGAAGACTGCCAAAGCATATCAATGCGTTTCGTACAGAGAGCCTATTCATCACGTGACAAGTCCAGAGAGGAATAAATATTCCTGTTATTTGGAACCGTATAATCCGGTGCAGATTGAAAGCCTTCTGAACCGGCGAATACATTTTCCAATGGCTGCTTGTTGATCTCCAGGCGTCACAGATTTTTATGATACCATTATCATACAATTTGCACACAAAGATACCATATCTTTATTGTTAGATTAATGTCATTAATCAACAAAAGATAAGTACACCGCAGAAGCACGTGTTAATTATCATGCGGTAAAACAGTACAAGAAAACCAGGATAAACATTATGATCACCCTAAAAGAATCTTACAAAAAATCTTATTGGAAATTCCGACTTCAAAAAGTTTAAATAGTAAATAAGTCGTCATGTATTTAATTTCAGGGTGTAATGAACAATTAACGGATATACTAGGGTCCTCCTATTTTATTTAGTCTTTGGTAAAAGGACTCTGTGCCAAAGATTTAGAATTTTACTGTATGATTGTTACTAGAACGGTGATCTTAATCATAATAGACTAACAAAATCGTGCATTAAAATTAATTGATATTGCCAATTTAATAACTAAATTTCAATTTGTCTAATTCATGCCACTTAACACTTTCATTAGATTTTTATTCTGCCATCGTTGTTTTCTACCTATCTAATAAAAATATAAACATCTGTAATCTGTTCACAGTCGTCGAAAATATCGTGTTTACATATCTACACACAAAAACATACAGTCGAATTGATAACCTCCTCCTCTTTTGAACCCCTGTCAGTTTTTGAACCCCTTCTTTTGGCGCGTTATGGAAAAATGATGAGAGTAAATTTTTACGATGCGCGCACACATCGTCACGAAAAACCGACACCCTGAAGTTAACTAGGTCAAATTGCTGGTCGTTTTTACTATTTTTAAATTAAATTAGGTGAATATTAGTTCCAAATTATACGATTTTTTTACTTCCTTTAAGTATTTTTTTCGCTGTAATCAGAAGACTTCTAACAATGCAGTTGGTCATCGATAAACATTATTTACTATCGCATAAATAGTATGAAGTGTGGTGTGGTTACGCATGGTTCCTTATCATTATTCTTAGGAAAACGTTTAAATAAGTTTTATTTTTATTACACAGCTGTATTCAACATCATTAGGTGTTGACGAACGCTCACAGTTTGTATATTATTTACTAGCAGCACCCCGCGATTTCACCCGCGTAAATCCCGATCCCGTGGGAATATCGGGATAAAAAGTAGCCTATATGTTAATCCAGGTCTCCAGCTATCTACATACCAACTTTCATCGCAATCGGTTCAGTAGTTTTGGCGTGAAAGAGTAACAAACATCCATACATACATACATCCATACATCCTCACAAACTGTCACGTTTATAATATTAGTAGGATAAGCTGGTGCCCGCGACTTCGGTGTAGAATCTCACCCAAACAAACTTACATCCCCTATTTCAACACTTTCGTACCACACAACGTAGCCTATTCGTTAATCCAGGTCTCCAGCTATCTACATACCAAGTTTCATCGCAATCGGTTCAGTGGTTTTTGCGTGAAAGAGTAACAAACATCCATCCATCCAAGCTTTCACATTTATAATATTAGTGGGATGGATAGGATATTTGTGTATAATGTTACCTACATTCTCATACGCCACAGTTTTATTTTCTCCAAGCCTTTTCCCAACTAAGTTGAGGTCGGCTTTCAGTCTAATTACGAAACGGCCGAGCTTCGATATTTTATGTAAAGCGACTGCCATCAGACCCCCACAACCCAAGTACTAGGCGATATAGAAATTCTGTAGTTAGACCAGGTTGTCTTACTTTTTAGGGCTCCAACTACACGTAACATATGCCACAGATGTTCGTATGGCAACCGGGACGGGCTGCTTAACGTGCTCTCCGAGGCACGCAGGGGTCTCGATGTGTTTAGAATGGTCACCCACGCTAAGACTGAGCTGGGCTAGTGTAACTTAACCTACTCGGTTACCACTAGTAGTTTTTTTTATTATTATTTATTTATTTTTCTCCCACAAAAATCCATACAATACATGATTTCTTTATACAATGTTTTATTAGCATATTCTTTGGGAGTGACTGGTATCTGCACAAGGATACCCTGTCATACAGATCACCAGGCCCTGCCCCATAATTTTAATTATCAATATATTATTAGTAGGTGAAAGTATCGTACGAATTTGCGTGCATTTGCTAAATATGAGAGTGTGTGTGTGTGCGTGTGTGCGTGTGTGAGTGTGTGTGTATGTGTGAGAGTGTGTGTTTGCGTATGTGCATGCTTATGTGAGGTAATTTTTGTCACATGCTATATTTCACTATTCACTCCATCTTTGTGATAGGTCTTAGAAGGGTTTCCGTATCAATGTCGTTCGACACATAGAGTAGGTATGGTATGTAATAAATACCGTTTGTGACGATTTCTTTATAGTATAGCAGAGATTCTTCTTTCTACTCCACTTAGAGAAGTATTTTCAGTGAATACCTACGGGTGTGATGCTCCTAATAATACCTTTATTGATAAGATGGTATATCGGACTCGAACCGACTTAAGCCACACGGTATTCCTTCACGGGATCTTAGTGCCGACCCCTCCGGTGTAACGTACAAAGGAAATCCCATGAATACTGGCAGACTTGACTTATTAGGATAGCCAGTCGGTCGCCTGCAATTCGAGCAGATATCTGATGTGCCCGTCTCAATAAATTAGTTGTTTTACTGGGTACATACCGATTACACTATAACCAAAACAACTTAATTTATATCAGGTTACATAGCTTCGATTAGGTATTTATAAATAACCTAACCAGTTTTGAATTATATAATATATTTTACTGCTTACCTTGGTAAACCAACTCACTAACCAACATAAAAAAATCTTCTATATTTACCATGCTGTGGCGATAAGAAACAAAGACGGCACTTTAGTAAGGGATAATTAAGTATAATCCTACTAATATCCTATTAATATTATAAACGTGAAAGTTTGTGAGGATGTATGTATGTATGTATGGATGTTTGTTACTCTTTCACGCAAAAATCACAGAACCGAATGCTATGAAACTTGGTATGTAGATAGCTGGAGACCTGGATTAACATATAGGCTACTTTTTATCCCGGTATTCCCACGGGATCGGGACTTACGCGGGTGAAACCGCGGGGCGCTGCTAATCCCACTAATATTATAAATGTAAAAGTTTGGATGGATGGATGGATGGATGGATGGATGGATGGATGATGGATGTTTGTTACTCTTTCACGCAAAAATCACTGAACCGAATGCTATGAAACTTGGTATGTGGATAGCTGGAGACCTGGATTAACACATAGACTACTTTTATCCCGATATTTTCACGGGATCGGTATCGGTGAAACCGCGGGGCGCTGCTAGTTACCTATTAACGTGAAAGTTTGTGAACATGTATGGATGTTTGTTATTCTTTCACGCCAAAACTACTAAACTGACTGCGATGAAACTTGGTATGTAGATAGCTAGAGACCTGGATTAACACATAGGCTACTTTTTATCTCGATATTACCACGGCATCGGTACTTATGCGGGTGAAACTGTGGGGCGCAGCTAGTTAAGGCGTTATTTTCAATTTGCGATAAATTGATGCAAATCTTGTGTTGTCGCATTGACAAGGATTACTTATCTAACTAATAGCGGGCGAAGTACCAGTACCGAAGTTCCACTAAGTAAAATCATTTAAATGAATGGCGACTCTTGCTCAGACACAATAAAGTATAATTCAGGTCGCACAGCGCCAATCACGTGCAGCTGTAGTAGTTTGATATACATACACCTATGTCATTCTAAGGCGGGGCAGGAAGTTGCCGTTCTGTATGTAGTACAGAACGGCACAAGTAAGGCAAAAGAAGGTATATTGGTCATCATTATATTAATACGTGAAGATAATTATTTGCACCCCTTTTTAAGAAAATTTCGTAGTTTTCACGAACATCGTTCTTTTTAAGAACTTAGTAACGTGAATTTTGGAATATTTACAGTTTATATATAGAAGAAGCGCAGAAAGCTAAAATTTTTAAACAATATGTCTTACAACTTTAAAAATTACGTGAAAACGGCTTAATGAAATTACACGCGTCCAGTATATGTGATTACCTGTCATTGTAAGTGAGTCTATACAATGACAGCTCAAGTAATACTAACCAATGAAAAAACCATGGTCGAAATTCGACCACAACGCGTTCTCTAGTATATTAGTGATACTTTTAAGAAATAGTCCCGTTTCCCCATCCGAGACTTGTAGTATCCCTTAACCGAGCTCCCTCGCTCCCTTTTTCCCTACCCCAATTTACCTTCTTCCATTGTCCCCTCTGAAAACGATTACATTCCCAAGGAGGGTTAGCGTCAGGCCGGGCCTTAAAAGACACAAGCCAAAACACTTTGCAATGTTCAAACAAAAATTGAAAATCCTACTAATATTATAAGCGTAAAAGTTTGCGAGGATGTATGAATGTTTGTTACTCTTTTAAGCAAAAACTACTGAATCGATTGCGATGAAACTTGGAATGTAGACAGCTGGAGACCTTGATTAACACATAGGTAGCTTTTTATCCCGATATTCCCACGCATCGGGACTTACGCGGGTGAAAATAAAAATCTACACCAAGACGATGACTTTTAAGAAAGAAATTCACACTGATACCCATACCAGCACATTCAAGATAGAGCTAGCGAGTTGCTACGAGGGTGAGAATGAAAGATTTTGCGCTTCAGTATATTCTTCCTGCGTTTAGTAAACAAAACGTTTTTGTTGACTTCACCAAATTACTTGTTATATGTATAGTCTGTAGTTTGCGTTTACATGGCGATTTGTAAAATGACAGCATATTATTAAATGTCTTTTAGCTTTAGACTATTTATTAAGGAAGGCTTTACTAGGCTAGGTATGCCGAAGGACCGATGGCCGTTGGAGCAAGCGGATCTTAAAGTGGAGACCGCGAATCGGTAAACGGAAGGTAGGACGCCCCCAGCCAGATGGACCGACGACCTGAGGAAGGTAGCTGGGAGGGACTGGATGCGGAAGGCGGAGGACCGGGTACTATGGCGCACATTGGGAGAGGCCTATGTCCAGCAGTGGACTAGAATAGGCTAATTGATTACTAGGCTTCAACAACTTGCTTCTAAGGTACCGGGCGGCGGAGTCGCACTCCCTCAGCGTATAATGTCGGCTTGGTCTCAAACTTTACTAAAGAACAACACACTACCTATAACAAAGTATTATTATTCGAATGGATTCACGGATAGCACAGTGGTTTAAATAGATATCTCGACAACTGTGACAGCTCCGACTATTATGGGTTTAACCCCTACATAAGACAATAGGACAGTGGGAGAGCCATGCTTCGGCACGTATAGGCTGGCTCGACCGGAGTGATACCACGGCCTCAGAGAAAACCCGCAGTGAAGCAATGCTTGCATTGCTTTTCGCCGAGTGAGTGAGGTCACCGGAGGCCCTAACCCTTAATTTCTCCCCCTCCCCTCTCCCCATTTTCCACTCTTCCCCCACTCCCACTTTAAAGGCCGGCAACGCACTTGTGCGTGGGCGGCGGTAGTCATTTACCATCACGTGACCCGTCTGCTCGTTTGCCCCTTACACCATAAAAAAAATCTTAACTAATATAATAAAAAATGCGAAAGTGGCTATCTGTCTGTTCAGTTCACGCCTAAACCGCTGAACATATTTTTATGTCTAGAAGTAGACGAGAACTGTGAGAAGAACATAGACTATTGGTGTTGCGAAAGTGTTGAAATAGGGGATGTAAGTTTGTATGGATTCTACGCAGAAGTCGCGGGCACCAGCTTATCCTACTAATATCCTACTAATCCTACTAATATCCTACTAATCCTACTAATATCCTACTAATATTATAAACGTTACAGTTTGTGCGGATGTATGGATGTATGTATGTATGGATGTTTGTTACTCTTTCACGCAAAAATTACAGAACCGAATGCTATGAAACTTGGTATATAGATAGCTGGAGACCTGGATTAACATATAGGCTACTTTTTATCCCGATATTCCCACGGGATCGGGACTTACGCGGGTGAAACCGCGGGGCGCTGCTAGTACTCTGTTAATGTGTAAATAGAGTAGACAATTCAATAAACTGAGGTTATTCAACCATACGCTAATTGCTATTATAAACTTTTGTGGCTCTATTAACGGGTATGAATCATTGGTATTGTAATATAGGTATCTAGTTAGTTATGAGAACTTAAACCGACATTACATTTTATAACTCAAACAGAGCCATTCAAAACATTTTTTATTACACAAGTGTTTTATGTGGGCCTGGACCTATTTTTACTTGGTATTTCATTGTTTTTATCCACCATAATCGCGGGGATTTAATTAATAACTGTCTAGGAGTTTATTTTAAACGTAATGAAGTGTCGGGATTTTCAGGGCACTATGTATTTTTTCCACGGTATAGTTTTTACGCCAAAGCTACTGCGGTACAGTTTTCATAGCGCCGTTTTTGGACTCGAGTTACATTTGTTCACATATTATATTGTACAGGATATATGGTATTATCTCATCATCATGTAGGATTTTCAGGGCCCTATGTATTTTTGCTTTGTATTTCATGGTAGAAAGAAGTTAAGCTAAATATTAGTAAATATCATACATATTTTCAGCATTATTGTTTTTAGGAGTTACGAGACTCATATATTACTCATATACATTGTGAAGTTATGTTTTCACTTCTGACGTGCAGTCCTACGACAGACTGATTTTTTCTTAATACATTCCATAGAGTGTGGAACATCCTTTCTTGTACCTATGGTCCTATTATCAAACCACAACACATCCATTACAAAAATTGTTGTGTTTTATAAATGTGTTGTGTTTTAAAGCTATCAGTGCGCGCACAGTATTGGTCGACCGTTTAAGCATACTTGCTTTAAGTAGCTACGAACGAAGCGAAGTACGATCAATACAGGCGTTGTTATGATAAACGGGAGTATGGGGATCTCAAAATGTTGATTGCTCTCAAGATGATGCTAGAATCTTCCATAATCTTATGGCTTTAGCATGCGCTAGTCATAGTTAATATCTTTTCCATACAAACTTTAGACAGTAATTTGACATCATACGTTCAAAATTGATCATGGTATAGATTTCCCCAGGTGTTATAATTATATTTTAGGAAGTAGACTACAAAAAAAAAAGTGATTTAAAAGTTATGGGCCTTATAAGATTCATATTTAAATACAAATATATAGCAACTATTGGCTTTATTAAATAAACAAAGTTTATTTAATTTTACCAAAATTCTGACATTCTTTATACCTTCTAAACCTTTTTTAAATGAAAACTGGTAGCAAAAACAGATTTTTGTTTTTTTTTTCATTCTCGTTTTACTACAATGATTTTACACACAACAATATAAGTGTTTAATGTTAATGTTTTGCCACAAATTATCATGTATAATAAATATAATATATTTTATTGCAATGTGAGTGACCTAAGGTAACATACATTCTACATAGTATAAGTATTTTGGTTACTCACACTCTTAACAATTAATTTATAACGGCGTCTTTCCCAAAAAAAAAAGAAAATTAAGATAAATACACTCGAAACTTTCCGCTACACAACCACATCACTTGACTCGACACGTTAAACTGACCACGTCCCACGGTATAGTTTTTACGCCAAAGCTACTGCGGTACAGTTTTCATAGCGCCGTTTTTGGACTCGAGTTACATTTGTTCACATATTATATTATACAGGATATATGGCATTATCTCATCATCCTTTAGGATTATCCTATAATAATCAACTTTGACTGGCCTGTTGGTCTAGTGGTTAGTGACCCTGACTGCTACGCCATAGGTCGTGGGTTCGATTCCCACCCGAGTCTGGGTGTTCTTTGTGTCCGTTGTTGGTATGGTTGTAAAGTCCCCCGCGACACAGAAGTCATTCCTAATGCGGGAGTTGTCTTTTTTGAAATTTTGAAATAGAACTTTGTTTTAAGTTCTTTGCATCAATTCACGATGAATCCAAAAAAAAAATCAAAATATTATTACGCAAGTTACGAGGTAGCAGTACTTAATAGATTAGCCCATACCAATAAAACTATTTTATGAACCATATCAGTAATGATGCGATATATTGGGTGCACAATAAAATAGAGTTATAATGTGAAGTGATCGCATTTTAATGGCAAACTGGTTGAATTTTTATATGTATGTTTTATAGTAGTGAATGGTATAAGTTCGGTTTTTATTTATTAATTTTTCGAGAACACGAAGGCTCGTCAATACCTACTGAACTGTTTTGCTTTTATCTATTTTTATAAGTGATGGACCAAATGATTAAACATTGCACTATTTATAATACACCACGGGCAATATGAATAATGTCAAGTAAGATCTTTTCTAAAGAAAACCTATGCGGTTTGTAATCAATGCATAATCTACGTCTCTAAAGTTAAGGTGTTCTTAGTTAATTACAATTTTTGTAAGAAGTAAGATCTTAATTTGTATTTATATTGCACAGTATTCCAGCTGCAGAAAAGGCACGTTCGCTTTCAACACTTGATGGCTTTATTGAACGAAGCCATCGATAGAGTTATATAGAAGATAACCACAATCACCACCGTTTTTTCTTTTGAAGTGAAAACTTCTTTAGCGGCGTTGTGCACTTTTTTTGGGATGGGTAAAAAATGTTAAACTCGCGTCAGGACACGTGACCTGAACGAAAATTCGTAAGACGGAGGGAGAATAGACCGCCGACGCGGCGCTGTGTAAAATTCTTATAAGATTTTTATTATAGAATATCGATAATTATCGTCTTTCCTTTCGATGTTTATCGATTTTCAAAATGGATCGTTTACCGATAAATAACCGATTATCGGTTATCGGTTTGCATGCCCTAATAGATATGTATGTCTGACAGATGTAGTTATTGCAATAAAAAACTTCGTAACAAAAAAATAAACCGACGCAAAACACCTAAAAAGTGCCTTTATAATATTAGTAAGATTATGTTTATTAATCAACACATGGTGCTATAGCACAAAAATATGTTCTGGAAGTTTTAAACACTTTTTCTCATAGTGTGATCTATGCTTTTCACACTGTTAACAAATTCCTCAATTGTTTTTTAAAAAGGTTTGACAAACATTAGGTTTGTCAGACCCTTTTAAAAAACAATTGAGACCAACACATAAAGGTTCCAATTCCTTTATCTTTATTTGTGTGATAATTTTTAACCCACATTTTTTCTTAATTAACTGATAAACACTTCCTAAAGGTGTTTTTATTTTCATTTTATGAGGCTTGTATCTATAAGTAGTGTCATAAATTTAGTAATAAGTATACATATGGTAATACATATACCTACCTACATATGAGTTTGTGTCAAGTAAGTGTGTGAGGGCTTGCAAACATAAATCTAGACCTGCAGCAGCGTGTCAAGCCAAGTTCAATAAAAATGAACTGGTGACGCAGCAGCCGTTTTTACACCACATCGTCTTTTAGAAGAGTAAGATAATATGTTGACCCTACAATATAAATACAGTAGGTACTATAGGATCAAGGATATAAGTTGGTTAGCCAAATATAAGAAAACTTGGATGTGAAAACTAGCTAAGTCAAATCTTCAGGATTATCTATAGAACTTGGTAATCATTTAGATCTCAATTCTTTTGTCGGTGTAGTCGATAACCACGTGTATTCTTAATATTGAACTTGGCTCCTATTTTCACATTAAAAAAAGGTAATTGTAATAATAAAAAAAAGTTCCTGGGCCCGAGGACTATAATCTCAATAAGCGATTGGTCTGAATCAGCTGTTTTCGTTTGAGTGTAATACTCGTTATGATAATTTATTCGGAATATGCCATGACGATCTAGTGTGTGTCGAAATGGCAAAAATGGTTGTCAATTCGAGTGTGTCAAAGTGCTAAAAAAGTTTGTCACTTCAGGTGTGTCAAAGTAGCCAAAATGGTTGTCACTTCGAGAAAGTGGGTTTAATAATTCTGTATTCCTCATGAAATGGAATCATGATCATGGAATCTGAATAAAGTACCATATCATTGAAAAATGGTACGATTTTCATGAGCTAAAACAACAATGCTTGTGCCATCTCTCAATCGTGAACATGATACGTAGATTGGTCCGTGGGTAAAGCAACCCTTAGTTAAATCTATGCCAGTTTTCCTTACCATTTGCCCTTGTGACTTGTTGTAAGGAAACAAACAGAAAGGGCTTGTAGTTACAGTCAAATATATAATTTTCAGATCATGTTTAAAAGTTATTTAAAAATATATGAAGAAGAAGAAGAGAAAATATATGTTTGTTTACATCAATTACAGGATTATAGTTTATTAAATGTATAAGAAGTTTATGGTCTTACAATAACATGGTAAATCACCCAGGATTCTCTGTACAAACTTACATTTGCCATAAGAATGTATGGGAGAACATGATCTTCAACTGTGTTATGTTTGTTCTTGGAATAAATTGGGATCCCCCTTCTCCTTGGAGAAACGAGTTCAACTCACACTTGGCCAGGTTTCTTGGTATGAGTACCAAAAAACCTCATATAAGCTGCTAATTAATCTTATACTCCAAACAGATTTTTCAATACCTTTATTTGTATATATTTTTTTATTGCAATTCTTTTAATAAAATGAAAGTAAGAAAGACCGAAGTTACTCCTTATAACATCAGGAGACGGAAGAAACAGAGAGACATACCTCCATGATAATTGAAATGAAACTGATTTATAATTATACCTTGGCTCATAACTCCAGCCTATTTTACAAAAATGCCATGGTATTTACAAATAATAACCATGCTTACTAGCGGATGCATATCGAAGTATTCGGATCATCAATATATAGTACTTGTTTGAAACTTATTGCACAGTATTCCAGCTGCAGAAAAGGCACATTCGCTTTCGACACTTAACGGCTTTATTGAACGAAGCCATTGATAGGGTTTCGATAGAAGAGGACCACAATCACCAGTTTTCAAAAAGCAAGATTTCAACTTTTAGTAGTGTATTGATGTCATTTACTTGTAATTGAAATGCCTTATTCCATTTCATTTTTGTTGTATGAAATTCTTATCCGATTTTTATTATAGAATATCGATAATTATCGTCTTTTCTTTCGATATTTTTAGATTTTCAAAATGGACCGATTACCGATAAATAACCGATTAATGGTTATCGGTTTGCATGTCCTAATGCTTGCATGGGATTTTGACAACCTGTGTGGTAGTGCAGTTGAACGTCTGCAACATCAGAGGTTGCAGGTTAATTCCTGCTTAGTGCACATATTTGTATGTACGAAGTTATCTATTTACATTGATCTGGATGTCTCTAAGTATAATATTCAATTCAATTTCTTATTATGCATTCCAAAATGATTATAAAGGTGTGAAGAAACTTGGTCTCAATTTTGGACCCCAACAAGCACAGCGTAAATATAAACTTTTAGACTTTCACGTTCCATGATATAATTATGTATTACCACGGGAATTAACGTGATCACGAAAAGGTATTACATACCACTGAATCGCCTGACGTTTCGACCAGGTTGCACTGGCCGTGGTCACAGGCTGACTGATGGATATGTAATACCTTTTCATGATCGTGTTAATTAATGTGGAAATACATAATTACACAGTGTAAATATTCATAAAAATAATTTATTTTAACAAATATTGACTCTAATATAAATATTTACAGAATAGAATATACCTAGATGTTTGGACATTATTAAAAATAAAATTAACTGTTAACTACATTATAATTAAGTATTATGATGATATGTAATTAAATCGATAGTTATGTTACAATTAAAACTTGTCATTTATGTACTCATCTGTGCTATAATAATTTATATTTATTAGACTATTAATATATTCATTATAGACATTTTCGTGCCCACAACTTAGTCAAAATCAATTTTGACTTTTAGGCATGAAAAACGAATTAGATGTAGAAATTTATTGTTATCGTTTTATGGAATGTCAAAATATTTAAATCACTACATATTATAAAACAAAGTCCCCCGCCACGTCTGTCTGTCTGTTCGCAATAAACTAAAAACTGCTGAACAGATTTTTATGCGGTTTTCACTAATAGACAGAGTGGTTTATGAGGAAGGTTTAGGTGTATAATTTGTCCCCGTGCGAAGCAGGGGCGGGTTGCTAGTATATTATATGTCACAGTTACCTCATAAAACGTTCCTATAGTCAAGAAATGACTAGTTTTGTTAACGGACAGCAAAATTTTGTTGAATTTTCAATGACAATTTTACCGTCCCTAAGCAGAACAAATCATGTCTTGACTATATGAACGCAGCATCAGTAGTCAATTGAAATGGAAGTCATTGCTTTAGGATAATCCTACTAATATTATAAATGTGAAAGTTTGGATGGATGGTTGTTACTCTTTCACTCAAAAACCACTGAACCGATTGCGATGAAACTTGGTATGTAGATAGCTGGAGACCTGGATTAACGCATAGGCTACTTTTTATCCCGATTTTTTTTAGATTCCCACGGGATCGGGACTTACGCGGGTGAAACGCTGCTAGTTTGTTCATATGTTAGTGTTCTAAAATATAGTAGTAGCTATGCTTAGTTTAGGTAAAGACACCATTGTATGTGTAATTACTTAACGAATTACATGTTTTTTTACTAATAAATTATCTTTACTTTATAATAAATTGTGTTACTATTCTTGTACAGTTACAATAATATTAAAACATAATGAATAACTGTATCTTGACAAATTATTTTGTTTCTTCAAGATTAGGATAGTAACATAATGTATTTTTGTTGGTCATCATTAATATTATTTTATTTTTAATATTGGTTTCTCCCACATTTATGGACACTGCTTAGCACCTAAAGGTCATAGCGTGACGTTAAATAGCCTAAAACCTTCCTCAAGAATTGGGCTTTCAAATGCATAAAGAATTTTTCAAATCAACTTGAAATTCTAGAGATTGGAGCGTTAAAAAAAAAAAAAAATTTCGGCTTTATTACATTTAAGTATTGATTGAACCTTACTTTTAAGTACTTAAGGTACCTATTCGACTTTCCCGGTATAAGGGATTGATATTATTGAAATTAGAAAACAACTAGTAAGGGTACGCGCTAACATACAAGTAATGTACATTAAAACCTATGCTTCGAATTTTGAAAACACAGCCAGCCTTCGCCCAAGTCACGAGTTCGTTGTGTGAGCAAGTTACTTGAAGCCAAAATTAGTCGGTACATATTAAAAAAATAATAATGTTCCGAAGCACTTACATAAACAGTTGCGATACAGGAATACATGACGTAATTACATACCTAGGATTATTTTCCGGCGACTGGCATGAGGTTCCTCCGTGTAAACCCACTCAAAATCAGTTCTGGACACACGAGCTCCCATGATTTTAAGCACTAATCAATGGAATCAAATACATACAATACATTAGCTTTATATCACAGCGCGCACTAATATCAACGCGAAAACGTAAAAAAGATGGCACGATTACCTACTTCAAATATCGTATGTTTGTAAAAAATAAATTGAAAGTGCCGAACGTTCACTTCCAATGAGCGCGACGCGGTTGATTGAATTGAATGAACTGATGAAAGATGTTTTTGCTGTCAGTGAGTGATCTAGACGATCTAGAAACGTTACCCTTGACCACTAATAAAAGTAGAAACAAGGATATGCATCATTTGCATAAACATATCAAATAACGAAACCTTAACAAATATTTATATTTGTCTCTTTTTCCCTCGTGATAGCTGATGTTTGTAAAAAAAAGTTTTGTATATGGATACATTTCTTTTTCGCCATTTTCTTGTAAATGTCAATAAGCTCCGCCTTGAAGCCACTTTTGTAACAGGCCGCCATTTTAGGGCTGCATAGTTCGTGGTAGTTCATCTGTCATTGAAATCGTTCTTTCGAGTTGAGTTGGTTGTTGTGTGAGTGAAACGTGTATATTTTAGTGGTTTTTTGTAGCATTGAAAGTACAAGTAAAAACAAAAACTAAAATTGCAAAGTTTTGCATTAGAGGGTTAAATACAAATGCCTATTAAAATGACAATCCTTCCTGGGTTGTCAATTTTCAGGTTAGGTGTGCGGTTTGTTTCGTATTTCATGTATAATTTTTGTCGGAATTATGTTTCATGTCTATACGTGGAAATTAAGATTGGTTTCTAATGTTATTTAGATTGTCATAAGCACCTACAAGTTTTCTTATATTTGGCTAATCAACTTATCTTCATTATTTTATACGTAAGATACTGTTTTTATACAATAGGCCTCTTCTAAAAGTTTGCTTTGCTAGTAGAAACTAGCCAAGTCAAATCTAGAGCATCAATTTATCGTAAGTTATCTGATTTGTTTAAAAAGTTTGACTGTTTAAATTTAAGAAGTGATATTTTAAATAAAAAGCAAACACTGTTGTAGCAGAAAAAAAATAAGAATTTATGTTTTATATTTTATAATATTTAATTGTAATAAGCTCAGGAATCTACTAGATACAACTTACACATTAAAACTAATAAAAAAAGAAAAATAAATGTATACGGGCTATTTACATGCATGCGTCATAAAATTCCTCCACATCGTCGCCTATTGGCAGTGTTCCCAGAAGGCTGGCAGCATTGCCACGTTGAATGGCAATGCTAATTCTCTGTGCAAGAAAAAGGCCCGCCTTCTGGTCACGAGAAGTCGCTTGGCTAATTCCTTATAAACGGAACGAGCACTCGGACCCCATGACCCAAGCGTTTCGACCCCAAACGGTTCGAAAACATAGTTACCAACTAAATTATTGTATTTACGCCGTTTGAGGCTTTCTGCTGATGCAGCAGCAGCGCCAGCACAACCAGCTGTACTTGGAAGATGTGATGGCGCGAGGGTGTCAACGCAGGTTGCGTCCCACACCAAAGGCCTACCCATCTTCCATGGCAGTAACGACATACCATCTGGTCTCTTCCCATCGTCTCGTACCAAACCATTAGGTTCACATATGGCTGGCACGCCGGCGGTGACAAGGGCACGACGAATTATGTCATTAAGATTGGCATGTCGAGATACACGGCCTGCGCTTCTGCTACAAGAAAGGCCATGATGTCCGTGACTGTCGACAGCTTCTCCACAGTGAAAAAGATGCGGAGAAACACAAGGAGCTCCTAAACGAAGGCAAGTGGCAAGGTGGAATGTGTTATCGTCCAACAAGGTGCCTATGTTGGGCGATGGAAGTGCCTGAATCCATAGGCCTGATTCCCATTCTCCCACAGCCAACAAACGAGCGCGCTCTGCAACATTGGATGCGGTGTCAATTAAATAATTCCTTCTTAAGGTGCATAACGGCGCGACCCATTGCCTCTGAGAGAATGGATTAACAGGTAAAAGAGTATTGGGACAAGCTATCTGCCAAGCATTTATGGCATCGGTCTTGAAGGACACTTCAAAATTAACCAGTGTGTTTGTTAGAATTTTCCTGGTTAACTCTTCGGTGCGTTGGACCGAAGTGAAAATTCTGGAAGGCTGACATCTGAAATTTTGCGAACGCCAAGACCACCCAAACGAACCGGTAAGCATGCTTGGAGCCAGCCTCGGTCGTTTAAAGCCACATTTAAAATTTTGGTAAGGGTGTTTTGAATAATTTCGTAATTTTTTTCTAAAAGCTTTAAATGTTTCCAAAGTTGCGATGATCGAAGGGCATGAGTAAATTTTGGTACGAAAAGACAAAAACGGAGTATAGTAAAAGCCGAATGGATGTCCATTCGGCTTTTACTATACTCCGTTGTAATTGTAATTGTAAGTTGTAATTTTAAGTAAACGATCCGAAAAATCACCAAAATTTTTATTTTGTCTTCTATGAAAGATTGAAAACCATCTTCCAAGACCGGGGACCCAAGAAGGCGGAGAGACGTTTTTTCTAAAACTTTAATGTTAGGTGCCAATGAATTGAATTTCTGTACAGTCGAGTGTCTGTCTGTTTTGTCACAAATAAAAAATTCGCATTTGTCAGAGTTTAGTTCTAAGCCTATGGATTTAAATTTATTTTTTATGAAAGTTAAATCTTGTCAAAACTGTCTCTACTTCCCCTCCTAGGGTTCCGTCATCAAGGTACCAAATGTTGAATATTGACTTTATCTCCTTAATAATGGGGTGTATCGCTAAACTGAAGATAATTGGTCCCAAAGGGTCACCGTGTTGATATCCAACGGCCGATTTCAAAAGATTGTCCTTGTATACTAATTTTGTAGGATATCTATAACATTGCCAAAGAAATTTATAAATTTTAGGGTTTTCCAATTTTGCTTGGGTCAACAGAGTGTCCCTATTAATAGAATTGAAGGCATTTCTCAGGTCAACCTTCAAGATTACCTTACCTTCGTTACTGCCAAGGTACGTGGAAAGGGCGTGTATGGCAGCCTCACAACCACCTTTTGAACCAAGTTGCACTGGCTGGAATTTTACTGCAAGTTCAGCGCTGTAATATTTGCAGCAAATTTTGGCCACCATACGCCGCCAGGTACACCCTACGGCAATCAGACGAATGCCACCATCGTTCTTATGTAGAGCACATAAGTTGGCTCCATATAAGACGTCAATGATGCCATCATCCACATTGCCGGAGAGCATAAGATTTACTAAAGCCGTCAGCTCCTTCAAGAGAGCATCACTAGCCTCCCCGGCGCTTGAACTCACTAAATCTTTAAGATGTTGCGGTGTCAAGCCGTCGAGGCCGCCGGCAGATCCACTCTGAAAGGAACAGACGGCTGTAAACACGTCCTTGGTAGTAATATTTAGGTATTCAGTGTCGGTGGTAGGTGCATCAGGGAAAGAGAGGTCATCCTGAGGCGTGGGATGTTTACTCTTCAAACCCGTGATTGTATCGGGCGAGTAAGGTGCTACCACATCGCTGCTAAAAAGCAACCTAGCTGCCCCTCTTATGTCACCTTCCCTCAGTTTTGTTTCCACGAAAGTAAAATTGTTGCTTTTATAATTACAAGTAAATGATAATTTTGGATCGAAATAAGTCGTAGTATTAAGGCAATTCTCTTTAATTTGGGTTGTCAAAGATTTTTGGGTACTATTATGTTTTTTTATGTATAAAACTCTATAAGGGAAGGTAAGCAAATGTTCCCAGGCCGATATCGAATTCTCCCGGACAACAAGACCTACACAATGGGCTAAATGATGAGCAACCGTAGGCCTTGCACCTCGGGGAACTCTTTTAAGAATCGGAACGGAATTTTTTAAATGTGTTAACTTTTGCCAAAAGGGGATTTGGGAGGTATTTGGTGAAATTTCACTAACTGGTGGAGGAACAGTGGGACATGAAAGTACATTTTGGGACCTGTGAATTTTTCCGAAATGCACTTTCAAGCCTCGCTCACCTTTGAAAAAACGGTCCTGAGGACAAAGAGGACATCGCACGAGGTTGCTTATTGACGCAGCGGGTTGACCTGAACACACTGCCACATTGCTACTGTTGTTGGCGCTCATAAACATTAAAGTAGAATTATTTACAGAAAATAGAAAAACAGTCTAAAATAATACAAAACACATTAAAGTCAACATTGACAGGTGCCTGCGTAGTCCTGTCGGCTTTCCTTAGCAACGGATGGTATGAGGGCGATTAAATAAAAACGGGATAATATGCGCCTAGAATTGCTTCATGAACCACTATACTTTGAGCCTTCACGTTCATCAACACTGGTGTTATTCTTGCCACCATTTTCAGCACACTACGAATTCTAGTAATGGTTTCTGTCCATGTAACCACAGCTTGAGCAATTTCTTTCTGAATTGTATTATATCAATATAATATTACAGACTGAGACTTCTATTTCAGAGTGTTTTAGAAAATATCGTAAGGTTTAGTAGATTTTTATAATATTATTTTTGACAAAGAAACCTATTGTTGCGGTGACATTTTAGTTTTTTTTTTTAATATTTATTTTAGAATGTTGAATAAATAAATTTCAGGATTATCTACAAAACTTGCACCTATTTAGATACCAATTCTTTTGTCGGCAAAATCAACAACCGCGCATATTCTTAATATTGAACTTGGATCCTTTATGTTTTTGATGAAATATCATTACTTTTTTAATGAAATTATTTTTATTCATCATTCAAAAGTGATTTGTAAAAATTTATATTCTGCGTTTACTCTACATAGTTTTCTTTTTATGCTATTTTCTTGAACATTAGAAATATTAGAACTCATTGCCCATTCTTTGATGAATCCTTACTTACGTAACCTACATTTTTTATAGTGATTCTGAACATTTTCAAAGTATCTATTCAACATTTTTAGACAATATGAATCCAATCGGGGCTCTTATAAATCACAGACATTTCCCATTTTCAAATATAAGTAGCAAGATTGTGTAAGAATATATTGGTTTCGTAACATAACTGTGTCAATTTGTGTTAATAATGGTTCTCTAGTTTCATAAACATCTGGTATATAAAACGATTACAGCGACCTTTCATCATGGAACCTACTCTCATGCGAAAGAAAATGATTTTAATGTTATAATTTCGAAAGGCACTAAGGATTAATAAAAATCGAAGCGATGCTTTGAAAATATTTCAAATCATATAATACACTGTTTTCTGATTTTGTAAACGTGAAAAATGTAAACACACATTCTAGGTCATCTGGAAGTAGGTTAGGTTTTTGATCCATATATCAGTCAGTCAGTGATAAAAATCCCAATTTTTAGCCTTTAATATCTCAACGTATTTATGAAATTAGGAGTTCTAGTTAATCTAAAGAGTTTTAATAAATAAACTAAATTTCATGTGTTTATGTTAATCAGATTTTTATTTTTTTTTATTTTTATTATTGCACGTTAGAATGACCTCAAACCGCCTGATGGAAAGCTAGAGTGAGGTCCAAGGACTGAGGACCACCATTATAGATACGGATGATACTAAAATGGTCGCCCTCAGCTTGATGGCCAGATTTATCAGATTTTCAGTTATTAAGGAGTCAAATGTACGCTATGTGTATACACGAACCATTTGTACCCACAAATGGTTCATGTATATACATAGCTGCTGCCTCGCCAGTTCTTTTTTATGGGCTTGACACGCTGCCACATGTTTCGATCGACACAATCAGTACAACATTTTTCGTAGAGGGAATTGCGCCATATTTGAAAAACATTTAGCTTCACGTGACTATATTCTATATTTCCTATCTGCTCTTCTTCTTTTATCTATAGGGTATACATTACATAAACCTTATTTCTCAACATGTTTTTGGTTATTTAATAACTTTTTATCTCAATTTATGTCGTTTGTGAACAATAAATGAGAACTCGTGGTATGGGCACAGATTACTATAAGTAGTTACTACGTCTCAGATAAATCACTCCCTACAAAAATATCGATACCACATTACTTAAGCAAACCTGATCATGCCGCACAATGTTTTAAGCAGCCACTTTTTCGGACATTCCCTTTTTACTGGAAAATCCGATAGGTGGGATCATTTAAACATAACATTCATTATCCCCGTTTACATAACATGTTTAGTCTTTGAGAAAAAAAAAATTGAAAATCGATGTTTATTTATCTCGAAATTAAAAAAAATATTATAGTGATCAAACTAAGCATAATACACAAATACAATGTTAGAAGCATTAATGGTGTTTCTTATGCTGCATATTTAAGAGCATAAATGAACCTCGTGCCTTTATTAGTTCCGGATATATAAGAGATTTTTGGATTTTAGATTTTCTTGTTTTTCTTGAATATTACGCCATATTGGGATGAATTATTTAAATTTATAATATGCTCTTTACTTTTTCAATACATGACATAAATTTCACGCCCCAATTCAATGGAATCTGGAAACTATGTCATTTTAAAGTTTTATCCGGCTTTTACATCCTTAGGGTTGTCAAGCAACCAGATAAATTATTATATCCGGATTTGATTAGACTTTGACAAAAAAAGCCAACCTCGTAATATTTTGAACATTAATAAGTGATTTCGTTTATGTTGTATAAGTCTAAGATACTGGCTATACTCTTATTAAATATACCGAAATGAAAAAGTTATTCATAGTTAGGTCAAAATAGACATTCAAGGTTACCATGAATTGCATAGAGACATTATATTTTAAATTAGATGTGAAAAGTCCTCATCGATCCTACACCTGCAAGAAAAGTTATACAAAATAAAATTTGTCAAATATAGGTATTTAGCACATAGCGATTCAAAATATTAAAAAGGTGTTCTCCGTCGAGTGTTCATGTTCTCCATGCGCGAGTATGCCGCTTATACAGGAGACCAGGAAATACTATACATTCCTTTCAAGGGGTTAAAGTAGAGCACATTTGGAGCTAATTGAGTCCCGGAATACTATATCCTACACTTCGTTATTTCTGAGTTAGTCAGGATTTAAGAATTTTTATTTAACAAGTTTTCAAGTCAAAATGTATTCTAGTGGTGAATTATACGAGATTTTGTTTATTATTTAGCAATTTTCTGGTACGTAAACCATTTGTTACCATTATTTTTTGAGCAAACTTGACCGGAAGTCAAGAGACCGGGAGACCGTGGAGTCGTGTGCCTGTTGCATTTATGATCTATCGTATAAAAAAGTGTAGGGGGGAACTCCCGAGAGAAAAAAAGAAAAACTAAATTTCTAAAAAAATGTATATATGGGTATCCAATATAGCTAGGAGATTCATTTATGATCACAAAGATGCAGCGTAAAATTTGCCATCAATGTATCTAACATCATAATGGTGTATTATGATTTAAGAGCAATGTTTATTTTTGTAATTATCCGGATGGAAAAAGAACGATTTTCAAAAAAATATTTCTCAATAACTAGATATGCTAGCGAAATGGGGATAGAATTTCTTGATTGAATTTTGTAAAACACTGTGTGCCGTTGTTTTTGGGTAGCTACTGACTACAAACAAATCTGTGCCGTATGTAACTTAAAAAAATTAAAAGTTTGGTGTAGAATAGGATATTACAGCTTCAGAACTGAGTTTACTATTTGCTTTCATGTTGTAATTATTTTTGAGATTTTTTCTAATTGTACTACTCTTAGCGATCTCCTTAATAATTAGTTGATTATAGTTTAATCGACTAATTATTTGATTGATTGAAATTTTTTGCGGTGGTTGTAACTTATCTATGTTGTCGATGAAATATCTCCAGCTCCAACCATAAACAAATTAAAGTCTTTCTGAAGTTTGATTGTGAACATGGCGGTTGGTAAAAATAAAGGCCTTTCGAAAGGTGGTAAAAAGGGTGTTAAGAAGAAGATGTAAGTGTTCAATAAACCCTCAATCCTTTAAATAGTGTAATACTCTTTTCGAGAAACATGTAAGCCAAATTGTGATAATTGTGATGTCGCGAATATATTCGGATTTAGAACTCATGTCTCGTGTCAGTATGTTTTCACGAACTTCTTAGGTATTTATGTGATTCACTTGTATTAGTGTATTGCTATGGTACACAAGCGTGATTCGTGAAATATAGACTAGCCGTTATGCCTTTTTTGCTATAGATGGTAAGTGTATTTGGTTATAGTACTAAGAGGTTATGTATGTAAAATTGTTTTCTTTCAGTGTGGATCCATTCACCCGCAAAGATTGGTACGATGTCAAGGCACCGTCTATGTTCACCAAGAGACAAGTGGGCACCACCCTTGTCAACCGTACTCAGGTATGTAAAAACTTCTCCGTGAAAGTAACATGCTGATTTCTCTCCCACCCACATGAGTTTGCCGGCAAAATTGTCTAAACTAAGTAATATAAGTCAGCTATAGATGGAAAAGCGATGAAAAACTTGAAAATACCACATGATTATGTCTGCGCAATATTGGTTTAAAGATGTTGTATCTACATTTTACACATAAGTTTATTTTTCGGTTGCTTACGGAAGTAATTAAAAAAAGTACTTCGGACTTGCTGTATTACAATCTCGTGTCTTTTATCAAAATGTGCTCACCAAACAAAAAAAAAACATTGTGGCGCCTATGCTTCTAATACCGAAATAATTTTGCAGGTGTGTTAAATGTTATCTGGGCACAGACAAATAGAAGCCACTGAAATGTGCACACAGAATGATTTAGAATAAATTTTATTCTATTTGTTGTAAAATAATAATTGTGCTTACCATAGTTTCATGTTATTTTCTACAGTTGTGGTATATTTGATACCATTTTCTTGCCCTATAATGAAGTTTTAGACATTTTGTTGATGATTATGACTTTTATGATGATCCACCTAGCTCGCAATGATACACATTTGATGAAAACATTTGTTCCCTTTTGATTTTCTTCTGATAATATACATTTCTGTATCTATCTATATCACATGTTGTTAGTAAGCCAACTATAATTGTAATAAATCTTGTTTAAGGGTACAAAAATTGCATCAGAAGGATTGAAGGGCCGTGTCTTTGAAGTTTCGCTGGCCGATCTTCAAGCTGACACTGATGCTGAAAGGTATGTCATCAAATATAAGTATACTGGTTGTTCACATAAATACACCTAAAATAATTAACTTAAACAGTCATAATCTGTTCTAACAATATTGAAGAGACTACTTATCCAGTCATAAAATTAATAGTTGTAATAACAATTATGTTTAAGTCTTAAACTTGCTTAACCAAGTCTATATATATTAATAGGAACAATATATTCATGTACACTAGTGCATTTGTTAATAAATTCCTCCCAAAAAAGTGTTTTTACCATTTTCTCTATTTTCAAATTGATTTTATCAACTGCGTTAGTAATTTACTATTTAGCAAACATGCTCTAGAGAGCATTAAAGAAATCAATCTATGTAAGCATCCAGTCTTATACTGCAGTCCAGCTATATGAAGATGAACCATATGGTCTTTATATCGTTTCAGTCTGCAGAGAGTACATGCTGCCGCACATAAGCATCTCTGTACTCATGTACTTTGGTACCTTGTGTCGTTGCTACAAATCTATAAAAGACCCCATTCTTACTTTTTTTAGCTTCCCTCTGTGACAAGTACTTTTTATGTTCATAAGTCACATTTCGTCAAAGCTGCTAGATTGGATAATTGAATACAAACATAAATCAGTTATCTAATGTATTGTTCTTTGTTGTGTTGCATTATGATAAGGGGCATCAATTATGAGAACTTAAATTGGGAGGGACCAATAAAATCACTTCATATCTCATTTTCACTAATGGGACACAAAATCGTACATCAACTTAAAAGTTATTTATATTAAGGACACCTTGACATTGTTTATTTGCTTTTATGAAAATAAATTAAATACTCAACAATAATAGCCTAATCTCACGGGAGGGGGTAGTGTTAAATCTCACTGTCACTATATGTTACTAAGGGGATAGGGGTCATAATTAAAAGGACATGTAATTAATAGATGCTCCGTTACTTTGTATAAATTGGATACAATCATGGTTCTACTGATTTTAAAGTTAATGACAGATTATATAGTTAATGAATGAAAGTTTATGAAATATTTAACATATTTAATAAACTACCCATGTTTAACATACACCAGTTTTATATCATTTTTGATATTTGAGTTTGAGTCTGTTTAACTTCTAGATCTCTGCAGTGTATTAAACACTAGCAACCCTCCCTGGCTTCGCACGGGTAGCAGAAACATCTTCAACAATCATCAACATATTTCAATCAATTTACACAAAATCTTAACAAATTATACACCTAAACCTTCCTCATGAATCACTTTGTCTCCCTCTCGCGAACAGACAGACAGACGCGGCGGGGGAATTTTATAATATGTAGTGATTTAATCTATTGTCAACCCTGCATTTTCTTGTCCATAACACACTTTTCGACAATATGTATTTAGTGTATTTAATTGTTTGACAGATCTTTCCGTAAGTTCCGCCTGATCGCTGAAGACGTGCAGGGTCGCAATGTGCTCTGCAACTTCCATGGCATGGACCTCACCACTGACAAGCTCAGGTTTGTACCACCCAGAATATAAAATATATGTTTTTTAGAGTTGATGAACCTTTAATCTTGCCTACTGTTTTGTCGCCTAAAAATTAATGCCAGCTTTTAACTAGATTGCTAATCCCTTGATTATACTGAGGAAACCTTTTTATATGGGATTAAGTATGTTAAGGGGTCTAATTCAAGCAAGAGTCTGCTCTGCGTTAAAGAGTGATCTTAGAAAAGAGTGAGCCTTAAAAGCCGTCCTTAAAAGAGGCTTAGAAAAATTTAAATTGTCATTACTTAAGACCAAATTTGTCAGTCATTACTGCAGTCCAGCTATATGAAGAAAAACCATGTGGTCTTCATATCGTTACAGTCTGCAGAGAATAAATGCTGCTGCACTAAATCGCCTCTGTACTAATGTACTTTGGTACCTTGTGTCGCTGCTACAAAAAAAAACATGCATCTTTATTGACATAACAAAACTTAAAAATATGTATAAAATAGGTATTATATGAACCTCTACTCAATTCCTAAATACACAATGACATCTCGATTCCAAATTTCTTCACAATGTCTCTATTTCACAGATGGATGGTTAAGAAATGGCAGACTCTTGTGGAGGCCAACATTGATGTTAAGACCACTGACCACTACCTGCTCCGTGTGTTCTGCATCGGTTTCACCAACAAGGACTCCCTCAGTCAGCGCAAGACCTGCTATGCTCAGCACACCCAGGTATGTATTTGTTCCTTTTTCTTTCTTTGTTGAGCCCCATTCAGGCCTGCAGCAGTCGGCCTAGTGAGGCAGTCCCTTCATAGACGGTAGCGGAAAGTTAATAGTTTAAGCATTTTGCTTAGTAGTGTAATTATTCAAAAGACTGCTTCATTACTCTCGAAGGGTTTTAGAATCTTTAGTTTTTTAATGAAACAATGAGAAGTAAAATTTATTTACTTTTTATTGTTTCATTATCCTGAAACTAAAATTTATTACAATTTAGAATCCTGAAGGTTCACTGTTAAACTTATATTTTCTTAATACACAATAATCACAAACCTCTTAATTTTGGGATAATTTAACTATTATTTCAATATTGAGTATAAAGGCTAAAGTTTTCTAGGTTAAGTTTTAAAGTCCTTAAGTGCTTTTGAAATATGTCAAAAAAATTGCTTACTACATATATTTTTAACTGTAAAAAATACTGTCATTCATGTAAGTCCATACACGAATAGTTTCGCAGCTCGCACTATAGAGAGCTTAGGCCACATTCTTGCCCTCTATACTGTCGGGTAAGCTGCGTACATTAACTGCAAAGACAACGAACGCGGCTTGCGGGCAGACCGCAGGCTTTTCGTCGTTTTGTAACAAACCCACCACTAAACTTGTAAAGAGGTAGAAGCATAGTTAATTTATGCTCGATTTTAGAAGACTGCAGGCAGTACAGCCTGGTGTAGAGTTTTTTTCTTACTGTCGAGTATAGTCGCCAGAACTTTTAGCAGGTTGGCAATACAAGTTACTGTGTGTCGCGACTCAAGTCACAGTAGTACCTACAGTAGCCAGTCAACCAATCATTTAGTTCCATACATACATAAGATTCGATAATTAGCCATTTGCTGCAGTTCCACCCGTAGTAATCCTAACTAATATGATAAATGCGAAAGTTAGTTTATTACGCTTTCACATTTTCTGATGATCAACTCAGTAGATTGACTATCATGACATTTTGCATACACGTTGCACAGAAAAGGACGGAGGAGAAAAAGGCACAGACAAAATAACTTTTATATGACTGGAGTCGCTGCAGAAAGCTAAGCTAATAAATCATAATATAAAGGCTTATTAGGGTTATATTAAATGCTAAAATATTTTTCAAATCCGATTGGAAGTTCAAGAGACTATTGCATTCAACCAAAAAAACTTCAGCTCTATAAAATTAGTAGAGATTTAAATTCATTCTAATTTAAATAATTAAATTTAAGTTTAAATCTTAGCTACAATAATTGTAAATACAATTTTCTACAGGTCCGCGCCATCAGAAAAAAGATGTGCGAAATCATCACCCGTGACGTCACCAACTCTGAGCTGCGTGAGGTCGTAAACAAACTCATCCCTGACTCCATTGCTAAGGATATCGAGAAGTCGTGCCATGGTATCTACCCACTCAGGGATGTCTGCATTAGAAAGGTATGATATTGCCACAGTTGATAAAAACTGCTAATAAAAGGAAGGATGTTGATGTGGTGTAGTGTTCGTGTTTTCGTTAAATGTAAATTAGGGGTGGTTAGTAAGAGCAAGTTGTTTGTTGTCAAATTTTCCCAAAGTTGCATAGTCCATATACAGCACATCCAATACTTTAGCATCAACAATAGCTGATTTTCAGATAGGTACTCAATACAGGAATCTCAATTTCTCAGTTGATCGTTAGTTACATCATCTTGGAATCTAGATGTAGCAAAATTGTACAGGATTACAATTTATCATGTTTCAAAAATGAAACCTGGCCAGTAACCATAGCAGGATTAAGTAAAGTCGATAGACAATGCTGTTAGAAAGTCAATGTGCAGACACAACCGCAAAAACAGTATATAGTGTCTATGTCGTTGTAATGATGGTGCCAAATGTATAGTGTAGATGTAAAAATTCAGACACCACCAAATCAACATCAAATTGAGGAATTTTATCATGATGAGACACCTAGCTCGCAATGACACATATCTGATGAAAACATATGTTCCCTTTTGATTTACTTCTGAAATTTACCAATCTTCGTTTTACTTCGGAAATTTTAGTTTCTACCCAGACTGAGATGAAAAAATTCCACAGGTCAAGGTACTGAAGAGGCCGCGTTTCGAGATCTCCAAGCTGATGGAACTCCACGGAGAAGGTGGCGGTGGCAAGAGGGGCGAGGCCGGCGACAAGTCCGAGCGCCCGGAGGGCTACGAACCTCCCGTACAAGAGAGCGTTTAAGTTAATATACGTTTATAAATTGA
This sequence comes from Euplagia quadripunctaria, assembly GCA_963859945.1. Classification (NCBI taxonomy): domain Eukaryota; kingdom Metazoa; phylum Arthropoda; class Insecta; order Lepidoptera; family Erebidae; genus Euplagia; species Euplagia quadripunctaria. Next base: position 5,174,128 of record OY982588.1, on the reverse strand, counting down.
TCTGATGTTTTATTTAAACTGCGACAAAGGCACGGAATAATTAAAAGAGGAAAGGCTATGCTTAGTTTATACGGGGACTAGTATCTTCAATTTTGTTGTACATCTGAAATTGTGACAAGCAATAGCAATGTGGCATTTCCTTTCCATTTTTCGTCCGTGCACTTTATATCCATTCTGTCTGAAATATTCTTGTCAGAAGATTGTCTAGGTTTCAGAATGCAGACTAATATGTTCGCATATATATAATTCCTGACTCCATGGCGACAGAATTCTCGCACAGCATTCCTTCATCATAAAAGGTAAGAATTACAACTTTTTTCCTAACTATTAATTGCAAATGTCAATTTATAAGTGCCATTTACCGTACTGATAAAAAGATTTTGATTTTCATAAACATGCAGAACGTAATAATGATGTGACAAGGGCCATTGATGATTTTTTGTATATAAAGATTATAAAATGTTTAGCACCTTGCTAATTTCTATATATATATCTAATTATCTAGAATACTACGTATAAGTACAGAGTAATGTGCGCGTCTTCCGTTTTTATTATATATCATCTACCACTGTACCTACTTGTTGACGCGCTCAACGGCCTCAATCACAGCCTTCTCTATTTAGAGAACGCTGTACCTCAATAATAATTGGAGTTTCTTGCCTGTTCTTCTCCATAGGATCTACGTTTTGGAACAGGCAACTAGCTTCACGACCTACTTATACTGACTGACTCTTCCTGACAATTCAAAAATACCTACAATGGGTTTACTTGAAATAAATAACTTGATTTTGAAGATTTTTCTTTCAAAATTTGGATACTTGCATATTTATTTCAACTGTGAAAAGGTTCCCAAAACGTTATCATGATGAGACACCTAGCTCGCAATGACACATATCTGATGAAAACATATGTTCCCTTTTGATTTTCTTCTGAAATTTACCACTTTCATATCTTCAACAATTGTCGATATTTAACTTCGGACTGAGATGAAAAATAATTCCACAGATCAAAGTACGGAGGAGGCCGCGTTTCGAGATCTCACTGCGACAAAGCTCGCCGTGCACAGCATGTATCACAAAAGGTAAGACTCACATTGAATTTCAATTTACAAGTGCCTAGTAAAAAGTTCTGGCCTGTTTAGAAAACTTGATTTTGTAAAATATTTTTTTAATTGCATAAAATGTGATGGGTACGAAAATGATAATAAAAGTAATAAGTACAAGGCACATCTGGCCACATTATAATAGCATGCAAATGATATTAAAAAATCACATGTAATTTTCTTTTATGCAATTGATATTTACCTATCATCTTTTCAGTTTTTTTATTAAAAATTTTTCTTCAAACTTTGGATTTTTTGTGCATTTTTTCAACTGTAAAAACTATCATGATGAGACACCTAGCTCGCAATGACACATATCTGATGAAAACATATGTTCCCTTTTGATTTTCTTCTGAAATTATTTAACTTGTATTCAAAATATATACCATCACACTTGGTTTAACTGATTGATGTTTTTATCGTACAGGTCGGCGTAAAGAGAGCTCTGGAAACATATACGAGGGGTGATCAAAAAGTAATGATAAACGGGTATTTCTAATAAAGATAAAAATCCAAAAAAAATTGTTTTCACTTCTTCGGTCCTTCACTACTTCCCACCTAAAAAATTGTATAAATAGGACATAATTTGGAGGAGCTACATTCATTTGAATACCAGCAGTCGGAGCGACAACACGAAAATGGAGAAACACGAAGTGAGATGCGTCATCAAGTACCTCTGTTTGAAAAAAATGTCTACCAAAGAGATACACGCTGATTTGGTGGAGACACTGGGGGACTCTGCTCCTCCATATTCTACGGTGGCACGGTGGTGCAAAGAGTTTAAGCTGGGTAGAACATCCACAGAAGATGAACATCGCGAGGGACGCCCAACCTCGTCCCTCACTGAGGAAATCGTGAAAAAAGTCGAAGATATCGTATTAGCAGACCGAAGAGTAACCATCAGACATTTAGCTGAGGTCACAGGGATCTCATATGGCAGCATCCAAAGCATTTTGACCGGCAAAATGAATATGAAGAAGGTCTCCGCGCGTTGGGTACCGAGAATGTTAACGGACGAACAAAAGAAAAAGCGAGTTGACATTTCAAGAGCCAATCTTGCAAAGTTCCAGGCTGACCAAGAAAAATTTTTGTCTCGATTTGTGACCATGGACGAAACATGGATTCATCATTTTGATCCTGAGACCAAACAACAATCGATGACTTGGAAAAGGCCATCCTCACCGACGCCGAAGAAGTTCAAAGTCTCGAGCTGGCGGGCAAGGTTATGGCGTCCGTTTTTTGGGATGCTGAGGGAATCATAATGGTTGATTACCTGGAAAAGGGAGCTACTATAACGGGCTCCTACTACGCTGATCAAATAAGACGACTGCGAGAAGCCATAAAGGAAAAAAAGACGGGGCAAACTCCGAGCGAAAGTCCTGTTTCATCAGGACAACGCACCTGCACACAAAGCCGAAGTTGCGACGGCTGCCATTCGAGAAGCAGGCTTCGAACTGGTCGAACACCCACCCTATTCTCCAGATTTAGCCCCCAGCGACTTTTATTTGTTTCCTCGGCTCAAGGAACACCTCAGGGGCAAGAAATTTGAGGATGATAGCGAGGTTATGGCTGCTGTAGAGGCATTTTGGGAGAGCCAAGATAAAGATTTTTTTTTAAAGGGTATTTTAGGCTTAGAGAAACGTTGGACTAAATGTATCGACTTGTTAGGAGACTATGTAGAAAAATAAATTAAATTTAAACTAGAATCGTTGTTTTATTATACTCATTATCATTACTTTTTGATCGCCCCTCGTACTTTACGATATTAGTCCGGAAACCCCTGGGCTTAAACCATCACAAAATGCGAGCGTGTGGAGTGCTTCAGTGATCCATTTACTTAAAGTTCCATGAAGATGAAAAGGAAGAATTTGTGGCTCGAATGTCACTGGAGATTTTGTTCGCCACCATGAAAAGCAAATAAGTCACAGCAGCAACCGATGCAGTGTGGAACAAAGGCATGCCTCCTTGAAAAAACTGTCTTGTCTACAGAAGAATATTCAATCGATTGATCGATTATAAAGATATGGTGTCAATATAACATTGCAGTGCTGAGGTTTCTTATTAGAACAATTAATATCCTGGGTCATATCAGCGTCGCTATTTAGATCCTAAGCAGAGTTTGTATGGGTTCTACATAGGTTGCACTAAAAGTATCGGGAATGGAATGTCTCCACTATTCCTATCATATTAAAATCTTTTTAATTGAAAACTCCTTGGCTTTAAAAATCGAATACCATTTATTTATTTAAAAAAAAGATTCTCGGTCTTGTCACAAGGTCTTGTCAAACTTGTTTAGTCGTTGAGAAAATGGAATTGACTCGAGAAAATTTAAGGGCGATGATTTATTATGACTTTCGAAGCGGTTTAACACAAAAACAGTGTGTTGACCGGATGCTTTCTGCATTTGGTGATGAAGCCCCATCCAAAACCACAATTTATCGCTGGTTTGCTGAATTTCAACGTGGACGTGTCAAGTTCAGTGATGATCCCCGTCAAGGTCGTCCAAAAACTACAGTCACCCAAGAAAACGTTGATGCTGTGCGTAAGCTGATTGAGGAAGATCGACATGTGACATACCGCGAAATTCAGGCAAATTTAGACATTGGCATGAGTCAAATACAAATAATCTTGCATGAACAATTAGGTGTAAAACAGTTGTTTTCCCGATGGATACCGCATTTGCTCTGTGTAGAGCAAAAAGCGGCTCGCGTTACTTGGTGCGTCAGAACTCTCGAAAGATTCCACGCAGGATCCTCAAATGCTGTATACAACATTGTATCAGGTGACGAATCCTGGATATACGCGTACGAACCCGAAACAAAAAACCAGTCACGAGTTTGGGTGTTCGAAAATGAGTTAAAGCCAACTAAAAGTGTTCGTTCACGGAGTGTTGCAAAAAAAAATGGTGGCCACGTTTGTCTCCAAAACCGGCCATGTTGCGACTATTCCTCTTGAGGGACAAAGAACGGTTAATGCAGAATGGTATGCTAGCATTTGTTTGCCACAGGTCGTTTCCGAACTCCGTAAAGAGAACTGCAACCGCCGCATCATCGCGCGCGCACAGAACAAAAGAGTTTTTAGAGCAAGAAAACATAGATTTATTAGACCATCCGCCGTACAGTCCCGACCTAAGCCCTAATGATTTCTATACTTTCCCTAAAATAAAGAATAAATTGCGTGGTCAGAGATTTTCATCACCTGAAGAAGCTGTGGACGCCTACAAAACGGCCATTTTGGAGACCCCAACTTCCGAATGGAATGGTTGCTTTAATGATTGGTTCCATCGTATGGAAAAATGTCAAATTTCGCGGAGAATACTTCGAAAAGCAATAAATACATTTTTAAATAGTAATGTTATGTCACTTCCTTGGTTCCCGAAATTTGCAGTGTAGCCCTCGTAGTACAGGGATAAACGTACATAAGATACGTTTTTGAAGTAAAACTTCTTTACGCACGCTTGACTTGAGGAGTAAGCTGGTGAATGCGTTACGAAAAGTGTGATTGGGCGAGGCGAACGGAAGTTGAGCGGGAGATATAAGTTAGTTAAGATAGAAAGAGAGTTACGTTTTGTATATTACTGTAGGGGCAAGAGAGAGGTGTGAGCACACATTTTCTTTCTCTCATAGCCAGTTTCGTTTCGTATGAAGTTTCACTTCAGTCGTGTGGTCTAAAGCACACTCGTTTTTTTACGTCTACGATGTAAATTGTTTTATAAAAAAGGAAACAAAATCGTTGATGGTTTAAAACTGGTGAAAATTGCAATAGGAGTGAATATTTCATTGCTATCTGGACATAAGAATGCACTAGCTTTAAAAGTAAGTGGATGCAGATCACTACAGCACAAACGATTGAAAAGACAGTGTCCCTACACTCTTGAATAGATTTTGCTACAGGAAGTGAAAGCCGCCAAGCAAATTGGCAAGGCTCAATATGACTAAATTCACTCCGAAAAAAAAATTCAGACAAAAGCAAGGCTTATTGTTTAGCATAAACAGATTACCATGATGCAAAACGAAGAAATATTTTTTTTTTATTGCAGAATAACTTGCAAAGAACTATTCAAGTTTAAATCAGATTGTTATAATGGAAGGAATAACTCCCCACTGCTGTATGATTAGAATTAGATTATCAGTTTACTAGTTGCGCCCCGCAGTTTTGATTAAATATGTTTAGGATAAGTAGGTACTTACATAATACATAATTTTACATATAAATGTTGTTTTCTTCCTATATTTAACATTGTGACCGTCAGAGCGTAAATGCGTCGGCGTGCCAAGCCATAAGTTCACCTCGACTACCTACTAAAATCACATAGGTACATCACAATTGTGGCATACCTTGCGCTCGGTCGCTCTAGTCGATCTTTCAACTCGGCCATTAGGCCCTGGCGAAGCTGGGGCGCAATCAACTAAACTTGGTTGATATGACAGCAAGCTGGTCCATTCATCGTTAGCAAATCTTCATTAGTACACCCCTATTAATCTCAACCATAGATGTCTAGATGAAAAACTACAAAAATCTGAAATACGATAATCGTTGCTACATGAGGTTGTGGTGTACGCATACCACGTAATTCGAACATGCTTTAAAAATACATCATATATATATACGTTTGCTCTCGACGCAGAGTAACAATGGATCGTGCCACGAATCGCTTTTTGTGCACGATTGTTTTATACTGCGCTTATATAGTCTCGCACACAGCCAGCGGTAACTCTCGTAAGCAACCACGCAATCTGATTGGTTGCCCACTAATGGAGATTGTAAATATAGTTTAAGTTGTCTAATTGGTCAATAATATAGAATATGATGTATACAACTTGTATGACCAAAATTGTAAATATAACTAGCGTAGATGTTAGCAAAATATAAGATCGATTCAAACTTTCCTGGTGTTTCACTTCATACTAGCTACGGATCAAAAGCTCATAGCTTGGCCGGCCTAGTGTTAGACATCTCTTCCTGCTCCTAGTATTACCTACTTAACTACGGTTCGATGGCTTATACAGTTTGGCCGATTAAGTAGGTACCCTGACCCCTGATCAGCCAGCTGGCACAGACATAGGGCACGTAACTCATCGGGTCGGCTACCCTAACAGCTGACACGAAAAGGTAAATATAAATAAAGTTTTGTTTTCTATCAGAATTATTATTATTATTAAATTATTAAAAACTTATTTCTAATTAAATTATACAATATCTCTAATTAAATTAATTATAAGTAAGTCGAGTCGCTTTTAATAGTTACCTACAATCATTAAAAAAGCAATAATATTAGTAGTATTATCAATGTCGCGCCATTACAAAGATAATATCTAGATGACCATAGAGTAGGTAACTTTTTAATTATATCAAGGTTTGGAATGTCTTGTGTTTTAAAAAAAAAAATAGGGTTGCTAATGGAACACAGAATTTATGACTAATTTTTTCACGATAATAAACTTTTATTCTTAATTCAACTTCGGCGAGGTGGTTTTACTTTTAAAGTAGCACAAGGCCGCTGTTTTCGTCGCACGTACAGTAACAATAGACATAAGCCGGATCCTATTAGGGATAGGATGCAAAAAATGGTTAATCCCAGCTGGATTGCCGCTGTTGAGTAGGTGCCGTGGTAGACGAGGGTCCGTAAGCTTTCGGGAAGGTGATCAACTCCCTGTAAATAGATAAACAAAATTATCAATCATCTTCTAGTTCAAGTTTCAGTTCCAGTTCAGCATATTGCAGCGGGGTAGGTGCTGGCACAACAGTGTATGTCCTGAAGATTGTGTTGATATTAGCGTATTAAACGATTTCTTTTCGCTTGATGGCGTAATTCTCCTTATGCGGAAATCGCCACAAGTCTAAGAATATTGGAGTATATTTTGTTTTAAACAAGATTTGGCTCAATATCAAGTTTTTTAATATATTATTATTTAAATAATGGACTTACTTCTATTGGTTCTTTTGTTTGCTATTACATATTTGATCCCAAAACAAGACAATTCATTATACCATGTCTGTAATACCACCACAGGAAGGTATATATACTATACTAACGTCCAGTAATGGCAATATTGGCATAGTAAAATGGATGTTTTGTTTCTTTCTCTGCCCTGCTAAGGAAATTGCGACTTTTACACATCGCCTTCCGGCAAAAAAAGTGTCATATCACTTGTTAGGTACGTTTAACATTTTTATAGCATTAAGTAGCAAATGTTGCATTTTTGTCAGCTGTAAATTTTATTAGCTCTGTGAAAAAGGGAACAAAGTTGAGCTATTTTGTTCAATTCACAGGCATAAAAGTCGTGTCTTCTCGAAATAGCTGTTTTTGTATTATGACACTTTTTTGCCGGGAGGCGACGACGTTATTAAAATTTTGGTAATTTCTACTATGTAGAAAAAATATTTTATCAAACCACTGAGTGCAATATAAAGATTGAAATTGAAAATTAAACTTATTAGTATAAGAATCCAACAGGGACTGGCAGCGAAAAGTAACGTTCATCTCGGTCCGTGTAATGTTAAAACTCATGAAGGCCCTATTTTCAATGTTTTATACTTACAACTTCCAGCCAGGCCACAGGTAAAATCATTCCTTGCGGCAAAAAGTCTAGTGATGACAACATGTTGCTCTTCCTCACTTGTACGTTGATTTGGAAGCTGTGGAAATGAATTGACACAACCAATTAAATAAGGCTAGTAATTGAAGCGGGGAAAGGCTTTGAGTAAAGTACATATCTGCTACAGCGCGGACTTTCCTACGCCATTTTGTTTTATTTCATTTAAAAAATGGAACGATTTTAATTATTTTTTAATTAGTATTATTATCGTGTATTTTACTTTAATCTCGGCTCTTTGGCTGATTTTAACCAGATTTACGGGCGGGAACCAAGTAAATGTGGAGTGGGGTGTTTACATTTTTTATGTTGTGTTGTAGTTAGGGTCTATTTCGTTTTCATCAGTCTGAATCTGTATGAATTTTCTAACTATTCTACATGACGTGTTTAAGATTGAGGCTTTTTGTGTGGCTATGTAAACGGGTTCTTTAAGGTCAAGTCATTTAAGGCTATGGAGTCGATGATTTGGGATAACACCAGTTGTTGATTGTCCAGATTTCAGTGTCTTCATCTATGGGTTTTGCGTATTTGCAAATAAGTGATAACTTCTTATGGGAAGGTAAACCGCTTCGTTACGTAACGCGTTACGGCGCCAGTCTGTCTGGCTTCCCTTTCTCTCACGCATACGGCAGCGGTAGGCAGGCTCCTCCTCTCTCACTCTAACCCACAGCGGTAGCCGTATAAGTTTAAATTATCACTTCTGTCGGGCGTCCCGAGACCCACACGTATTTTAGTGATTGTCTTCTGTAGGTAGGTTGTATTTGATTATTTGTGTTGTTGTTTTTATGTTATGCTTAGATATAACAACTTACCTCGATTTGCCGCGTAATGCTAATCCTAGTGTCGGATGCAAGTCTATATAGGAATCGTGCTTGTCTGGATCGGGCTTCAATCCGGTGAAGTTCTTGCGAAGACTCGGATCCCCAAGGTAGAAATGGGGGAAGGAGATGAAAGCTGGAGCGCCTGAATATGCAAATAGAAAAGGAAATTATCGTCTTATTCTAGTTTTTAAGGGTGCGGTTCGATCGAGAGCTTTTAACTAGTAGCTAGCAGCCATTTTGTAGTTCAAAAAGAGCTTCAATATCAATCTTGGAAGTAAATTTTAACGTAGGTACTTCTAATTCTCGTCGCTTCGTATCGAAATGAAACTTTGTATATATATGTAGTTTGAATGACAATACTATAATTTGGCATCTTGGAGCTGATTTGATGATGGAGCCAGGAGGTGGATAGTGGAACTCTTCAGTGGCCACTCGAGTTTGGGCTCATGCTCATGATTCGTTTTGACAAGTTCAACATATTTGGCTTGGTAACGATAGGTGATTCGATGAAAGCGCGTTTTCTTTTTGGTTCACATTGTTAACTACTAAAATTACTAGCATATATGTGTCCCAAATCGGGTAACAGGCTAAGTCATAATAGTTATCAGAAAAATATAAAAAAAAATAAGTTACGTATTTAAAAAATTATAGACATTTAAAAAAATACTTTTTTTTTTTTATATTTTTCTGATAACTGTTATGACTTATCCTGTTACGGGATTATTATGGATATTACGGATTCCGGCTTGACGTCGACTTCTGGGATACATGGGACTATACAGGATAGTAAATAGGTAAGCGTTAAATTAATGTAGTTCTAGAAGTGTCGTGTATCGAGTCGTTCACGTCAGTATTGTATTTCTTTACGTTTAAAACCGCTACCTGTAGATTGAAAATTGGTATACGTACCCATGGTACACTCCGTGACATTGATGACCCCCTTAGGGGGGCAAGTGGCCGTATCTATCTCACAGTAACACTGGTTGTGGGGGTTGCTTTTGGGGTCATCAAAAACATTCAGCGGCATTCGGTACCTCATGAGCTGGATGTTGTCAGACATCTGAAAACGTTTTTAAATTAGTAGTAGTAGTAGTAGTGATCCTGACTACTGAGCCAGAAGTCGTGGGTTCGATTCCCACCCAGGACAAATAATTGTGTGATGAGCTTAAACTTACTTAAATCACTGAAAGGGTATGATTCTAGCATGCAGTTACAATAAAAAAAAATTGAAAAAACTATCAGTTCACAAGTTTTGACCGTTTCAATTTCCAGGTATTTTTACGTCGGGTTCTCATAAAAGCAAGTGGAACGTGTAAAGTTAAAGATCGAGCGTAAAGAATCGAGAATTTTTTTTTGGAACTATTCACTAAATTTTTAAGAAAATTCATAAAAACTAAGTTAAAAAACGTTTTGAAGTTAGTTTTTGTGGATTTTCTTAGTAACGGATTGAAAAATCCGAATTAAAAAAATATCTACATTTTAAAATCTTTAACTTTACACATTTTATCTACTTTTATAAAAAACGGAGGCAAAAATACCAGGAAATTCAAACGGTCATAACTTGTAAATGGACAGTTTTTTTTTTTAATTCTTATTGTAACTGCGTGCTAGAGTCATGCCCTTTCAGTGATTTAAGTAAGTGTTCTATTTTCAAATACATTCCGTATAAGTATGTTTATAGGCAGTCTGGTTACCATAACCAATTGTCAACTTTTATAATAAGATTAATTCATTTATAAATTGAATGTTAACATTATTAATTTTCTTTTTCGTTGTACTTAGTTGTTAATTTATTTATTGTCATTATTTTTTAAATTATTATCATCATTGGAAGTTTTATTATTAAAACTATAATACATTTTTAAACTGTAATTATATGCATGCGGTGTTAACCTTTAATTAATTGTTACACTTATGTAAGCAATAAGTTTGTAAATAATTGTTGGTTAACCATAAATAAATAAATAAAATCCCAATTTTTTGAAGTTTTCTTGGTCTGTCTGTTTGTTCGGGAAATCTCCGAAACGGTTGGACCGATTGTCACGCAAATTTTAATATCAGGTAACAGCTATTATAAAGAGGGTTAGGGTTCCAGGCAAAAATATAACATGCAAGCGAAGACGCGGCAGTCACAGCTACTTAGTTGATAATATCTTGGCTTTTGGGTAGATTTTGTCTTCGGTAAAAGAGATATAATATATGTTTTGTTTTACCTCAACGTCCTTCTCAAAGTTGAAGGGAAGTGTTCGGCAGAAGTTGGGGAAATATACGCGCAGCGTGCGGTTCCTGTCGAGTTGCGATGGCGGGAAGATGGACCCGTCGGAGGCTTCTATGCTGAAATTATTTACAACAGTAAATATAATAAAAAAATTCTAACTCTTGAAATATGTAATTTCTTTTTTAATATTCCTGTGTCGCGGGGGCTTCACAAACATTCAAACAACGGACACAAAGGACACCCAGACTCGGGACAACTATTTGTGGATCACACAAATTTTTGTTCCGTGTGGGATTTGAACCCACAACACTCGGCGCGGCGTAGTGACGAGGTGACCACTTACTGAAACGTATCCGCATTGCTCTGAATCAGGGTGTTAACTACTGTTAACCATAATATAATGGATATTTTAAACGATAGACATAATGATTTTCGATTAAATAAACGTTATATCCAATAACGTTATACGACATAAGTTTTAGAGTATATAAATGTGTATGGTATGTATTGGTTAATGTCAAAATGTATTGGTTATTGACATGAAAATATACCAAATAACTTTATATGATACTAGCAGCGCCCCGCGGTTTCACCAGCGTAATGCCCAAACCTAATATCGGGATAAAAAGTAGCCTATGCGTTAATCCAGGTCTCCAGCTATCTACATACCAAGTTTAATCGCAATCGGTTCAGTGGTTTTTGCGTGAAAGAGTAACAAACATCCATCCATCCATCCATCCAAACTTTTACATTTATAATATTAGTGGGATAAGACGCACCCGTGAGGTTGGTAAGTCAAGCCTAACCACATTTTGCTCATCCCTCCGCATCACATTGCCATACCACGATAACCTATTGCTCCTCAGTTTCATCTATTGGCGCTACTCTACGAGGCTTTTGTCCACTAATTAGCCACGTTTCTATTCATATATGTATATTGTTATCAAAAAGTTATTGATAAACTTTAGAGTTAAATGGAAACATTACAATATTTTGTAACGCAGTGCAATCATAGCGGCTGTCAAGGGTTATCACCCACAGATAATTTACACCAACTGATTTATCTAAACGACAACATTGTCAAAAAAAAAAACGTGAACTACAATATATTTTTTAAATGCGTCGTATTTGTAGGATTCTATTTATAAAAATTAAAAGAGTGGTTTTAGCACGTGATTTGACAATATTATCTTTGAAACTTGGCCTTTTAATTATCTTGTTTTAATTAATCCTTGACTCTTTCGGCCGTCCGGCGGCACTGGAGGAAGTCGGGTGTCCTAAGTTCGATGTTTTGTTAATGTTGATTCTGTCAATAAAATCAAGTATCTCTGGAAGAGTATATTTTGAAGTGAAAACTTCTTTAGGCACGTTGTGCACTTTTGTTATGGGGAAAAAACACTGAACTCGCACCGTCACGCTAATAATAAATATATAGATCCACTAGAGGGCGCTAATCTAAACATTGAGTTCTATCAGTTCCTTATTAATAAAATTAATCTTTAAAAATATAATTAGTTAAATAAAATGTGTGTGTAAAATGAACAAAAACATAATTGTAATTAAGGTGAAAATTTATAACGCCTATAGTGCTCAATAGCGAAAACCTTTATTCAAAATTTCGTCCGAACGTACGTCAGTTTGATAGATGTCACTAGTAGATGGCATCACTTTCTTTAAAAATGAACACTTTTGATCGGCAACTCACAATGACTTATTAACAATTTTTTAACTGCAAACTTCTTCAGGCACGTTGGGCACTTTTGTTATGGGGAGAAAAGCAATGAACTTGCGTGACCGTCACGCTCAGATGACAGATGTGTCAGTTATGTTTTCACTTCTGACGTGCAGTCCTACGACTGACAGTTTTTTTTCTGTATGAAGGGTGCCATGATATTATATGACATTTTCTGTAAACATGTTAAGTAGGTTACTTGTCAAAGAGTAACACACAAACTCACGCATTTGTAATTTTACAAACACTTTTTAACAAGCATTTATTAGCTTCAACTATGTTTAACAAATCTTGGAAGTGAATTTTAACCTACGTCTAGTTGTCGTATCGAAATGAAACTTTGTATGTATGTGTTCCGATGACAATATTATAATTTGGCATCTTGGAGCTGATCTGACGGAGCCAGGAGGTGGATAGTGGAACTCTTCAGTGGTTACTAGTAAACACCTCGAGTTTGTGCTCATATGATTCGTTTTGACGAGTCCAACAGATTAGGCTTGGTGACGATGGTCTGATGATGGAGCCAGGAGGTGGATAGTTTCTTTCAGTTTTTTTAGAACTATTAATTGTGAAAATATTTATACTTTTGCTGGCTCCCACTAGTTCGTAGTAAGCATGTCTACGGTCTACCATTGACAAGAGACGAATTGTCAAACGTACCTGTTACACTCGGGGGTTCCCCAGAACGAGAGGTGGTCATGGCCATCTACCATTTCAATCGTGTTCATCTTGTCTTTCTCTTTCTCCCCCGTGTTAATAGTAAACCGCTCTGAGACTGTTCCGTTTTTCTGTAAAAATGTGAAACAAACACACGGTCAACTTCAAATTAAATACAATTAACATTATAAGTAGCTTTATAGATTACATGGTCTATAACATAGTATTAAATACATTTTAATTCAAGAGTCAATTTATATCACATTTCAAGGTGACGTTTTAAAAAAAATCTGAATATTTCATCAATTCAAATCAATTTCTAATGGCCATAGTTTATTTAATATCAATTAGTAAGAGATAGTATAAAAGTAAGAGAGACGTCTCTTACTTTTATACTATCTCTTACTAATTAATTATACTCTCTTGGACTATATAACTAGTCTTTTAGGCGTCCGTTAGACGCTCATGCAAACGTCAATCATTACGAAAAGTCATGATTGACGGATGTTCGTTGGTGATTGATGAAATAATATCGACATTAAAATCTTATCATGCCACCGTCAATCATTGCATTAGGCGATAGGTTATTCGTCAATCACCGTTTTGATTTTGGCGAAACTGATAACAAAACCTACCGTGTAATTGGCGCCATACTAATTTTGAAATTTAATTTGTCAGTTGCAAACTATGATTATACTGCATTTAAAATCAGAAATTTTCCTAAAATGGACAGGGTTTACCTTTCCATAATATCCTGTATTTCTCACCTGGTGTTGCTAGTCTTTATGGAGTACTACGTATCACTACATATTATAAAACAAAGTCCCCCGCCGCGTCTGTCTGTCTGTCTGTTCGCGATAAACTGAAAAACTACTGAACGGATTTTCATGCGGTTTTCTCTAATAGACAGAGTGATTCATGAGGAAGGTTTTGGTATATAATTTGTACCCGTGCGAAGCCGGGGCGCGTTGCTAGTTTACTGATATGAGAACTGTTTATACAGTCATAACAGTCTTTCTAAAAGACAAGGGTCCGTGTCTGGTTGTGGCTTTGTAAGGAATTTTCAGAACGAATTATTGACAGAAAAAATTTCGAACTCGAAATCCAATTTATTTATTTTAATGAAACAAATTGGATTATTGGCCTATGTTTAAAATAAATAATTTAAATTATTTATTTATAATATTAAGTCTTATAATTGTTAAACTCAATCGTTAAAAAAAACGATTTGACGTTATCTAAGTATGACGTCAAAGCTTGTTTTTTTGTTTTTATTTTATTGGTTAGGGGCAAACAAGCAGACGGGTTACCTGATAGTAAGTGATTAATGCCGCCCATGGGCACCTGCAACTCGAGAGTCAACCAGGGAAGGTATTGAATAGGGGAGGAGAGGGGGAGAGGGAACCTTAATCACTCGGCGTAACACAACAAAGCATTGCTTCACTGCCGGTTTTCTGTGAGGCCGTGGTATCACTCCCGTGGAGCCGGCCCATACGTAAAACTTTCTGCACTTTTTCTACATAAACTTTAAGTTTTCAAAATTTCTCTTTACTTTTTTTGCTTAAAATTGCTTACAAAGAATTCTCCTCATGTTTTAAAATATTGATTTTAGAAATGTCTGGAGTAGGAGTCAGTCAGTAAGTGGTGAAGTTAGTTGTTCCAGTTTCCAGCTATGGAGAAGAACAGGCCAGTGTTTCTTCTAATTCTTTGATGAATATAGAAGTGTTAATTATTGACCAGCAACCCGCCCCAACTTCGTATGCATATAATGATTTTTTTCCGACGTCTTTAACAATCATCGTCATATTTCAGCCATTTTACACAAAACCTTAATGAATTATACATCTAAACCTTCGTTGTGAGTCACTCCGTCTATTGGTGAAAAACATATCAAAATTCTTTCGGCAGTTATTGAGTTTATCGCGAACAGACAGACGCGGCGGGGGACTTTGTTTTATAATATGTAGTGATGAGTAAATTTCTCTGAGATTTACATAGTGCAAAACTTGACTTACTATTAAGAGTCCGGAATAAATTATTTCTAAAACAACGAAAAATATACTTACAGTGACCAGCAAGCCAAAATTGTCGAACTTCAGTTGTCCTTTGAGACTTAAGTATGCTTTGGCAACATTCATTATGCTATCCTCGTAACCCCACAGGAACCTGAACACATTACGGAAATAATAATAATAATAACTTCACACATCTCACACACGGCCGTCTGATCCCAAACTAGGCAGAGCCTGTACTATGGTAACCAGATTGCTGATATACATACTTATATATTACTTAATGCATACGTATTATAGATACATTACACCCAGACTCAGAACAAATGATCGTGCTCATCACACAATTATTTGTTCCTGGTGGAAATCAAACCCGCAGTTAGGATCAGTTACCACTAGATCAACAGGCCAGTCAAATGTTAGTATGTGATGATTACGACAAGTAAAATGTTATGCAACTCTATTTCGAGATGGTCTTACCTGTGCACAGGAAGCATAACAAAGGGGTCGGGATGATCGATTCCGGACCATTTCCACATCATGGCTTGATAAATAGCCATCCGAGGGAGATAATCCATATTCTGGGCCATAGATAGTAAACCCTGGAAAGTGGAAAAGGTGGCGTTTTTAGTAGTGGATACCTATATTGGCAAAATGTTCTTGCTTCACTCTTTTCAAGTAAAATCTATCAAGTCCTGGAAAGAGAAGAGATTTATTTAGAGAAACTCAGTTTGTTTTTAGCTGTGAATACAGGTTAAAATTAGTTTTAATAATGAATACTAAATGTTTGTTTTATAAACTCCAAATAAATGCGCGGTATGCGTTTTAAACTTTTTTTTAAATGTTTAAATATACAAATATTCAGGGACAATGGCGTCACTAAACCATCTGAGGCCCGTGGCAAATTCATTAATACATTTTGTATTTAGTGCTTCCTGTGTTCAGGGCCTTTGGTGCCTGGGGCCCCCTCGAGCTGGGGGCCCCACGAGCCGGGGGGGGGGGGGGGCCTGGAGCCGGTGGCCCGTGCCATTTTGCCCGGTCTGCCATCCCATTGTTACGCCACTGTTAAGGGGCATAATAATAACCTTGACCCAAATATGTATAACTAGCTGCGACTGCTAGCGACTTCGTCCATCGCGTCACGTGGAAATTCATATCTATCCCACAGGAACAGTACATTTTTCCCTGACAAAAAGTAACCTACGGAACAATTTTTATAACAATTGTAGTCTGGAATAGCAATTCCAGACTAGAGACTAGAAATATTTATCCCCCCAAACTTACGCATTTATAATAGTATATATACATAATATATATTTAAATATATATAGTATAGTAAGAAGTATAGATATACAGGTGTAAGTGAGTCCGTACCGAATCCTGAACTCATTGGAAATTTCTGCCGGAAAATTCATAATTTTTTTTTTGCTTAAAACTGATATCACAATGAGTAAACAAAACATTTTACTGAAAAAAATCAGTAAATACCCCATACGGCCAAAAACTGCAATGTAAAACATCTATGCAATCAGTTGCTTCGACGTCGCCGTGCACTGAAGGTCATTTACCGTACCGCACACGCGTGTCGCGTTACATTGCGAAGTTCAAAATCAAACTATTGACTGTAAAGTCGTAATCTCGGATTTTTATGATGAACTGACTTTTGCATTGTGATAAGTATCCCAAGAAAGACGTTTTTGTAAATTATTTGCGACGGTGTTACTTACACGCTGTATAATAACAAGCACGAGTCGTGAGCACACTTTTTATTGGTCTATATGACGTTGACAACGCTGACGCTGCACGTGATTGGTTCGTCAGTCGATGCTCGTCTCGTTCGCACGTGTCATTTGGCTACCGTATACTTTACTACTGTACTGTGCGTTAGTTTATTTTTTGATAATTTGTGTGCTCACGACTCGTGTTGGTATCAGTAAGATAGGATGCTCTGCCACTCTGAAGGTTGAAAAACTATTGCTTAAACTTCGTTTCCTTTTTATCCGTCCTTAATAACGGAGTAGTAACAATCTTTTATAAACTGCTTTGGCTTTATACAGGATGTTACAGAAACGTGTGGTCATATTTTAGGATCGTATAGTAGACCCCGTGAGTAACGTAGCGCTTACATTTTTATGAAAATTCGTTATTTTTATACAGAAATTCTATTTTGAAACTGCACAATTCAATTTGAAAATTAACCGATAAAGCTAATATTTCGTATGAGAGAGGGCTGATATGAATTAAACTTTAGGTATTTCATACCAAGGATGTTGATCAAGTATTCAGATTTTTCAAAAAAATTCTGCATAAAAAAATAAAAAAACAAAATCATTGATATTGACATGAAAATAAATGTGTTGTTTGGAAATGTGCACCTAAGTATTTTAGCTTTTACCTAGGAAAAGCATTTGCCAAAAAAAAAATTAAAAAAAAAAAAAAAAAAACAAAAAAATTGCACACGTGGAAAATTAAGAATTAGGAACAAATCGCCCACAGGATACTTACCCTTTTTTTTCTAACTGTTTGTCAGCACACACATAACGCTTCTAAAATTTGACCACACTTTTCTGTAACATCCCGTGTATCTATCATCTATAACTTAAGGCAAATGGCGATTCCCCTTTCATTTAAGTCTATGTTATGTAAAGAAATAATACTTACAAGTAAAGGTAAGTTAGGTACAAACACTTGGTCGAAGTGTGCGCCATTGCTATCCTTAGCTAAGTACGTGAAACGGTTCCGCTCCTGGAAGGACAACTTGTCCCCGTTGAACTGGATGTTCACCCTCTCCAGCTGTTGTCTGTAACAATAATAACTAATTAAAATCTATACTAAATCATTATCCTCCGCGCCTTTTCCCAACTAAGTTGGGGACTTTTTGTGTAACTACGATACAGCCGAATTTCGATATTTTACAAGAAGCGACTGCCATCAGACCTTCACAACCCAAGTAATAGGCGATATCGAAGTTCTGTAGTTAGACCAGGTTGTCGGACTTTTAGGGCTATAACTACCCGTAACACACATGTCCGTTTGTTTGGATCCACTAGCTTTAAGAAAGTTTCGAGTGCATTACTTTAACCTATATATTTGATATAAGATTCTCTACTTCATCGTAGGATAGCTTGTTTATCCATTTAACCAGTAAGAATTTGCATTCTTGATACGGTTTAGTGTATATGTCATTTCGCTTATTTATTTTATTGTATACACTAGCAACCGCCCCGGCTTCGCACGGGTACAAATTATGCACCTAAACCTTCCTCATGAATCACTCTGTCTATTAGTGAAAACCGCATGAAAATTCGTTCTGTAGTTTTTCAGTTTATCGCGAACAGATAGACAGACAGGCAGACAGACAGATAGAAGCGGTGGGGGACTTTGTTTTATAATATGTAGTGATGTAGTGATAAGATGAACGTTTATCATATTGAATATTCGCAAATACTGTTTTAACAATAGGGGTGGGAGCAACACTGTGATTCTTTCTTCTACGTGATGTATTAGAATCTAAAGGAAGGTCTTTAACATTTATCAAAAGTCTAAATAGTCGTATTTTTAACCTACGACGCAAAAAGAGGTGTGTTATAAGTTTGACGTCGATGTCTGTGTGAGTATGTGTCTGTCTGTGGAATCGTAGCTCTCAAACGGATGGACCTATTTCGATGCGGTTTTTTTCATTTGAAAGCCAGTTTCCTTGCTGTGGTTCTTAGCTATGTTTGGTTAATATCGGTGCAGCAGTGTAAGAGTATCAGCTCTATTCCAAAATGATGTAAGGCATTTTGTATTCGTTGAAGGGATTTTCGAGTCGGGGGTGTTTCAAATTTTAAATTTATCAATTATATATCATAAAAATTCAATGTGTATCGTAGCACAGGTAGCCGCACCTCAGGAAAGTCCGAAAATAATAGGCCGTGTCAATGTAGCACCGCCGCGTCGTAGCAGAGCCCGTAGGTAGTGACGTCGCGCTTTCGTAGCGGATACCTGATTCTATCTTCGACTGGTGACAAGGACAGCAATTATGGGGATTGTCTTCTTCCCACTCGGCTCGCGGAAGGGCTGGGACCACTGGCTAACGGAGTCGTCGACACTTTTTGTATTCTTGTAATTTACATTTAATTTTACTCGCAATAAAGACTAAACTACTTTGTCTAATGATTTAAGATATATAATATATTTTTAAACAAAATAGTTGTACGCGTCCGCTCACAGCAAAGGCACGGTAATATTATCTATCCAGTATTGTGACTCAGCGCTGTCCTTGAAATAATTACCTACAGCCGCGCGGTACGTAAACACGCGAAAGGGCTGCCCGCCTATGGTATTTAAATTTCATCTACCTATTTGAGCTTCTTTCTAGTTTTGTGATTGTAAATATTATAATTTATATTTTTTTATTTCAACCCTTATGTTAAGACTGATGATGAAAATATTTGCGCATCAACTGAGAGTTACGAGAAGCTTTATTATTAAATTTAATAGTATAAAAAATCCATTGACATATTAAGTAAGTACTTGTAGTTATTTCAATCAAATACACAAATCACAAGCGCACCGCTTACAAAAGCACACCGTTCGTTCGTCACTGGGGTGCATTCGCGACTGGTTGTGTACCTAGTGTATACCGAACTTCAGACGCGTAGGTATGACTCTCTTTCTGACCGTTTGTATGAAGATAGAATACTGTATAGATAATATTACCGTGGCAAAGGTCTGGGCGTAGGAGATCTATACTATATATAAATCTATAATTGTTAGAGGGTTCCGATTTCCCGACAACAGCCATTTTGAATTACAGGTATGCGACCCTTAACCCGCTCTAGGTATTGCTTGCACTCCAAAATCCACCCGTATAAGCAATATAATATGACTGGCCTAAAAAAGGTGTTATTGTATCTACCGACATAGTTTTTACCCTACATTTAAAGAAAATAGTCAAATTACACGAAATCATTCGAATTTTGAAAACGTCTATAAAATAGCATTAAATAGGATTCCCATTACTAGGGCTGCCATCCGTGAGGATTTCCTGAGATTTGTCCTAGTTTAGAGGGCGTCCGAGGAGCGTCCGGGCGGGGTTTTCTAAAGGTGACTGTGCCAGGAGAAAATTATAATTGTTAGATGAAACGTTAACAAGCTGTTTGCATTAAAAAATAAATGTAAACTGCGTTCTATAATTTTTTTTAGGGTGTCCTGGGAAGTATCGCGATTTGACACATGTGTCCGGGGTTTTCAAGTTTTTGTCCGGCGTCGGTAATTTAAGTGATGGCAGGCCTACCCATTACCTACTACGAGCTTTCAGAGTCATAGGTAGTACATTATTCCGTATTAGCCGAGATAAGTAAGTTACAGTAGGAATTATCCGTTTTTGGTTTAAACCTTAGCACTGCAACAGGAACGAACGTGTTCCTGAATTGATTAGATATAAATTCGTTACGTAATTATTTACAAATGCAATATTCATTCAAAGTTCATTTATTATGACGGCCGTTATAATCACAGGATTCTTAGATACATTTAAGCACGTAATTGATCACTTTTCTTAATGAACGTAAACAGATAACACTAATATCATTTACTGATAATTTCTCAGTAATTTGTAGTGTTAAACATAAGACAAATAAACAAGTTCTTGTAAAACTGACATAGTTTTTAGAATCAAAAACAATTTTTTTTTTTGTTTATAAGGAAACAACGGGGTTATCTGTAGCAATCATAGACACAAACACTCACGGCTTACGATATATCCGAGCCATCAAGCCCTCTTACATCTGATCATTGACACCAATAAATGAAAAATTCCATGAATTTAATTTATTAAACAAATAGAACTAGGAGATTATAACGATTAAGAGCCTTATGACTCATTGAATTTGCCGTTGGACGCTGGGAATCTTTAATAAAAGTAAAATATTAATTAGAAACAGGAATTTCCCTTCTCTTCCGCGTCAAAGCGAAAAGTGTTTTGCCAACAGATTATGTATTATATGGATTATGTGCAAATGAGTACAACATATTTATTCACTGTACTAAAATACTACGTAATAATAACATACGCATTCAGATAAAGTTTTGACCTTGTGTCCTACGAATATGGTTAGGATAAACTTATTATGTACAAAAGCTAGCGTCTAATGTACCTACCTTTTGTCAAGCTGGACGACAGAGTCAACACGACAACGTGTAGTCACTTATTAAGTTAATTTTTTTTGTTGTCTGACAGTTCTGAGTATGTCATGCTCGCATAGAAGTCCTGCTGATGGTGGTGTATGTGTTCACGTTCAGCTCCGTTCAATATGGTTGAGCAAGCGTCGTGCTCGTGAACGGGCGCCGTTGGTCGGGGCTGGTTATCTCCGGACTGTTATTACTTAAATATAGTAGTAATTTGCGCGACTGTAGTTGTTTTAGAAGAATATGTTACATTGTTCTCACATTTGCCCTTATAAGCAATGTAACCAGAAAAAAAAAACAAATTAGAAAAAGAGTATCCTTGGAGTTTCTTGCCTGTTCTTCTCCACAGGATCTACGTCTTGGAACAGGCAACTAGCTTCACGACTAAATTATTCTGAGTGACTTCTGACAATTTAAAGATACTTTATAATAGGTTTATTTGAAATAAATGATTTTGATTTAATGGTAATAGTTTAAATAGTTAAGGCGTGAACGAAAAAGATTTCTTTTTTCAACGTCAATTATTTTGTTTTTAATTTCTTTATAAGTAGGTTTTGAGACAAATCTGGACATTCCATCAACATCCTTGGTATTTATTGTATACCTAATTAGGTGTGTAATTCGGGACTTAATCGCGATAATATTTAAATACCTTTTGGTTACCCGACGTTTTGATCGAATTGTACCGATCGTGGTCACGAGTGGACTGTTCTATTAGTTAAGTTTCATTCACATCAGCCCTCTACGAAACACTGCTGTATCGGTATGTTTGAGTTCAATTTGTCAGTTTTAAGATAAGATTTCTGTATTCTGTATTAAAAATCTCGAATTTTCGTAAAATTGTCAAACATTGCTTTATCTGTATTTTTAAGTTCAATTTCCGAGTTTTAAGATAAGATTTCGGTCGAATATCTCGAATTTTCGTAAAATTATTAACGATGTACGTCATTTACAGGGGTCAAATTATGACCCCACTTTTCTGTAACAGTTGTCACAGCTTGTTTATTCTTACTATATCCCAGATGTAGCTACAAGATAAGCTAGATAACGCAACAGTCGTATCGCAAGTTATTACATATAAAATTATGATGTTATACGAGCCCCATAAATTGATAATAATCTATTTGATAGCTTCATGGGTGGTATATTGTATTTTCGGCAACGTAATACCTTGTACGTGGGTGTTGTGACGATTGTAATGTTGTTTTTATGGGGTTTCAATAGTAAAAATGGTGTTCTTGACGCAGTTGAGGCGCTTATAGTAAAAATATGGAATATTATAATATCCGTGGCTGGCGTGAATATTTTGACATGTCTAAAATTGCTATTTTTCAGGGTGGCCATTTTAAAGTTTTGAGGTTATATATATATGTTGATGTTGAGGTTGAGATTTCAGGTAACGAATAATTTTTTGGTGACCGAGTGTAAGTTGATATAAGAAAATATCAATGTTCATTCACAAAATCATGTGAATCGTTAATTTGACATGAGGTTTTTTCAAGTTAGACATGTTAAAATGCGAAATGTCAACATGTTTCCAAAGTCGATTTCTCCAAAATTTATGTATATTTGAAACTGTAAATTTTTTTCATATGAATTCTTAATGCGTAGGAGGTATTACGCCAAAAAAAAAAACATGCAAGTCGACATGTCAATGTGTTCACTCCAGCCACGGATATAATGAAGGTGTAATTGAAGACGCGGGAATCGTCCTATACCCCCACCGGACTGAAAATGTCAGTAAGACGATCATTTTTGGGTGCTGCTGTTTTTATTTGCTGGGGGGTAAGAACACCAGAGCTGGGATATAGGCAACACAGATGGTGGTAGTGACACCATTGGTGGTAGTGTGTTTATTTGTCAATTTAGTTATACAAATAACACTACCTGGGCGGCTGAAGTTCGCTCAGCGTTTTTCTTTTGGAAAACTCTAAAAGCAAAACCTTATCTTTGTATTTAAAAATTTCGTGACGTGAAACTTCTAAACTAATGAACCGATTTTAATGAAATTTTGCACACTGTGTGCAATTTGGTCCAACTAGAGACATAGGGTTTTTTTAAATTGCAAATTACCTACGCACAGCAACGCTTGGCCCGGTAGCTAGTCTAATATATTTCATGGGCTAGTCGAGTAACTCATGACATATCATCATACATGATGTAATGTAACTCCTGATGTAACAAAATGCATAATAATTTCTAGTAAAATAATTTTAAGATAGGTTGTATCATCATCATCAATAATAACGGCAGAGAGAAAAGCCACCCCGCTGTACTTAGTTTGTACGGGGATCGGTGTAGCTAAAACTTTGACATTTGTCGCGTCCGATCAAGTCCGTCCAACCCAGTCCAGTTCAAGCCAAGAGGGTATAATGCAGGAGCCTTGTATAAGGTTCCGGGAAACTGTAACGATTATGAAAACGTTAATGTACATGAGTACTTTGGAGAAACTGGAAGTCACTGGGACAGAACTTGAGAGATAATCGTGGGAGAGCCATGCTTCGGCACGAATGGGCCGGCTCGACCAGAGTGATACCGCGGCCTCACAAAAAACCAGCAGTGAAGCAATGCTTGCATTGCTTTTCGCCGCGTGCGTGAGGTTACTGGAGGCCCTAACCCTTCCCTCTTCCCCTACTCTCACCTTAAAGGCCGGCAACGCATTTGTGACTTTTGAGTTGCAGGTGCCCATGGGCGGCGGTAGTCATTTACCATCAGGTGACCCGTCTGCTCCTTTGCCCCTATACCATAAAAAAAAGAAAAATAACCTAGCAATAATTGCCAGTACGGCGAAAAATCCACCAAGAGTAAGGAGATAAAGCAAAAACCAGAAGAAAAAAAAAATTATCAAAAAGAATTTAAAAAGTTCCGATTCCTGATTGACATCAGCACGTAAAAGATCGCCAAAATACGAAACCATGTTTGCTATTATTTTATTAAGATAACTTGCGGGCCGCACCGGCCATTGACTCCCCTACCGGGGCCTCTATCAACTAGGGATGCGCCGATTCGGGTCCGATCTTTTCAAAGATCGAATCGTGGGCATTCGATTCAGTCGATTTTCAGATGGGATCGAATCCACGCGGTTCCAAACTGCGGATTGATTCAACTCCATCAAATATTGTATCGCGGTCTAAACATTGTGGTTTGCAAACGATTTAATGTACCTAGGTATGTTGTTATTGGTCGGTTAAAGTTAGATCTGGAACTTTGGTTTGTTTATGTTTAGTTCAAAGAAAACTAAGCAGTCATGGCCTATGGAAATTTCATAGTCAATTGGTATTAACATTATCAACTGTGATTACACCAGCACATGAAGAAATACTAACCCCCGTCTTAAAACTACCTTTCAAGCTGTTGCTAGATCGTATCTGCAAGAAAAGTAGTTTGGACATTCTTCCCACTAATATTATAAATGTGAAAGTTTCTGTGGATGGATGGATGTTTGTTACTCTTTCACGCAAAAACCACTGTACCGATTGCGATGAAACTTGGTATGCAGATAGCTGGAGACCTGGATTAACGCTTAGGCTACTTTTTTTTTTTAAAGAAAACTCCCGTGTTTGGAATAACTCCTGTATCGCGGGGGACTTTACAAACATACCAACAATGGACACAAAGAACACCCAGACTCGGGTGGAAATTGAACCCACGACCTATGACGTAGCAATCAGGGTCACTAACCACGAGACCAACAGGCCAGTCACAACTTTTTACCTGATTTTCCCACGGGATCGGGACTTCCACCTGAGGCGCTGCTAGTAAGTTATAATATAGTAATAGCAACTTCTGTACCGTCGAAGCGGCTGTTTTCCTTTGCTAATTTAACACTATCTGAGAGTCGAGACAGAATAGATCCACGACGCCTGTCAAAAGTGTTTTATTACATGACGTCATTCAACGCACGACTTTTTGGATCTATCTATTGAAACTCGGATCAAATGCATGCAATGCGGTCCGTAGATCGGATCGAGCTTTAAAAAACACATCCCTACTATCGAGAAATTCCATTTGCGAGTAGAATCGACAGTGACAAGCCTCACCAGGCCACATCGGACGCCACTTATTTAACAACAGGTCAAGAGTGTTCGAGATCGCCTGGCTGTTTTTAGCTTTTGTCGATTCTGGTCTCAAGGCTACAATTCTGTTTACCTAATATATTTTTGTTCATGAACTAGCGTACTATATTATGGAAAAGTATTAAACAGATAAGGCACTTTCAGATAAGAAAAAATGTTTTTTTATGCCATATTGTGATGAACTATGAACTGACGACTTATGTGTATGTAGTTATATAAGTACGTATGAGAATAAGGCTAGGTAGGCGCTAAAAGTTTGTGGTGAAAGTGTTTTTTGGAAAGTCTGTAATAAAATAAGTTATAATTAGTGACTGAATCTTGAAGTGTGCGTTTAAACTAAACATTTTATGCTAGGAGTGTAATGTCTTGGAATGTAACCATCTTAGCTAAAGACATGAAATTTATGTTTTAGAGCCAAACAATTATATATTACCCACCCGTTTAGCTTAATTGCTCTTCGTAATTATAGATAAAAATTTAGTGAGCATCGAAACTGTTTGTAAATCTATACTAATCACTACATATCATAAAACAAAGTCCCCCGCCGCGTCTGTCTGTCTGTTCGCGATAAACTGAAAACCTATTGAACGGATTTTCATGCGGTTTTCACTAATAGAGAGAGTGATTCATGGGGAAGGTTTAGGTGTATAATTTGTAGCCGTGCGAAGCCGGGGCGGGTTGCTAGTATAATAAAGCTAAAGAAATTTTTTGTTTGTTCAAACGCGCTAATGTCTAGAACTGTAGAACTGTGAGTAGAACTTCTGTCAATTAGATTTTAATGAAGTTTTATTTTTATTCGAATCGAAAAATCCTGTAGCCTGTACTTTGATTCTATTATTGCATTCATTGCTTTGTTATTTGAGACAACATTTGCCGCCACATGTTACACAAACAGCATTGTCTCATATTTTTCATTGACTAAAAAAATTGTTGTTCAACATTAGGAATTACTCCTGTGTCGCGGCGGACTTTACAAACATAGAAAAAACGGACACAAAGAACACTCAGACTCAGGTGGGAATCGAACCCACGACCTATAAGCATAGTGGACAGGGTCACTAACCACTAGACCAACAGGCCGGTCAAAAGAATTTAAATAATATTAAAAATTAAAATAGAAGTTAAAAAGATTATCTATCAATAGGTCATGGAAAGAATTTTGTGCCATCAACATTGAGATAGTGCTGGAGAAGCCACTAAGAACAAAATACATGTTCCGTTTTTATTTGAATTAAAACTAAAAACCGCTGCAGCGCTAAAACAATAATTTGTAGTCAAATCTTACAGTATTAACAAGCAGCGCTCGATCGTTTTTGAGTTGTAGTTTTCTCGCGAGCGTAAGGTCCTAAGCGCCGTGATTTTCATGGCGTTTACGCGTGTTGCCCAACGAACTGCTACAAAGATTTGTTTTCACTGCGGTGCAGGGACCGCAGTTCGTGTTACAAACTTTTTCTTCGCGGTGTTTACTCTATACGCTAGTGATAATAACTCAGTGGCCGTCAACGGGTGCAAATCACGTGCGGTGCGTGTGTTTTACAGACGAGGTATCTGAGGCCTGGAAAAATATGACAAATATCTACAAACGTACGTAGATATAAGGTCAATTTAAATAAAAAACATTCATATGTATTTCTAGTTTAGGGTCGTTTTAGATAAGAAAAAACGTTTTTACAAGCCTATAAGTTTCTTTATATTGCTTCAGTTGTATTCAATTTCGACTATTCTGTTCTGAAATTGGTACCCGTATGTAATTTTTTTATGCTATAGGGGACAAACGCGCAGACGGGTCACCCGATAGTAAATGACTACCGCCGCCCATGGGTCACAAGTGCGTTACCGGCCTTTAAGGTTGGGGAAGTGTGGATGAGGGGGAGAGGGGGGAGGGAAGGATTAGTGCCTCCGGTAACCTTACTCACTCGGCGAAAAGCAATGCAAGCATAGCTTCACTGCCGGTTTTCTGTAAGGCTGTGGTATCACTCAGGTCGAGCCGGCAAATGCGTGCCTCAGCATGGCTCTCCCAGGATTATGATATAGAAGATCAATAACCCAGGGCCACCAGACCTTACTTATTTTCTGACGAACGAAATGCGTCCTACTGATTAGTATTAGTAGAGACTCTGAAGGTATGCAAACCTGCTAGCATGGGCCGGCGTTTTCAGATACCAAGTGCTAATCCCAGTAATATTATAAATTTGAAAGTTTGGATGGACGGATGGATGTTTGTTACTCTTTCACGCAAAAAACACTGGACCGATTGCGATGAAACTTGGTATGTAGATAGCTGGAGACCTGGATTAACGCATAGGCTACTCTTTATCACGATACCACTAATATTATAAATGTGAAAGATTGGATGGATAGATGGATGTTTGTTACTCTTTCACGCAAAAACCACTGTACCGATTGCGATGAAACTTGGTATGTAGATAGCTGGATTAACGCATAGGCTAGACGTTTTCATAACGATATTCCAATGGTAACGGTATTTACGCGGGTGAAACCGCGGGGCACTGCTGGTTTTCTGATTACTGATTTTTATATGTAAGTACACAATATCATTAAAAAGTTACTATCAATATTGACAGTCAGTTTCCACCTGCGGTTACTTACGTAGTCCCCATAGTCCATACGACACATTTTGTTCATCAGAAAATAAGTAAGGTCTGGCGGCTCTTGGATCCTTATTCTATAAAGGCATGTTCTGGCACCTAATTGGACAGAAATATGGCATTCCTATACCGAGTGTTAGTGAAACACTCCCGAAAACGAAGACAGACGATAGTGCTAATGATACCTTTGATGATGGGTCAGAAAAAAATCCATCCCGATGAAAAAAATCTCTTTTTACAGTTTTTTATTAGCATTTTTCACGCTCCATCATGTAAGTATAGTTAAATAAAACGATAATTTCATAAAAAAATAAATCAAAAACAGCTGACGCTCGGGTCAAAGGCGCGTCCGTGAAAAATGCAAAAAAAAGAATCATCGGGCTCGATTTCTGACCCATAATCAAAGGTTACCATCAGTACTGTCGTCTGTCTTCATTTTTGGGAGCATTTCACTAACACCCTGTATACCTTCAGTACCAGTATAATAATGAAATTTTATACAATTAATATTGCGATTATTTAAGATCAATAAATTCGGCTCATACTATTGAGTTTACTCTCAAATGATGAGACGAAAATGTAGTGGTCTAAAATGTATTTTTATAATTTTTTACATTAAATATTTTTTATGGTTATACATTAGGAATAACTAACCCTCTGTAAATAGTATTTCTATTAGTTTTCACAAGTACAAGTGAGTTCTACCTGAATTCTACGTCCTGTCCTCTAATATGATGTTCGTTATAGAGATCTTACGTACCTATATAATGTTAATTTGTAACTATCGATTAATCTTACAGGGTAATTTAAATAGTTTTTTACGATCACAGTCGAATAATCTTGAATGTTGTTCAGATTTTAAATTAGACCTATGTAAATAAGAAAAAATATTTACGTGATAACGTCTTATAAATCGATGAAGCCGACTGCATGCACGAAAAGTATGACTCATTGTCACGTTCCACCTGAGCCGAGCGTGCAAGCGAGAGCGCGGAACAAGCGATAGAGAGACACGATCGGCCTAAGCGTTCGGCTTGTGACGCATCTATCTCTCTTCCACTGTTTTCTTACGACGTTATCACGTAAAATTATCGTCCGTAAACCGACTTTACAGACAACCAATTTTTTAAGAATACTTTAGTTATGCAATACACTATACGGTGAATTCCTTGGTATCAATGGTTTAAACAATTAAATCTGTATTTTTTTTTCAAAAACTTTGAAAATAAAGTGTAGTTTTTTTTAAAAGTGTGGTCGAATAAATAAAAATCAATGTTTGGTTATTTGTATTTTATGCGCCGTCACACGGTGGGCTGAAAATCGACTTTCATAGACAAGGAAACTTGAATTTTCCTTCTCAAATCCTTTTTTTAGCTTGAAATGGATTCTACTGATCAGTACTATACGTATACGTACTATACATAGTATAAATATATAAAATGTCGTATTAGGTCATTTATTGGGTGTACAAATGAAAGAGACAAATTTTTTTTTAAGAAAAAACTGTTGGGGTTGACATAAAAATGAGGCTATTTCTGGAATCGCAAGGTTGGCCATTATATCCTTACACACAGATATACATAGTACTATTTATTTGTAATTTTTTTACATACTTATTGCGCCACCACTGGTGATTTTTTGAGCGATTAATGGAAAAATTACTTTTACGATCGCGAAGCCGCTGCCAAAAGCTAGTTCTATATAACATAGTTATTAAATATTAAAAAAAATGTTTTCTTTATTATACTTACGAATAGACGTAAGGTCCAACTTCTTCGACATGCAGTTTCTTCTCTTCACCACTTTTGACTTTTTCCCAGTTGGTGTAGTTGAAGAGATGTACCTTCATGAGAGGCTGGACGTTCGGCCGCCTCCAGATCGAGTACGCTAATGTATTGTTGCGGATCACCATGCTCTGTGACCGGAGAAAAAAAGGATAAATATTGACTGCGCCGAAGGCCAGGTGACTTTAGTTATTGTCTCCCATGGAATGAAGTCATAGATAATGGAGTAGTTAAAGAATTATAACTAGTCAAAGTTTCTTAATTTTGTCACTCACTGACAGACTGACCGATCGTCAAAACTCTAAGGCACTTCTAGCAGACATAGCAGCTTCAAATTTAGAATACAATTAGTGTTTAGTGTATAAATCAAGGAAAAACACCAACAAGATACACCAACTGCATAAATAACTTTGTAGTCCCATATATATAGGATAGATTTTTCTTGACGATAAGCCTACATAATTGTGTATTATTGAAGTTAAATGTGACTAAATTTCGACTCTTTGGGTTTTAAAACAGCACATAACTCAATAACTTATAACTCAATATGTTAATAGATTGTAGTCACTACATATTATAAAACAAAGTCCCCCGCGGCGTCTGTTTGTCTGTCTGACTGTTCGCAATAAACTGAAAAACTACTGAACGGATTTTCATGCGGTTTTCACTAATAGACAGAGTGATTCATGAGGAGGGTTTTGGTATATAATTTGTACCCGTGCGAAGCCGGGGCGGGTTGCTAGTATATTATAAATTAGCTGACCCGCGCAACTTCGTCCGCATTTGTAAATTTTCCCCGTTTTTGCAACATTTTTCATTGATGCTCCGCTCCTATTGGTTGTAGCGTGACTTTATGTAACCTATAGACTTCCTCGATAAATGGGCTATCCAACACTAAAAGAATTTTTCAATTCGAACCAGCAGTTCCCGAGATAAGCGCGTTCAACCAACCAAACAAAAAAACTCTTCAGCTATAATATTATTATAGATTATTATTAATAGTATTAGTTAGTAATGATAGCAGTATAAGATACAATAAATGAAATGAAGTCGGAAACTGTGTTTTGATTGTGATTAAAAAATAAAATACTCACAGATAGAATGGCATCGTTGATAGTGTTTGTGAAACAGAAACATATTGTCCCGATCGCACTAAGCACGAATGTGACCGACAGCAATAGGATCACTGTAACAAAGAAAATTGATTTAAAATGGCGATACAAAATCTCGAATGGAAAAGCTCTCATCAATAATGGAAAGATTTACGAGGAGTTTTCAACTAGTCGTCAGCTAACCAAACGGCTTTGCGGTGTAGATAACGTGCTTGTTACACGATTCTCCAAAACCAGGGTGTAGGTTATGTTTCCAGGGTTTAGTAGGTATAGGAGTTTCTTTATTCCACCATAATTTCTAAATGGCCGAACAGATTTGTATGTTATTACATATATTTTAGAACCCTTACATTATCCCAAGTGACACTGGCTATAATAGAAAAAAAAATGGCGGCTGTTTGGCGCGTAATTTTGACAGTTGTTCAGTTTTTGCAAAGCATTAGTTGTTCAACAGGCGGCTAAGTCTGCCGGGTTTCACAGGGACTTCCTTTCGAGGGTACACCTAAAGTCCTGGCAATAAGACTCCAGGGCTAAACACAGTGTTTTTAGTCGATTCAAGTCTGATATACCACTTTACCGTTTAGTGATGTTACCGGAGTTGTGATGACCCGTGGGCGTTTCCACACGACAAGAAAAAGAAGGTAATTAGAAGGTTGAAATTCATTCTGTTTATAAATTATAGTGGAAATAGATAGGCGTATCTTATCACGGCCACAGAAAGGGTCTAGACCTGTTTTGGTAACAGATTATGACAGGTGAAATTGAAAAGATATATAATAAACCTAACCTCTTGCTTTTATCTCCAACTGGATAAAGAATCCATAAGTAATTAAATTTTATGTTTTGAAAACAAAATCATACGATTTAAGTTATCTCCAGAATGATATTCAAGGTTATAGGTAGCCATTTACTGTACTAATTATTAAGATATCTACACAGAGAGTACAATTAAATTTAATATTTTTTACGTGGGAGAGCCATGCTTCGCCACGTATGGGCCGGCTCGACTCCGCTCGATACCACGGCCTCACAGAAAACCGGCAGTGAAGCAATGATTGCATTCTCTCCCCCCTATTCCCATCTTTCCCCTCCCTCACTCTCCCCTCTTCCCACTCTTCCCCCCTCCCCCTCTTCTCTTACTCCCACCTTAAAGGGCGGCAACGCACTTGTGACTCTCGAGTTACAGGTGCCCATGGGCGGCGGGAGTCATTTACCATCAGGTGATCCGTCTGCTCGTTTGCCCCCTATATCATAAAAAAAAAAGAAAAACATAAGGCTCCTAAACATGATTAGGTAGTTACACCTTTCTGTACACGTTGCATATATGCTACAAATATTCATCTCCCTCTATTTGTTCCTAAAAATTAGTCATGAACAAAATGTTTAACAACCTCCCCAGGTAAAACCGTAGTGCTATGTTATTCCAGTATATTAAGACACCAAAATAAATAAAATTTATCAACGTCCAAATTAAAAATGCATTCAGGTAGCTCTTTATGTCCATTAACAATGTATAGAATACATTACATACCTACGGCCATAAAAAGTGAAGAAAAATACAGTATTTTTAACCATAAATCAAAACGAATTTAATTACAAAATGCTATTACAGATTAAATGACTATTTAAATGATAAATTCTAAACCTTATTGAAATTTAAATATATTCAGCGTGATCTTCCCATTTAGGCATTCCTTTGTGTGGTTACAGAACTAAGTAATTACTAATATTAATGTTATCATTTAAATGTCACGCAATAAAACAAAAAACCAAATGAGATTAATGAAAACAATAAATTTAATAAAAAATTAGCAACAATGAATATTATAATCATCGTTTCATAATATTATTATTTGTAAAGTAGTCATCAATAAAAATATGCATGGTTAATTAATTGAGTCATCAAGTCAATAATAAGACAGGGTAGTTCGAGTTTGTTCCTAATACTTTTAAGTATTTTGTAGATAGTGGCCCTAATATACTTCCTTGTGGTACACCATTATGGGTAAGTCTTTGACCAGAAGACAATATTTGCTATGTCTTTCAATGAATTTTTAAAAGTGTGACTTGATTCATTTTTGACAATTAAGCCCAGGTCTAGATGGAATTAGAGCAATTAATATAAAACATTATTAACAAAGAAATAACTCCCGAAATCAATCATTTGATTTATAGGTGCATCGTTTCATCCAGTTACCCAGACAACCTAAAACTAGGCGTAGTGCACCCTATATACAAAAAAGGTAATCACGGCGATTGGAATAACTACCGTCCCATCACTATACTGTCCTGCATTGACAAGATAATTGAGGGGTACATAGGAGATAAACTGAGCCATTTCTTACATTCGTATAATATAATTCACTGTAAATAATACGGCTTTCAAAAAGGCCGGAGTACATGTCAATTTACCAACGAAATTAACGAGCACCTGAATGAAAAACGTCACGTGCTCGTTATTTTCGTTGACTTTAGCAAAGCTTTTGATATGCTACAATATAATGTATTGTATGAGAGGTTGGAGCAGACTGGTATACGAGGACCACTATTGCAACTTTTGAAATGTTACCATCAAAACAGGTGCACTAAAGTAAAAGTTGGAAATACATACAGTACCAGCGTAAATAGTATCTGTAGGCATCGCACAAGGCTCAATAATCGGCCCAAATGAATACATTATTTATGTAAACCAAATTTGTAATTGTCCGCATGTGCACACCGTTCCGTGTACCACTTTGCTGATGACAACTGCCTAGTCGTTGCTAAAAAAAGCTTAAAAACTGTTGAGCTCAAACTTCAAAAAAACTTTAATAGAATATATCAATGGGCGCACGACGTTGGTCTGGTGATAAATGATCAAAAAACAAAATTTATGTGTATGGAATCATCACATAATAGGAGTAGCTACACTCCTAGTATAATAGCGCACGATCATGAATGTCTTCATTACAACCTTGTGTGCAAGCCTAGTAGCACGTGTAATGTTAGATCAAGTAAATAAACATATGTACTTGAACCTTATAATAGACAACCGATTTAACTGGGGTGCCCATATAGAACACGTTTGTAAAAAATTAAGAGTCACACTTAGTAAACTGTATATTTTAAAGTACCAAAGCTGATTCTATTATTATTATGATGGAGCGGAAGAGAGATAGATGCGTCACAAGCCGAATGCTTGGGCCGATCGTGGCTCTCTAGCGCTTGTTCCGCGCCCTCGTTTGCACGCTCAGCTCAGGCGGAACGTGACAATAAGTCATGCTTTTTCGTGAGTGCAGCCGGCGTTAATCGATTTATAAGACGTTATGACGTCAAAAACAAACTATCTCAGTAGGTATATATTTAAAAGTTAAAAATAAATACCCAAAGATGTTTTATACGCAATCCGCGTCCAATAAAAAAAGTGAATCATATAATTCTAGCCAATCTTTTTATGTTGTTTAAATACCTGTTATGATTAATATCTTGTAAAACCAAGAACTTCTTACAGTTCTTAAGTAAAGACGTTTTAAAGTTATATAAGAAAAATATCAAAAAGTGTAAGGAAGTACCTATTAATTAAGCGACTTGTTTTCTTTTTGACTTGGACCCCTCCTCATTGCTTAGTAGGACTTAGCGAGACTTAGTGCGTCTCCCTCTCCTCCTCTTGTAAGACTTATACTGTTATTTTCATAAAGCTTTAAAAGAAATCAACGCTAAGGTTTTTTTTTTTATGGTATAGGGGCAAACGAGCAGACGGGTCACTTGATGCTAAATGACTACCGCCGTCCATGGGCACCTGTAACTCAAGAGTCACAAGTGCGTTGCCGCTCTTTAAGGTGGGAATAGGGGAAGAGGGGGGAAGAGCGGGAAGATGGGAGAGGGGGAGGAGAGGGGGGAGAGGGGAAAGACGGAAATAGGGGAGAGGGAAGGGTTAGGGCCTCCGGTAACCGCACTCACGGGGCCAAAAAGCAATGCAATCATTGTTTCACTACCGGTTTTCTGTGAGGCCGTGGTATCAAGCGGAGTCGAGCCTGCCCATACGTGCCGAAGCATGGCTGTCCCACGTAAGGTCTACTAATATTCAAAATTGATGTTAAACCTCCCTCACCTAAAATTATATTTGATAAGATTTTATTGAAACCTGCCCCCGGTCAATTGAAGAAAGAAAAAGTGTTTAATTCCACACAGGCGTTATAATCTTATTGAGTAAAAAACAAAGATAAACTATAGGTATTTTGGAGAATCTTACGCTGCATGCATTTGGAAACAGCATGCTGGGGCTTACCTGGGGAGGTTGTTAAACATTTTATTCATAACTAATTTTTAGGAACAAATAAAGAGGATGAATATTTGTAGCATATATGCAACGTGTACAGAAAGGTGTAACTACTTAATCATGTTCAGGAGCCTTATGTAAGCTAAAAGAAAGTTTACCCAGCGTGATAATTTAGTTATTTTTGTGTTGACATTTTTGGCCAAATCAAGACATTCCATCACCTATTGTTTCAAGTACGTCAGCCCTCTCGTACGAGGTATTAGCTTGATCGATTAGTTTACACGTTCAAAATCTCAGTTTCGAAGTAAGATTTTTGTATTAAAGAATTTTCCTGTAATTATCAGCTCTTGACATCATTGACGGAGTCTACTGAACGAGTCACCAGCCAGCAGGAAATCTCTCTGCGATTCCGCGATAATCTATGGAAGCAAGGGCTAGGTTTAGTAAGGCTGAGATTACTTTATATTTTTCTACCTCTATATGTATAATTTAAAAATTGCACAGTTACTGTGGAAACATTGAACCGCTAATAATAAATATTGTTTGTGAAAGAGTAGTCTGCGCAATTCCTACATCAATCTGGTTCAAATTCAATTTTTCCATCAGCACGTGTTGTACATGTCTTCAACTCCGCATAAGATGCAGTTCAGAAAGTTTTTCTTCTTCATTAAGTATGCAAACTTATTTGATGGAATGTGTCCAGAACGAAGTCTCAATAACATTTTTAAATGGTTTCTATTAACGTAACATCCCATAAACCATGGTATATAAAGCGGTTCAGATTGTATAGTACGGTCCTAAATTCCCTTCTTTTCAGATTTCTCTTCTTCTTCTTCTTCTTCTTTATTATAATTTTATATTTTAAATTTAGGTAATATTTCGGAATAATCAGGTAGAACATTAATTTCGACTCCTTGTAAGGAGCCTACTTTAGCCATTCTGTCCGATTCTTCGTTACCATGTAATCCAATGTGATCCGGAATAGTATTGCTTTAGTGTCTGCACTCTTGCACTGCCGAACCATTTCAATCTTCATCTTTAAAAAAAAATGCATATTATCGCTTGCAAAAATTCGGTAAATAAAGTACGGCCAAATTTATGTAAAAGCTAGACGCTGCCGGCCGCTGCCACTTCGGTGTGTATTGACCTTTAGACAACTTATCACGCGGCCGGTTGTGTATTTGTATTTATCTCCTACAAGCTTTTGCTTCGCTTGCATTCATGTAAAATTTGTCAATCAGTTGAATTATTTCACGAGAACAGTACTTTTTCATGGATGACTCTTCTGTGTCCTTGACAGCGTGTATGGAAATTTTCATGATAGTCGTTTGAAGGTGTAAAAGTGTAACAAACAAACAAACAAACTAACTCAGATTCGCATTTATGATATTAGTTAGGATCTCAATCGGTACTTATGTGTATGGTTGTGTAATATCATGACCTACGTCAATCTGTGTAATTACTTGTAATTATTTTAATAACTTAACGCTTATGAGGAATCATGCTGAATATGATTTTTTTGCCGGATGAGCATGACAACAGAACGTGATCTGATTTTGCAGTACGCATTTATTAGAATATGATTTAAAAATAGATTCCAAATAAAAAGTTTCGAAAAATCATATTCAAAACCATAAATAATCAATCATAAATACACAGTAAGAAAAAAAATCATACACGGTGTACTAGTCTTATCATTGAATTCAAATGATAAGAACTACTTCTTCCCGAGTCCTGCCCTGGGTTCAAAAGCATACTTCAGCGACATCTAGCGAAGACCAACCGAACTACGTAACTTACTGACCCTGCTTCGCATAATCAAAGTTCACACGCAGATAACTCTCAACAGCTGCCGTTGGGCTGTTGCCACCACGCATCGGAGGTCGCTAGCCTGGTTAGAGGATCTTCCGTTGGTATCGGAGGGACAGTATCCCTCTCTTCACAATATGTATAAGAATTATATATTTATATATATTGTTTATTTAATTTTTATAGTTTTACGGATATTTTCCAATGCAATTATTATCAGATTGGACTGCGACATAAGATTTTTATATGCATCTTTTATTGCTGCAGGAATGAACGCAAAAGACAGTTGTTTTGTCATTGATCTTCTAGTCCTTCCGCGTCGATGGTGAAGAGCAAAATCATCATCATGATCATCAATTCAGCCATAGGAAGTCCACTGCTAGACCTAGGCTTTCCTCAATGACTTCTGCTCATCTGACACAGATCCAACGATCCAACTATTATCATGTGACTGCAACACCAACCAGATCCATTAAGTCATTAGCCGATTAACAAACTGACAGCTGTCAGTTGGTATAATAATATTAACTACATAAATAATTGTGCTCCTCTATGAAGCACTGTCAGTTGATCGTTTAATCAAACTGTTTTAGCGGGAAAATTTAAAAGTCGGTAACTTTTTTTAAATTTTATCTCTTCAATTAGGTTTTTTATCAAATAAAATATTATTTTTTGTTATAATTAAGAGCCTAGCTTTAAAAAAAAAGCAGTTTCGAAATTGATTTTTTTGACAGGGCAATTTCTGTCGGGTTAGTTTTTAATAAATATGAACACCGCTCACGAACGTTTCTATTGCTAAAATATAATAAGATTAAGTTAAGTGAAGATAATTTTTTCGTTTTGTATAAATATTGATTCTAAATTACGTTTTAAGTAGTAATTACATGTGACACGACTCTTTAATCAATGAACAATGAACGGGACGATTTGAACCGTTATCGGGTACTGCGATCTCTTCCACACAACCTTTGGATGCAAAGCGAATGATATGAACACAATATAGCTGTATATGTCGAAATAAATGTATATATCAACATTTATAGTTCTATTGAAACTAAGTCGTTCAAAATTGTATCTTTTATGCTTTGTTATATAATCTTCTGTAATTGCAGAAGAAAATTAGATATTAAATGGGCATAGAAATGTGGGAAGAACACCTATGTTTCCTTTAAAAAATTAAAATTTAAAACACTCCCGACTCGAAAATCCCTTCAACGATTAGAAAAGAGCTGATGATCTTGGAACGGCTGAACAATCCATCTCGATCAAGTCACCTATGAAACATAAAAACGCGTTTAAATCGATATGTTATTTGTTTGGGAGCTACGATGCTACAAACAGACACACATACACGTCAAACTTATAACACCCCTCTTTTTGCGTTGCGTAGGGGTTAAAAAATAAGATGGATTCTTCTCTATTGTTTCTTAAACTCGATGATATCGTTGTGCAATACTTATAACCATTATGTCTCATGGCCGAGATGGTGGTTTTAGTGGAGTCTTCTAAAAAGGCTAGTATTTAACTGTAAATTTCCTTTTTTTATATAAAAAAATCCCAATCTCCTTGCTGTGGACAGTCCCCCCAGCAACAACATCCTTAATACATTATAAATGCTGCAACAATGATCTGCAAAAGATGCTGTGGCCAAAGAGAGAGAGAAGGACTTTTTTGAAAGAAAGAAAAAAGAAAGAAACATTTATTCGCTCGAAATATGGTTTTTTGATGTTGTTTTTGAAAGGTAGTGTCCTCAGCACATTTTGCCTTTTCTAGGCATGCGAATACTTATAACATACTTAAACTAATAACATTTATTTACTTACTATTAAGCGTCTAATTTGTTATATCCTATATGCATTATTTCTTTTTAAATAAAAAAAAATACCTATATACTTATAATTTTTCACATGTATTTTTCAAAAATTCATGAATTGTACACAAACATTTCTCCTTTCTGAAGCCCTGGCAAGGTGTGTGCACAATTTCACGACGATCGGTTTAGTAATTAGGCGTGAAGGCGTAATGTGCGAAAGTGAGTTTTTCGGCAGGACCCGGCCGGAACCTTACCAATGCAACCGGATCCGGACAGACCCGGTAGATAAAATAGTTTTTTTTTTGTGCTATAGAAGGCAAACGAGCAGACGGGTCATCTGATGGTAAAAGACTACCGCCGCCCATGAGCACCTGCAACTGAAGATTCACAAGTGCATTGTCGAACTTTAATATAGGAGTAGGGTAAAGGTGGAGGAGGGGGAGATGAGGGAGGAGAGGGGGGGAAAGGGTTAGGGCCTCTGGTAACCCCACTTACTCGGCGAAAAGCAACGAATTCATTGCTTCACTGCCGGTTTATGATATTGTTTATAAAAAAGTCATTCATTTATTTACATGAGGAAAACAAACAGTTATGCACTTTTCGTAATTAGGGGCCATCCATAAATTACGTCACATGAATTCACAAAATCACAGATGGTCACTTTTGTGGAACCCCCCCTGGTGTGACGTCATATTTTTTTATTATAGTAGCGTATGTAGTCTTTCGTTTACAGGTAATATTTTGTTTAATACTTTAGGTTTGACATGTGACGTCACGAAGACTATAACCCCTCCCCCCCTTAACGTGTGACGTAATTTATGAATGGCCTCTTAAGACACGTTCAATTAGACAGACAATCAACTTTTCTTCTCTGTTACCAACCAACAATTAAAATCGAGTATCTAATGTAATTAGATAAATTTAAATGTTCGTGTTAGTAATATCACTTCTAGGAAGTTGTAAGTAGTCGGTTGTGGAGTCGCAATTCTAATGTAGCATAAGGTTGGGCACGTGCGGGTTGCCAGATCCGATGACCGGACCCGGGGAAATGGTACCGGATCCGGTTGACGTTTAATGATGCCGGATCTTCCGGATTGCCGGATCCGGTTTTTCTGTAAATTTTTGGTACATAATTCGGTTCTATTGAATACGTAATCGCAATTAGCATAATATTAATAATAGTGAAAAACTGGATTTTAGTATCGAAACTTTTATCTTTTACTAGCGACCCCGACCCGCCCCGGCTTCGCACGGGTGTAATGATGATACTAAATATACTACAAAATGTCTTTACATACAACGTTCACAGCTTTTTTGTCATTAGACAATACAAACATGTTTTCTTCAGAGGTTACTCTTGAAAGAGGGACATATAATTGGCCATGTGAAAAACACTCAACGCTCAAATCTAAACCTGCAACCGCCGCAACCGCTATGTCCCTGCATTTTAAATCTGTAATATCTTCGAAAATATTCATTGAAATTACATGCTGTAAAGGGCCATTTTGATCTATATTAAATGCACAATATATTTAAGGTACTTAATTGGATAAAGATTAATGCTGTATTGCTTAAAATCGCTTCGTAAATAAGTTATTATTTCTCGTAAAAAGTAAAGGATAAAAAATGGTTATTGTGGGTTAGCCCTAAGAGATAGACATATACCATCGCGGACTTTTTTGTAGACCTTTTTAAGGTGTACAATACTGTGGTACATTATTTTGATCTATCTCGTAGGGTTCAGCCAGTGTTTGCAATGTAAACACAAAAAAATGTGTTTATTTAGGACATCACATTAGAAACCTC
The DNA here is from genome assembly GCA_963859945.1 of Euplagia quadripunctaria. NCBI lineage: Eukaryota > Metazoa > Arthropoda > Insecta > Lepidoptera > Erebidae > Euplagia > Euplagia quadripunctaria. Next base: position 5,133,552 of record OY982588.1, on the reverse strand, counting down.
TAAAGTTATCAGTGTTTCTCTCCTATATTATGCATGTATTATACATATAAACCTTCCTCTTGAATCACTATCTATTAAAAATAACCGCATCAAATTCCGTTGCGTAGTTTTGAAAATCGAAGCATACATAGGGGCAGACGGACAGCAGGAAGCGACTTTGTTTTATACTATGTAGTGATTTATTTATTCACAAATATTTTTAAGTTGTGTTTTTCTCTGTTGTTTCTCTGTGCCGTACTGCGCCTTAAATAGGAGGGATCCGGGAACAGATTTTATTAAGACATCCGGACCCCCCTGGTTTCTTAATGACCCCCTTTTTATTTTTTTTTATTTTTTTTTTGTGCGTGTGGAAACCCCCTCGGGCCGTCACCCCACCGGGGTTTTCAGTGGGTTCTTAATGACCCCTAAGCTAAATGCTTGTGCAACTGGTAGGTTTGAACCCGCAAGCACAGACACAAGACACCTTAACCAAAACCCTACCGCATCGCTTTCTTTTTATTAATTTTTTTATAGAGTAAGTAGGTACCTGTTCCAATGAATTTAGGAAATGTGTTTATTGACTCACATAAACATACGCATACAAATATTTGCTACGAGCGGGAATCGAAACGGCGCCCCTGACGTTGCATTTGAATGCAACAACTTCTGAGTAAGGTGACTTCAAGTAAAACACGAGTGAATTGTGTTAATTAATCTAAGTAACGCAATACTTGTACGTCCTATATCTACATATGTTAAGGGTCGTGGGTTCGATTTCCACATGCGATAATGAAGTATTTCTATTGACCTACAATTATGTTTTAACTACCTACCAACTTCCGAGGTTGGTAATGCGTATAATTTATTTGGTAGTCGATATAATGGCATCGTTAGTATTATTGTTGTTATTACCTACTAGCAGTTCCCGCGCGGCTTCGCTCGCGTGTACTTATTTGTATATTTTGCGAGGATCTCTAATTATTTTTCCAAAATAAAAGTAGCCTAAGTTATTTCTTATAACACCAGCTATCTACCTGTGAAAGTCCCGTGGAAATCGGTCCACCCGTTCCGGAGATTAGCCGAAACGAACAGACAGACAGACAAAAATTGAAAATACAAATTTTTACTCATAGGTATCGTGCAAATAACTGTATGAGCTTAAAAAAAACCTAATATTTTGCCATTACAGACACTTCAATTTTATTTATTTGTATGGATGTATGGATTAAATTGGAGTTTTAATTAAAATTAGGGTAAAAACTAAACCCTTTAGAAGACCGTAGATCGGTTCTTTTTGTTTTGGGCATGCGTAGAGTTTGTATAGTTGAATAAAAAATAAAAAAATAACTTTAAAAAAACTATCACCGACTTTAACGCACACAAATAATGATAAATTGTGTTACTTATTTTTCCACTCTTAGACGTAGAATATTTTATTAAAATTTAAATGGGGCCAACTTTGAATACAACCAAGTCAATTAAAAAAAGAATTATTGAAATCGGTTTACAAATGGCGAAGATATCGCGTAACATACCTACACATAAACGAAATAAAAATACGGGCCAAGTGCGAGTCGGACTCGCGCACGAAGGGTTCCGTACCATTATCTATACAACATTAGATAATATATTATAACCTTTTATTAGTATTTTTTGTTATAGCGACAACAGAAATACAGCGTGTGTGAAAATTTCAACTGTCTAGCTATCACGGTTCATGAGATACAGCCTGGTGACCTGGTATTGAGTATTGAGTGACACATAGACAGACGGACAGTGGAGTCCTAGTAATAGGGTCTCGATTTTACCCTTTGGGTACGGAACCCTAAAAAACGACATTCTCAATTTGACTAATTGAGAACCTCCACCTCTTCAAAATCGGTTAATAACAGCTCAATTGTCGCCTGACTTATGCCGCGTTCCAATAAACAAGAAACGATTCGTTTTGCTTACGGACGGTAAAATTTTCATTGAAAATTCAACGAAATTTTACCGTCCGTAAGCAAAACGAATCATTTCTTGTTTGTTGGAACGCGGCATTAATAGATAGCAGCCAAAATGAGCAAGTCCATTCAAAGGTGCGAAAATATATTTCCAGGGTCACCAAGCTTACTGTGTTGCCAGACGTATGCAAGCAAAGGTTTCCCATCTTAGTGGTAAACTAATAAACCTAAAAACGACCGAGAAGGAAAGACGAGCATCAGACTACCTCATGGGTTTCGGGTTGGATTCCCGCTAAGTGTGAATATTTGTCTACGTAAATTATGTATGTATTTACATAAAAAAATGTATCTAAATATGTTTATCCGTAGAATCGAGTACGAGTTTTACCAAGTCTGTGCCTAGGTGAGGGTTACCAGATCAAAATGAGATTTTGTCGGAAATACCCTATTTTTCAGTAAATTGTCTGCCATTTTGTCTGTAAGTATTATATTTATTATATTATACGTCCGTATTATTATTAAGAGAGAACTGCCCAAAATCTATCACTTTTTTGTCCATTCATTAATTGTCAGTCCTCTAGTCCATAATTATAGAAGAATTAGTAAAAAAATAGACTTCATGATGGAATTGTTAGAATATTGAATTTCACTTCACACATTGGGCTGTTTCTTCACAACTATAACAATTTCCGAAATAACACTAAAAACGATGACAGATATAATTATTTAATTTAATATTATTACGATGCTGGTCTAGGGTATAAAACAAGAATTATTAAATTATATTAATACTAGCAGCGGCCCGCGGTTTCATCCGCGTAAGTCCCGATCCCGTGGGAATATCGGGATAAAAAGTAGCCTATGCGTTAATCCAGGTCACCAGCTATCTACATACCAAATTTCATCGCAATCGGTTCTGTGGTTTTTGCGTGAAAGAGTAACAAACATCCATCCATCCATCCATACATCCATCCATCCATCCAAACTTTCCCATTTATAATATTAGTGGGATTACACAGCACCTACCTACACAGAAATGAAGCAGAGCTTGTACTGTGGGCTCTAGAACACGGATATACATACATAGAGATACTTTTTTATTGTAATTACATGCGCATTATACATAGAAACATCCAGAACAATGCAAAAAGACATATGCATGTACATACAAATATTGACACTGAATGGGAATCGAACCCGTGACCGAACCGTGGCAGTCATATTCATTACCACCGCGCCACAGAGGCCATCAACAAAGAACCCGACTGCTTAAAAATACTTACTAAAAAGCGACACAATACACACTAAGTCACTCTCACAACTGAGACGAATTTAATGATATCTCATTCATCTCATGTAGATGTAGTTAAACGACTTAAAGAATTTTTACTGATATGGTTTATAATTTTACATTAAATATAGGTCAGGATGTGGTCAAATTTCGACCATGGTTTTTTTATTTGCCAGTATAACCAGTATAACTTGAGCTGTCATTGTATAGACTTGCTTACCATGACAGGTAATCACATATACTGGACCGCTGTAATTTCATTAAGCCGTTTTCGCAGTCGTTGTAGTCGTCGCCGTAAGTCGTTAAGCCGTTGTAAGACGTATTGTTTAAAAATTTTAGCTTTCTGCACTACTATATATAAACTGTAAATATTCCAAAACTCAAGTTACTACGTTCAAGAAATTTTCTTGTAAAGGGATACAAAGAATTCTCTTCACGTATTAATATAATGATAAAATATTATGACAGAGTTATCCCCTCTGCAGTTTTTCAAGCGACCACCAGCAGTTATTTAATATAATACCAAGTAATAAGTATCTTTTAAAATAGACTGCTAAAATCATAACCTTTCATTTTGGATTTGCTGTAGTCTGGTAAAAATACACTTGACTGTAATGCATCTTAATTGAGTCATTTAAAACTTTCATAAGGTAAATATTTTGCGGCCAATGGATTTAGAATTTCTGTTTCAAAAATTTATGGGATATCTTCGGAAGTACAACTTATCGAATTAAAAAATAATAATTAAAATTTGTTTAAAATCTATACAAAAATTAAAAACTCAATTTTTGAAGTCGGCTATAATAACGAAACTAACTAGTTTTTTCAATAAAAAATAAAATAACGCAGCTTATTCAACATTATATCCCTAATAAAAAACCGTCTATTTGAAAATCTATTAAAAAAAATCTTTTTAATTCTGTAACGGGTCGGTATTCGAGACAAGCATTATAATAAGTAGATATTTAAAAGTACTTACACCAATAATAATTCTTCTCAGGTTGTTTCCCCCAACATAAAGCGCTCCACTGATTTTTAACCCCACCACAATTAAAAGGTCCTCTTCCACAACCCGCACACGCTAAAACAGTGTCCTCCCTTATTAAAATCTTTCCCACCCCATTAGGGGGGGTTATTATCACTATTTTTTCATCACCGTTTTCTTTAGGCAGCATAAGAGCTGTTGATATCGTTTTGTCTAAATTCTGGTGTTCCATTTTTTAAAAATAATATTATCTCATTATTTATTTGGCGTCGCGGCGCGTGCGATCCTGTCAAGCGCTCGATTTCAACTGATGTTCATAGGTCATAATTCATTTAGGGTTATCTATCACTTTATTTTATTATTCGTACTAAATAGGTTATCATAAAAACCTTTTGGTTAAGATTTTTATTGTAGCGTTCACCCCTACAGTGGATGTGACATTAAACTGATCTTACAGTTGGAATACAAGACGATATTTTTTATGGACAATTATTATCCTCCTAATATTAAAAACGTGAAAGTTTGTGAGGATCTATGGATGTTTGTTGCTCTTTCACACAAAAACTACTGAACGGAATGCGATGAAACTTGGTATGTAGATAGCAGGAGACCTGGATTAACCCATAGGGTACTTTTTATCCTGATATTAAAACGTAATGTGAGCTAAAATGTTTCTTATTTTCCATCTCTTGTTTTTCTTTTCTTCTATTTAATTTTTTCTTTAATTTTTAGTTTCCCTATTGTCATATTCTTTTGTTAGTTTATTCACTTTTAATTTTAAAAACATGCACTCTACAAAATGGTGTAAAAAGAATATATAAAGAGTGGCCGTGAGTTTGTTTGCCCGATTTCTTCTCACAAGGCTCAACCATTTGGAAACAGGCGGATATAGATCGACACAGGCAGGTATGATTAATGTTATCCATTTTTTCTTTAATAATTTTACTTTTGACAAAGCAAACTATTGTTGCGGTGACTCGGTGTGTGTTGATCTATAATTTTTAATTTTAATAATTATTTATTAAATCGATGATTTCGAATAATTGATGATCAATTCTATGAAATAAAGATATTGAATTCGAATTTGGTCGGAGGGCCCTTCCTTTGTGATGGAGGGACATAACACCCGACCCTCCACAGTCTCTACGACTACACGCGAACATAACACTCAAGATGTAATAAAGATCTTTTTGTTTTTTCTCTGGTATAGCAGTTTCCTCCAGAAATGTCCTTATTAGAATATTGAAATGGACTTCCAAAAATAAAATTTTAACTAAAAACTGAAAAACATTTTTTTTTTTTAGATTTAAATTTATAAACGGTGCGAGTACAAAAAGTACACAGTATTCTTCCTCACTGTAATTTTAAGGAGTTTGAAAATCTCGAATTACTATTCTCGTAATTCTTGTCCACTGTTCAATCAAAAGTACGAAATAAAACAGCAAAGCTTATCAACACCTGATGGTAAATGACTACCGCCGCCCATGGGCACCGGAAACTCGAGAGTCACAAGTGCGTTGCCGCCCTTTAAGGTTATAGGAGTAGGAGTAGGAGTAGAGGGGGAGGGGGGGAAGACGGGGGAGAGGGGTAGGACGGGAATAAGTGAGAGGGAAGGGTTAGGGCCTCCGGTAACCTCACTCACGCGGCGAAATGCAATGCAAACATTGCTTTACGGCCGGTTTTCTGTGGGGCCGTGCTAACGAGCGGAGTCGAGCCGGCACATACGTGCCGAAGCATGGCTCTCCCACATAGCGTCAAATAGCTGTCGAGCAACTTAAAAAGAGCACAGATTAGATAATAGTTACTTCGTAAATAAGGGTTCCTTTTAATGAACGCTTAGCGTTGTCAATCGCTCAAGTATTTTTTAAGAATTGAAATTGCCGACTCTATGTGTACAGTATCACTGTGAGGCCTCATATCATTATCTAAGTAAATGTTGCTACTTTGTATATTGTAATTATACCAGATAATACAGGGGTCGTTTAGGCCGATGGATTCTCAACAAAAATATAATCGAATGACGCTAATATTATTAGAATAGCTTGGGCTGGAAGATAAGAGAACAGAAGAGACAAGTAGATAAAAATTTTTTTTCGTGTTCGCTAAATGTTTATAAAGTAAAATCATTTTAATACGGCATCTCTATGTATTAATACGAATAACAGAATAATTACGTACTTTGTACCCCGTCTTTAGCATATTTCGGGCACAGAGGAATGTAATTTTAGGAATGCTTACCTACTTAAAGTTTATATTTAAAAAGCTAAAATTGTTGAACAATATGTGTTGTACATTCTGTCAAAAAAGTATCGAGAATTGTTAATTTAATTCTAATTCCAAATTAAATTAAAATAATTATTTTTTGTGGTTAAGTTGGCACAACTGTTTTCTATATTGGTGCGAAGTTTGAGCAATATCTGTCATTTAGTTTGTTTCAAAGAGTTTGTCTCAAATTTTGCATTGCAAATAGAATTTCATGTTCAGAGTCACTGAAAATGTTACAGAAATCATACAGCGAATCGACTTTATCAAACACTCGTGCATACGAGTAGTAGGTACAGTGCATTTAAAAGCGGTCGAGATTTGTTGGAAGATTTGGCTCGCTCTGGCCGGCCATCAACGTCTTCAGCTGAAGTTAACATCGCTAATAAAAGAAATTGTGACTGAAAATCCTCATTCAAGTTTGAGAGAGATAGCCGCTGAACTTTCTGTCTCACGAATCGATTCGTACCATTTTAATCGATCGCTTGGGCATGAAACACGTTGCCGCTCGACTAGTCCCGAAAGATCTGAATTTTCTTCAAAAACTTAATCGCTTAAAAGTTGCTGAAGACATGCTAGAACGAGTCAATTCCGATCCTACATTCGTAAAACGCATTGTTACTGGTGATGAGACATGGGTGTAAACCCATGTCTTATCACCAATAACAACTCACCAGTAACAACTAGTTTGCATGTCAAACTCGTAAGAGTTTGACATGCAAACTAGTCAACAAACTTCGGATTGGCGACTTCCAATTGAACCGAAACCGAAAACACCACAACAAAGTCGATCAAAAGTCAAGGTCATGTTGACTGTTTTCTTTGACTATCGAGGTGTTGTGCACTCGGAATTCTTGCCAGAAAGTCAGACTGTAAATAAAGAATATTATGTGAGCGTTGTGGGGTTTAAGAGAGCAAATTCGTCAAAAAGGCCAAATTTACGGTAAGAAAACATTTTCACACATTTAAAAAATAGTGTAAAACCCTAGGCCGTGAGCCAGCTAGGCGCCGGAGAGCGCAAAACGATCTCCGGCCTCCATAAGCGATTGCCTGAGGGCGACCGACAGGGCTATCTGTCGCCCTAGCAGAAGCAGGCCTAAGACGGTGGCGCGACGTGTTCCGCGCGCGCCTCTCTAAATTAGATTGGACAGGTACATCATGGTGGGGTCGCCTTGCTCAACAGGCGGCCAAGTCTGTAGGGGTTCACAGGGATTTCCTCTCTAGGGTACACCTGAGGCCCCGGCAAGAAGAACAATGACGGAACACTGTGTGGTTTTAGTCGGTTCGAGTCCGACATACCACTTTACCGTTGCCCCGGTGAGGTGACGACCCGTGGGGGTTTCCACACAAAAAAAAAAAAAAAGGCCGTGAGCCAGCCAACCTCTTACCAGGCAAGAACGCCCCAGCGAGTTCTTGGATGAAGTGCAGAAGTGAGCTTTATCCAAGTGTCATGAAGCTCATTTTCGCAGTTCATCAAAAACTGTTGCGCATTTCTCGGGAATCAACCTTTTTCTTACTTTTCCGTATTAAAACGTCTACATTCCCAAGCAGGTTTGGTGTCAGGCAGGCGGCCGGCCATAAAAGAAAGCCCTTTGCAATGTCACACAAGAATAAAACAATACATTCAAAATTTAATTAATTGTGTCCGAATTTCCATCACCAGGTGATCACTAGTATTAATAAATCTATTATTCACGCACCAGAATCTGAATAATGATCACTTCGCACAAAATCATCACGATGCTATACATTACTTCCATGACTGGTATTCACAGGGGCTCTATTTCAAGGGGTGAAGCAACCTGTTGCGTCGGTGTCAGACGAAACATTGGCTTCGGAATCAATACCACTTGCGGAAGTTATTATTCTAAACATCAAACTCTCAAAATACCCATTAACAGAAATTTCACATAATGTCAACTTTTTATACACAGACATTTTGTATTATTTGACGTAGCAGTAAAGTGTCAAGACATGTTATTAATAAAAAATAAAAGGACTGCCCTGTGAAATAACGAATTAAAGATTACTTTTTCATTTGAAATAGCGCCAAATGGCCTCCATTTTGTTTTTTTTTTAATTGCAGCTAATATCACTTGAGATCATTGTAGTCTACCCCAAACATTTCAATCTGTTTAGACATTTAGAAGTTATGGTAAAATAAGAAACTCAGATACATACATACATGAACCCTAAAAACATTACACTTTAAGTCGGTTAAGAACATACAAAGACGTTAGAATCCTCCAAATAAATATTTTTAATAATTAGTTTTTAGGTTAGAAGCTTGTTACAAAAATAAAAACAAATTTTGCGAATATGACGTACGGCTAATGAACTGTTGTCTATAATGAGTAATGGTTATCAAATAAAACCTTATTATTGTATGTAATGACACACATTCATATACTTAAACAAGCAAATAAACACTGATTGACTAGTGCTTATAATTTATTGATGAGCGTTTATCTCTTTTTGAGCATTATTCAAAGTTTTTTTTTTCGGACGAAAAAAAACAATGGTTACGTACATGACAGTGGTGTCAATTCTGTTGTATTATTCTCTTGACTATAATTGACTAAATTTTCTTCATACGAAATTTAAACAAGTAGGTAACATATGTCGTTATCGAAATAAGCAATTTATTTGTCGACTAAAGTATGACACGCTTAAATAAACTTTATTACCACGTGGCGAGAGCTGCTATCTGTTGAATGCCATCTGTTTGCTCTGTGTTTTTAGTATGCGTCTTCGTAGGTGTCGATTAAAATAACGTCATCTTAGTTCGTTTTGAACACGTTTTTATACGGTAGTTATACGGCATTTGAATAAATGGGGACTCTCGCTGCGTGGAAATAAAGATGAGTATACGTTGACAGGCTTTAGTGAAATTTAGTGGCGCTGAGAAATAGATACCAGTAACAAATACACCTTGTTGCGAAGAAGACAAGGTTGATTTCATATGAAGAAATTAAGTCAGGTTTTAGTTTGGTGAGTGTTACAATAGAATCGGCACCAGTATCTCTACCAAACATTAAATGGAGAGTGGATATTTAAATAATTCCTTTATGTACTTATACGGGAATAAATACATAATTATATCATGGAACGCGAAAGTTTAAAAATTCCTATTTATATTTCTATTCCTAATTCCGTCTGCCCTGTTGGTTATTAGACTTTTTATGTCTCCAGAGTACTATTGGGTCACTCTAGAGGCATTAAATATCAAATACCTATCTAATAAAAAGTCGGAAATACTACCAACCTGGTCAAAGGTGGCAAAACAGCTAATGAAGTCTCAACCAGCAGGATCTAGACGCATTAAAATCGGCCGTGGCCTTTTTTCAAGTTTTTTATTCACATGGTCGATTTTATATCTTTAAATAGTACTGTGTTAGGCATATACTTTGTATAAAACTGCTTCATAAGTGTCACCTTGTTTTAAATTCCGGAAGTAACAATTTAGAGCATCGCTCCAATTGTCTCGGTACACGGTAAGGTTGTTGACCCATTTCTTTGAATATGTATCAGCATAATTCATAATGTTTCCATTCAATTTATTTTTGTATTGTTATGTTTACAGTTAAAGTTTAGGATGAGTTTTAAAATTCGCAACACCGAAAGTCAAATTCAATATCTTTTTAACCGACTTCGAAAAAGGAGGAGGTTCTCAATTCGACTGTATTTTTTATATTTTTTTTATATTTGTTACTTCAGAACTTTCAACTGGGTGAACCGATTTTGCTGATTCTTTTTTATTTGAAAGCTGGTGCTTCCCGTGTGGTCCCATTTCAATTTGGTCCAGTTCTGACAATGGCATCCATGAGAAAACCATATAAGTCGTTTATGGAATAGTTTCTTTTGAAGTCGATTTTTTTTTGAAAGAATTATTTCTCATGAAACTGCTCAATCATGATTTAAAATCGTATTTTTTTTTAAATATTAAAAGTTGCTTTGTCGAAAGTAAAGGTATTAAAACAACGGATAACAAATAATACCGAATCTGCCTGTGTCGATCTATAACCACCCGTTTCTAAATTATTGAGCTTGATGAAAAGAAATCGGGCCCATGGTGCATTCATACCATGATGGCATATCCCGATATGTTAGATAAAACATATATACACATTTTTTTGTGAAAAACAACATATTTTTTTATTTTATGTTATCCTGCATTTTAAAATGCACGGGGCGGTCTTAATGCTGCATGGCATTATCTACTAGTCAACCTTTGGATGATTCAGTGAGGGACATGGCAGGTGCTTAGGGAAAAAAAAACATAGGTGACAGACATTAGGTGATAATACACTTTGTTTTATACATAAGACAATTTACAATGCTACATAATAATAGATAGACGAATACAGCAATAAATCTGCAAACAGCGAGCGTACTCAATCATAAACGCCCAATATACATCATTGGCTATTAAGAGATGGAAGACCACGACTGATCTAAGACACTCGAAAGCCTTTATAAAGGGCTATGATATAAAGGTTTCCAAAGAACTTTTAGAGCTCAAAAGATACAAAACCTGTGCAGTAACAAGAGTTCTCACCGGACACTGCAAACTGAACAAACATATGTTCAACCTAAAGTTGGGCGAGAACACAATATGCAGATTCTGTCGAGAGGCAGAAGAAACTGCAATGCATGTTCTATACTCTTGTAAAGTATTAACCTAGGGTTACACATCATGCAACCGCAGGATATGCAAACAATCACTGCTGAAAGGATCTGGAGGTTTCTCGAAGCCATAAGTCTGAGCAGTGGACTGTAAAGCAAAAAGTGCGCTACAAAAGACCAGAAATGGTCGAGGTGGCACTAAGCACTTAAACAATAATAATAATTACAAAAATATACATATATATAGGAGTAGAGGCTAAGATTTTCTTTATAAAAAAACAGCAAACTTCCGAAGCACACAGTTTATTCGCAGTAATAAAGTTTGATTTTTATAAACTTACACAATTACCACACACTTACACTATTAGAACAATTTATTATAACTACGATGCAACATATGCACCGGGCGACTGCTGTCGAACGAATGAATGTCCACTTTGTCGAGCGCTGCCTTTTATAGGGTTTTAGTGGTGGGGGTTGCCTGTTGCCACGTGCTGCTTTAAAACCAAGTGGCGGCGCCGTCATATACATCCTTGAAGATAAATATGTAAATAAATAAATACATACATTCAAAATAAACCTATGGTTATGCGGTCACACTTTTTTTTTTCAAAACCATTTAATTTTCAGGCTCATAGGATTACGGGAAGGTTTTTAACCAGCAACCTCTCTATAAAAGCTATCTTCAGATTAACTAAAAATAGTTTTTACATAAAGTCTGCGTATGTACTAGATTGTGCGATGAATAAAATAAATACTTAAACATTGTGAACCCTGAACCCTTTGAATCTTTGACCATGACACTGTCTGTTTCCGAATGCATAATCTTATCGGTTTGTGCGTCCATCCGTCAATCGTCCAATACGACGATAAGTGACAGTACACTGTGAAATAGAATAGACTCGTTTCAATTCACACATTGCAGTAATATTTTTAAGTAATAGTTACCAGAAAAACACCACAAGTTAGTTGTCTTCAATATTAAAACGCGTTTTCCGATTCTGATCTACGCAAAAATTAACGAAACGTACGTCAAATATTTTGTCAAGTACCTACTTATATCACAGAATATGATAGTTGCCTATATAATTATTGAGGTTCTGAAAGTATGATTAGACAATTTGATTTGATCATCTTATCAATTCACAGAGCTGTCAAATTTTACACTTACGAGTAAATCTTATGTAAAATGCATTTCGAATTGAATTAAATTTTCATTTTGATTAGTTTCAGAAACTCGAACTAATTTGACACCGCTGTTAACTTGACAGCTCTGTTAGTTGAACAATCAATTTCAACTTTTGGTTTGTGGCTTTGTGGAGTTACCACAATTTTGCCAATGTCAAGTAGGTATACGGAGGACAAACTGTCAAAGGATTTTATACAGAGCTGTGGTAGAGCCAAAAAAAAAATATTGTAGAGATGTAGAGACTATAAATAATCGTGAATTCTAAATTTCGGTGCATGTGACTTAAATATTTTTTATTTTGTCACTGTAAGTACAGTTGATGACAGTTCATAAACTAACTATTATGTAAATACAAATGGTAGGTACTTCCAAAATATAATTATTTTACTTAAGAGGGCTAAAACTTCTTTTTCAATGTGGAGGATTGAGGTAAATAGCATTTTTTATAAGTGGGAGAGCCATGCTTCGGGAGGTAGGGGCCGGCTCGACCGGAGTGATACCACGGCCTCACAGAATACCGGCCGTGAAGCAACACTTGTGTTGTGTTTCTTCGAGTGAGTGAGGTTACCGGAGGCCTTGCCCCCCCTCTCGTCCTTTCCCTACTACTAAAGCAGGCCTGTGTTTCTCGATATAAATAAAATAAATAAATACCGGCCGCTACGTCTGCTGGCGGACTTTATATGCAGTCTCGCGCAGTGAGTTGCCGTCAGCTGCATCGCACGCGTATGCGCTTTTATTTTTAAAGTAGGTACAAAAACGTAATTCGATATCGTATTGATTTATATTCTGTATATACTGTAAAATTCATAGTGAAAATTGACGTGGTTGTTTATATGCAGACACGCCTCGAAAACACAGGTTTTCAGTGAGGCCGCGGTATCACTCCGGTCGAGCCGGGCCCATACCTCCCGAAGCATGGCTCTCCCACGAGTATTTTTTTATTTCTACTTTGAAAAGTGCGCCATTACAAAGCTGAAGTTTATCTTTCCTTGTTACTACACCTCTAGCTACGGTAGCGTCACCTAGATACACACTTTTGACGGTCACTTTTTCGTTTACAGAGAAACGAGCGACAGCTTTGCCCCCATAATTTATACTTTTGAGTATTTATGTTATGAACTTAGCGGTTATAGATGGAGTGAAGTGTGCTGAATTGAAATATTTTGTTTTTCCTTTTGCGGTCTAGGGTAGTTTTATGTTTATTGAAGTGAAACTTCTTTAGAATCGCTGTGATTTGAAATTCGATGAAACGAAAAACAACAAACAAACATTCAGAAATAGGATTTAGCCTGCGAGAGAACGAGATAGAATACAAGTAAACAGTGTTTCCTATACGTAATCTTTGTCTTTGCGCCTGCGTACTACGAAGCCTTCAGAAAATGCGGCGTCAATGTCAACTTGGTGTCATTTTTGTGCATTTGCGTATTAAAACTCGTTGGTTTAATTAATTTAGATTATAATAATAATTTATATTTTTTAATATCACTTCATATCACGTCACGATTTTATTATTATGTCATCAATTATATTATATATATATTTAGGTTATTTTCTATTGTAATAGGTTAGGTTAGTTTATAGCAAAAAATAAAACAGTATGGATGCAAATTGGTTTTTTTTTCTTCGAGGTCGTTTTTAATTTTTTTGTCTAGTGTACAACACGATGGAAAAGATATTTTTTTTCTATGCATTAATACGCTTCTCTTTTTGTTTTATATCCTCAGCGGCTTTAGATTCACAACATCACCTGGTTTCCTATTTTTAACCAACTTCAAAAAAGGAGGAGGTTCTCAATTCGACTGTATTTTTTATATTTTTTTTTAAATTTGTTACTTCAGAACTTTTAACTGGGTGAACCGATTTTGATGATTCTTTTTTTATTTGAAAGCTGGTGCTTCCCTTGTGGTCCCATTTCAATTTGGTCCAGTTCTGACAATGGCATCCATGAGAAAACCATATATAAGTCTTTTATGGAATAGTATTTTTTGTTGAAGTCGGTTTTTTTGAAAGAATTATTTTTTTATAAATGATCATGACCTAGTGTTAAATGACTTCCAATACTTTGAAACTTCAAACAAATTATGAGACACTTGAAAAGCGAAAACATATACCTTCTTTACTAGAAAATGAAAGAAATGATCCCCTGTAAAGTAAGGACTGCCGGCAAATAGTATTTTGGATAGTTTATCCAAATTACTCCCGCTCCACCAGAGCGTTATGTTTCTTAGCATTGTCTATATAGGTTCGTTTTGTGTATTTAAGCATGATTACAAGAAAATAAGAGTAGCACCATCTCTATATATTAGAGCTCTTTCACATCTGCTTTGTCTAGTGTGGGCGTTCGATGAATGTATGCGCACCGCAGGCGCCAAGCTGTGGCCAAGATAACGTGACGTTAAGAATCTGCAGTCGCTTGGACGCTGTGATAGCGTCCCCGTGTGCTTATTGCGGCATCTTCTACAATCCTGATCAAATGTAAATCAAAATTGTGTATCACTTCGTAACAAATCATCGAATCGGCTTATATTTTATATTTTCGCAACAATTTTCTTATAAAACAACAGTAGGGTTTTCTCGTCGGAATCTATTTTGTTAATGATAATAGCGAAACGTTTGTCTAGGCAAACGTAATGTTGGACGCCGACGACAACGACTTGAAGAAGGTGGCTGGCAGCGGATGGATGCGGACTGCCCAAGTCTGGGATAGTTGGCGCACCTTGGTCGAGGCCTTCGTCCAGCAGTGGACGGCAATAGGCATGGAAAAAACGCTGTAAAGATAGTCTTAAGAATAAAATACATTTTTGTAAGTCTTGTCATTAAAATTTATAAAACACATCATTATGCTGAAAGGGGGGGGATATACGCTCTTAAACATGTATTTCAATGATTCTGTTGATTAACATTTGTTCAAAATAAACAGCCTTTTGTTATACTAAGAACAAAGTTCCTCCATTAGGGTTCTACTATGTGGTAGCAAGATGATTGATAGAGAGGCCAGAGGCTCTTGGTGAATTCCCCAGTACGTCTTAATCAATCGATAGAATGGATTTTCCGGCATTCAACGCATGCTGTTATCTTTCTGGAAATTTTAACTACTAGCAGCACCCCGCAGTTTCAGCCGCGTAAGTCCCGATCCCGTGGGAATATCGGGATAAAAAGTAGCCTATATGTTAATCCTGGTCTTCAGCTATCTACATACCAAGTTTCATCGCAATCGGTTTAGTAGTTTTAAAGTGAAAGAGTAACAAACATTCACCCATCCATCCATCCAAACTTTCATATTTATAATATTAGTGGGATATATTTTTTAACTTTCTTGATATAATTATCTAAATGTACGGGAATTAACGCGATCACATAATAGGTATACCATAACATTGAATTACCTGACGGACGTATCGATCAGGTTGCACTGGCTGCGGTGAGTCAGCCTATGAAAACGGCCAGTGCAACCTGGTCGAAAGTTCGAAACGTCCGGCAATTCAAAGGTTTGTTATAACTTCTATCTCAACAACATAACTAACGCTTGCCACGTAATGAGGGAAAATATTTGTGTGATGAATAGGACTTTGGTGTTTGACGCCAATGTGTCAACACCTTTGCATATATACATGTTTGTAACACGGTGGGCTGTGACGGAGGAGCTGCTGCATCATAGGTGACTCGGAAATAGCGTAAATATTCTAATCTTATTAGTGTCGAGACGTTAGGGTCAAGAGGTCCCTGCGCACGTAATCTCTTGTGAGAGATTGTAAAGTGTTTAATCAACACTTCTAGGCACCATTCAAATGATACATCTTATCAATTGACTTGCTAGTTGGTTGTGTGACGTAAGTTAGCGCTTATGTTTTCTTCCCATCATATGGCCTTTGGTACGATACCCGGTCCTAGCGAATTGTTTTAAAACGATTCTGTTCAGCAATTGCACAGAAAATGTAACATCTAAAAACCGAGTTTCGCGGGGAAACCGAGCGACGGATAAATATCAACTAAGCGCTTATTCGATTTCAAGAATGAAGAATCATCAAAAACTCTGGGTCTCGGGTGGAAGGAATCCTGTAAGCGATACTATTCACTTTAAGTATTCCGCAAATAACACGAAGAAACTAACGAAATGGTCTCTACTCGCAGCCATTTCTAAATTTTACGACCCACTGAGCTGGTTGTCTCCAATAACTATAACAGCTAAGTTACTATTTCAAAAACTATGGATAAGTAAACTCAGCTGGGATGATGAGGTGCCTAAGGACATTCAAATTGAGTGGCTGAAGTTAAAAACTGAACTACATTACATTCAAAATATGAAGATTAACAGCTATATAGGCGATTCACAACAACGTATTAACTTGTTGTTTATTATTTCATTATTAACGCATTGGGTTTTGTGACGCAAGTGAGAAGGCATACGCATGTGTCATTTATAGTCAGGTTACGAAAGCACAAGGTTTGCCTATAATAACCCTACTCGCATCCAGAACATGGGTGGCTCCTAGAGTTCAGAAGACTACTATGCCAGGACTTGAATTGTGTGATGCTCTTCTATTGGCTGAACTTCTGAAAAAGGCTAAAGAAACCCTATCGGAGTACGATGTCTCCATACAAGCATGGTGTGACTCTAAAGTTGTGTTGGCGTGGATTCAAGGTGACTTATTAAAGTGGGAGGTGTATATAGCCAACAGAGATCCAAAAATCAAACACATGGTCCCAGCAGCCAACTGGCGGTTCGTAAGATCCGAGCAGAATCCCGCAGACTGTGCTATAAGAGGTCTCTTACCTTATTATTAAACTTCGAGCTCTGGTAGCATGGCCCTGCATTTTTGAAGAAACAAGAAATATGGGGTGCTCCCTGTTCATATCAAACAAACTTCGGCTCAATAAATAGTGCAGCATTGAAACAAAACAAAACACATTGAAATGAAAATATTATAACTGCATTTTTGAATAAATGTAGTTAGTAGTTAGTTTAGAGAATAACCCGAGTCATAGCATGGATACAACGATTTATTACAAACTTGCGCAATAAAACGAAACCGAATACCTTGAACCTAACAACGAGCGACCTAAGTACAGCGATAACAAGTATCGTTAGCCATGTGCAGCGTACACAGTTGAATCTGGAATACAATCAACTCCTTGCCAAGGGCACTATCCCGAATAATAGCAAGATCTTGAAACTAAACCTGTATCTGGATAAGGAAGGAATCATGCGTGTCGGAGGAATGTTCAAGCATTCTGTTTTACCACTAAGGATGAAAAGTCCAGCCATCATACCACATTCGGGTAGATACATTCAACTAACTTTTAAACTTTCGCATTCCATGATATAATTATGTATTTACAGGAATTAATGCGGTCACGAAAAGGTATGACATACCTCTGAATTGCTAGACGTTTCGACCAGGTTGCACTGGCCGTGGTCATAGGTTGACTAGCTCAGCGGTGCCGTCACTATTTCGTGATCGCGTTAGTTCCCGGAAATACATAATTATACACTCAACTACTGATTGAACAAGTGCATTCAAGAACATTACACGGAGTAGTCAAAGCTCAGTTACGTAAATGTGGACGTTGTCATCGATTCAATAACATGAATTCTTCTTAACTGGGAGACTTGCCTAGTCAACGGATTAGACCTTGTCGACCGTTATGCATACAGGAGTTGTCAGGATACGTAGAAGTTAAACAACAAGGGCAGAGGTGCGAAGACTTTAAAAGCATATATATAAAGCCGTTCATATTGAACTCATATCGGGTCTCAGCACTGAAGCACTTTGCGGCATTTCAGAGATTTTGTGGTCACCGCGGAGTCCCTAAGCATATGTATTTTGATTGTGGTACGAACTTTATCGGCTCGTCAAAGGTACTTGGACAAGAATTTGAAGGCCATAATCTACTAATGAAACAGGAATTTTTCGGCAAACTAACAAAAATGGAGGTCGAGTGACACTTTAATGTTCCTGCTTGGCCCAGTGGAGGTGCGATCTGGGAGGTCGCCGTGAAGTCCATGAAACATCATCTGCGACGTACATTGGGAGATCAAAAACTTACCTACGAGGAACTTACCACGCTCTTAATTAAGATAGAAGCTTGTTTAAACTTGAGGCCATTGTGCCCTCTTACAGAAGATCCAGAAAAGTTCTACATTTGCCTGACTCCTGGACATTTCCTAACAGGCAGCTTTTACTGTCAGATTATAACGATAAACAAAACCGACCTCCGGTGTTGAACTAAGTACATCTAGTTGAACAGTTTTACCAATATTGGAAAAACTGGTCAAACGAATTTCTACTACATTACAAAGTCGTAGTAAGTGGAACAAGCCCACAAAAATATAAAGGAAGGTGAAATCATATTAGTGAAAGATGACAATCTACAGCCACGAAAGCCGTTCATATTGAACTCATATCAGACATCAGCACTGAAACATTTATTGCGGCATTTCAGAGATTTTGTGGTCACCGCGGAGTCCCTAAGCATATGTATTCTGATTGTGGTACCAACTTCATCAGCGCGTCAAATGTACTTGGACAAGAATTAGAAGGCCACAATCTACTAATGAAACAGGAATTTTTCGGCGGGCTATAGGGCGAGTATTTGAGACACGCAGAAGGTCTGATGGCCTTGTAAGGGTCACTATCCTTAAAATGGCTTTGAGAGTTATTCGGTGCCCTATTGTTTGTAAAACTATCTCCATTACTATTAGAATACGAAAGTGATAGTGACATCACCATATTCATACAAAATCTAAGCAATGTCACAATACAAAAAGCAATAAATTAATTACGTCGTTATACATTGCAATATTGTTTACATTTATATCGGGTTCCACTGCACTTGCCGACGACACGCGCACCGCACCTGGCGCACAGATAAGAAACTTGGAACCCGAGCGCCCCGTGTATTATGACACTATCGGAAAAATTCAAATAGTGCAGGATGAGTGGATATTATTATTGTACTACAACTTAACAGTTTACTGGGAAGAAATAATCCACCTAAAATTATAAGTGAGTAAGATTTGAAGAATGTTTGCTATCAAGCTGAACTAAAACACTGCAGAACAACAACGGAACAACTTCGTAATGAGATAGAGTTTCTTGGTTACTACAACTCTATACTCATAAACCCTCCCAAGCATCTGAGCAGCCGGAAAAATATCGAGGATTAATCAATGGCATTGGATATCTTGCGAATAGTGTGTTCGGAATATTGGATGAACATTTTGCTGAATAATATCAAAACTATATTCAGTCACTTCAAAACAATGAAAATTACATATTAGACCTCAATCAAACCAGTATAGTGGAGCTTGAGAAGGATGTGTTTTACAGGCGAAAGACAATAATCTATGCGCATCGGCAATACAACACTCGTACAAAGATGGACTATGAATTTGCCATACCGACTATAGACACTTCAATAAACAGCGTTGTCAACCTAACGTACCATAAGGTCTTGCCCAAACTTCAGTCGGGAGATGTTGACCTACAGATAACAAAAATTGAAGACAAAATAGCAGCTCAAAAGAAAAATGAAGTTCTACAAACAATCATAGTAATTTCCAGCCACGATGTTCATCAATATATTATCAGTTACGTATTGTTGGTTGGGAGGAAACGCTGTCGCTTCTGTTCAACTAACACGCCGTCAAACTTGCATTGCGAAGAGATTGAGCTTCAAGTGTACCGAACAGCTGCAACGAAATCATTGAACAGTGACGTCATCAACAGCCTGGAGGTTCAGCTGGAGATTCAGCTTCAAAAATCGAAGTACATAACCTTACTTTCACTTTTGATTAATTTTTCCTTGCTTTGTGATGACGTTTCTTTCTCTCCTTTGTAGGTTGTGCTTTTCTGGGGTTTCCAAGATGTACAGTCTTAACATAAGCTATACATACATACATATTATTTGCTGACACTGGTGTTCCCACGGGGAGCGCGTCACTTACAATACTAATACATATACTAAGCAATGTTTAATACAAGGCAGTGCGCGGACTGAGTTCTTAGCGACAACAAACTTAAGAGAGGAAATAGCGCGTTTCTACTTTGTGCCTTTTTAATATAAAAACATTTAATTTAGTGCAAAACTGTGTCTTCTCTTATCCGCCCTCAACAACAATTATTCTCAAATGTACAAACTGTACAAAGTATGTGATGTAAAAGACAAATAATTTCTTATTTTTGTATAAAAATGTATATGAGTGAGTATGTTGTGGCGTCGCGGCGTCCGTGTGGTCTACTTATAACAAACATATAAAGTGCCATCTAGCGAACATGAGCCGAACCACCTAGTTACTACAGATCTTGCATCGCGAAATGATAATTATCCCGTTTATTACTAAAAACACAATTTCATGACGTCAAGTGGGATTAGAGAGTTAGGGGAGTCAAGACAGATTACTCCCCGTTCCTCAACAGGTTCATCCACCTCACCTTAGTTATGGGGATAAGAATATTAAAACGTATACATCTAAAAACAAATACGTATCTAACATCACTACAACAACGGAACTTTATCAGATATGTCACACCGCGAGCGGTTCGATTCGTGAATTGGCCAAGAACTCTTTTTGAATGGGTCCTTTCACACCTCTGCGGGAATCGCCCAAGACCTTTTTGTAATGGGTCGATTCGGACCGCAGTGGGGAACAGTTCTCCTTTTGGATGGGTGAATTCAGACAGAGCTTTGAATAATTGGAATCCTTAAATTTTTGATATGAGTCCAAAACCTACGAAAAGAGCATATGGTCGTTTCGCTCCGTGGTCCGAAGCGACCCATTTCAAAACATACGTTGAGCTATTCGTAGCCCTCCAACCACTGCGGTGGATGGTCCCATTCAGAAACAGTACTTGGGTAATTCGCATCACGGCAAACAAAAACACGTGGTGTTGAGTCCAAGTAATTTGGATAACGAAAAAGAGATAATTGTCATATCTTTACAATTACAACAAAAAGTTAAGACACACATAATTTATGAACTTGATGGATCACGAAACTTACTTCCTAAATGTAAAGCCACACTCAGGTTTTTGTCTCGAAACTTTAGTCAATGCATCATTTATAAGAAGTTTTCGTTTAATTATTATACTTGACCGTTGTGATTAATATGAGGACAAAATATATGTTTTCATTAATCTATATCGGCGTCTCACCAGATTATTGTATGGTCTGATAAGTCCCTAACCCCTCTTCGACCCTGGCTGATAAGGAAGTAATTTGTAATGCCGTCTGTCCTGGACAAAACTGTTTTTATTAACAATATTGATTATAATGAATTATTATAGTTAGTTGTACACGTTGACCAATATGTTGGGAAATATTTGTTACGTGCGTGTGTTCATGGCTAAGAATGTGGGGTTAGCAGTAAAAGATGAACAGAAATGTACAGTGAGCCAAAAGCTTCGATGATACATACTCACATCAACTAGGATTATTAGAAAAGCTGTTTTAAGGGAAATTTTATCTAATCCCCTGTTGTTATCACTTTCTAAGACGAACGCCACGAATGAACGAAGGACATAATAGATCAGCTTTATATAATGTTCAGATTTAAGAAGCCTTTGTTAAGATTTTTGATGTAACGGTCGAAATTACATATCTCCAAGCAGTCGAATCCCAAGCTATGGATTAGGTCTTGTCATATTTTTAGTATATTTTTAGAGTAAGTCTGGTGGAACATTGACAAGAGTCACAAGTGCGTTGCCGGCCTTTAAGGTGGTGGTAGGGGAAGGGTGGAAGAGGCGGAGGGGAAGGGTAAGGGCCTCCTGTAACCTCAATCACTCGGCGATAAGCAAATTGCTTCACTGCCGGTTTTCTGTGAGGACGTGGTATCACACCGGTCGAGCCAGCCCATACGTGCCAAAGTATGGCTCTCCCACGCTCTTCTACTTCTTCTTCAAGTGATGGCGATACCAGCAATAGTTCTAGCGTTGTTAACAATCTACACCCCTCTCCCTACTGCTCAGATGACAATATTAAAAAAAAACAATATTTCTCTAGTAGTTCGGGCTAACTGCCATTTTATTCAAACAGGGCAAACAAATGTATTTAAACACCCACATACAAACATTTGACTATAGGACGGCATACCGGACTTACTTAGCGGTGTAATACCAAAAATACACCTAGACTTGACAGCCAATAAGCTAAATGAGAAGGAAACCCGCGCGCATCTGAGCTGTATCAAAACATTTCGTGTCACCACTTTCAACATAAAACTTATCGCTTGTATCGTCGCACCGCCATTGACTGTATAGATATCATGGTGTCTGACATACGGCGTTCTCTGAGCACGACTATGTGAGGGTACCTCTAATTCGAAGCGTTATAACAGCTTATGATATCTTACTGTATTAATTTGATTGCAGTTTACTTTCGCTAGAGTAGAGTAAATTGTAAATAAAACAAAACAGTATAAATTTGAAACAATTTTAATTAAATACGAACAATGAGTATTAGAACATCGAAAGACATTCAGTTTACATCTAAAGAGATTCAATTACTTACTGTATGGTGAAATTAACTAATATCACATTTATTTTGGACATACACATGTTACTAAATAATTTTGTTTAGCTCTTGGAATTTACGAAGGCACGATTATTTTCTTTTTATAAAAATACAGGAGATATGTACACCTATATTTATATTTATATATATTTAATTTGTGTTACTGGAACCAACATAGCATTCTGTAGCGTGAAAACTGAAAACAAATTAACAAAAAAGATCAGCTTGCACGAGGAACAGTTTTCAATCACTTTTTGTATGATCTATATTCTAGAAGACAACAAGATTCTGGTCATCTTGCACTGTGGCTTTTCACTCATGCGAGTAACTCGTGATATGAGTGATATGGATAATGATTTTGATCTGGAAATATCAAAGTTCATTATCCCATAGTTTATATAAATTAAACCTTGAGTAACAACATTGCAAAAATCCTAGGTATTTCCAGGTCGCAAAGAGGAAGCCGGTCTGAATATTGTAACGCAACCGTTCGTTGACTGATTTGGTACGACTCTGTCTCTATTTCTGTTGCTTTAAAGTAAATTAATCAACAACAAATACATATATACTAACAATTATGTTGTACGTACTTCGTGAATTTCAGGAACTGTAAATTGTGTACAGCGCCCTTTAGTGTCTTGTATAAGAATAAAGTCGTATGTCACAGAATTATTGGTCAAATTCAGAAACTTTTAGTATGTCTAGAAAATTTACATTGTATACTGAATAAATTGAAGTATTTAGCTTTCTTAAGCTATGCACTATCGTATTATCACCGAGTCAAATGACTACTCGATGGATTTGTTGTGTGTCATCAGTCATTTAGAGTCCGGAAACTTTTTACTTATTTATAAAGTTTTTTTTTGCCACATAAATGACAATATTATGTTCACTTGGCTAAACACTTTGACACTTAATTTCGTTGCAAAACACTTTATGTGTCGTTCGATAAGATAGTAGATGTCACATATTTATATTCTTAAAATTAACAATTTCGGTACTTTTCAAAATATCTGCTCAATATTTAAGAAATATTCAAAAACACGTAATAGACCACAACTCGAATTCAAATTTCGAATCATACCTGTACGCAAGGTTAACTAAATGATCCTGATTCGCATTAGTGAAATTCACAAAAATAGACCATCAAGAACTTTGCTTGGTTTAGAAATTCTTTCAGTGTACCGGAGAAACCTCAAACCTCATTCTGAATATTTGTCAAAATAAAGCAGGTACTTTGAAAAGACCAGATATATTTTACAATAAATAAATTATACTATCTAAAACCTTTCAACAGAAGAATTATTTACCGAGCATATTATGAAACAGCTGATTTTTTTTTAAGCAAGCGGTCCGACGCCTGGAAATCATTGGACCAGGGGGCCGTATCGTCCATATGATCAACGTCTTGTAACACGAGAGGGTTTAGACAGAATTCTCCTTAGGGTAAATAATTCTCATGTATTTTAAAGGCAACATTGGACCCTTATATTTACGTCATCAGATCTAATTACAGTATTCGCCAACTAATAATCCATTTAATATAAGACACACATATCCTCTCCTTTTCCCTTTACATTTATAGGCACAACTTGTCTTTTATAAGACCAAACATGATTGTGTTTTAGGTCGTAATGACAAATATTGTATCCTTCCTAAGTTTGTAGTTTAAAGTTAAAACACGGCTTCTTGTTCTATCTTTCAAAAGTCTTGTACGTGTATAAAGAACAAACAAATGTTTTACTAAAAAGTATTATATAAATAAAAAGTCATAAATTACGTTTTGACGAATTATGCGTCTTTGGTCGTTCATTTAGTATGTTGAAATCTGAGGTTTCTTAAGATTTAAACTAATTCGATCTATTAATTCGATATACAGACTACAGTTCTTTATTTTTTTTTATGGCATATGGGACAAATGAACAGACAGATCACCTGATGGTAAGTGACTTCCGCCTTCTATGGACACCTGCATCTCAAGAGTCAAAGTGCGTTGCCAGCCTTTGAGGTGGGAGTACGCTCTTTTCTTGAAGGTTTGAAGGTCGTATCGGTTCAGAATTACCGCAGGCGATATTGTGTTACTAGAAGCGATATTACGGGAGACAAAACGTCGTACTTACATTTAACCGTTTTACCTTTAATAATATAAAGTTTATAAATCAGAGGCCAATAATAAAAATTAAATTCTTATTTCTTGCGTATATCGAATTAAAGACTAATGTTCTAAAATATAGGGCGGACTTAAGTCCGTGTCCTGTTAGACTCTAACGCGCAGCGGACTAAAGTTCTCCAAGACTCTATAGGTCAGGTAGGTGGGGTTGGACTCAGTGTCAGTGGTGAGCGGCTCGTCCGTGGGGAGAAGGGGGTCGCTGGGCTACGGCCACGTGCGCGTCGAGTCCGTCCGACACGCGGGACGGCCGCCGCGCCCATGCGCCCACGCGCTCGCTCCCGGCGTTCATTGCACCCGCAGCTAGAACGCACACAGTTAATAATTATGACTTTCAGCATAATGCCATTTTCAAATTAAATTTTGACGATATTTGGTACTTATAAACTTTATACATTCTCTTCTTTGATGATAAATGGAATTCCGTTCACAAAAACATAAAACAACTGTACATTTTATCTAACTGACTTCAAAAAGGGAGAAGTTATCTTTTTTCACACATATTTTAAAGCGAAAACTTTTTTAGCGGCGTTGTGCACTTTTTGGGATGGGTAAACAAAAAATACGCGTCAGGAGACGTGACCTGATCGAAAATTGTCCGAGTTTCTTTTATTTAAAAAAATATTTTTACGCAACCTGTGGATTCTGCGCGATACTACTGTAGTTTGATATATACTTATGTATTATATGGTATAGATCCTCTAGAGGGCGCTAATCTAAACATTGAGTTTTGTCAGCTACTTATTAAATTAACTTTAAAAAATGTGTTTTTAATTTTGTCGGCAGTCCCATGACTGCCTACTTTTTTACTCAAGGTTTGCCCCATTTATTTGATTTCAATTTGAAGACAATATTCAAATTTTTAGAGTGGAGAATTAAGGGATGGAGAATTCAGCTTATTACAATTATTTATCATAATTTAGTTGTATTGAAGACGGAGAAACTTAAGTTAACTATAATATATGTGTACTATCAACCCGCCCCGGCTTCGCACGGGTAGCAGAGACATCTTCAACAATTATCTTCATATTTCAACGAAATTAACACAAAACCTTAACAAAATTATACACCTAAACCTTTCTCATGAATTGCTCTATCTATTGGTGAAAACCGCTTGAAAATCCGTTCAGTAGTTATTGAGTTTATTGCGAACAGACAGACAGATAGACGCGGTGGGGGACTTTGTTTTTTAATATGTAGTGATAACTATATTCCAATACACCGTATTCAAAATAAATACTTCATTATCAAATTTAATCAATTTATTAATCGCATACTTCACTTTTCTCAACCAATATTACCATAATAAAAAACAACTTTAAAATAACTTTTTTTTTGAAACGATGTTCCTTATAGCACGTTACACTTCAGACGCTCGGCGGAAGGAGGCTAGACGGAAAAAAGTGTTAGCGCAACGAAAAATGCTGACCGTGTGTTGATTTATTTTATTTACGCCATCTGTGGATTTTGCTTGTAGGTACTACTGTAACTTTCACAGATGGCGTAATTTTAATTTCGAGTTTTTACATTATTTTGATACAATTTATTAAATCTCGAATAAATTGTATTGTATGTATTTATATATAGCGAAACGAACGTCCCAATGTCCCAAAGACACCGTGTTCTTATGGTCTAATATTCTTACCGGTCGTGGTCTCACTCTTCTGTGTAATGAGTTGCCTGTACTCCGTGCTCAGCCTCCGTCTGCCGTGTTCGTATTTTGCTTCTTTAGCCAAGAGTGCTTCTCGCTGGATCTGGGTCCGGAGCTCACTTGGCACATCCGGAATGAATAGCTGCATAAGGCCGGTTAGACCGAACACTACATGCTGTGAAAAAATGAAAAAAAATTAGAAGAAATGTCAACCTTTAAAATGGCGGGAATGCGTTGGATTTAAGTTCCAAATTTAAATTTCGTAACGGTCCAATGGCGTAGAGACCTCAAAGTGTGTTACCATAAATAAAAAAAAACTGTCAGTCGTAGGACTGCACGTCAGAAGTGAAAACACATATAGTGTGCGTTCCGATATACACTGAGAGCACTGTAAGGTATGACGTCAATTCAGTATACTGCGAAGCCGTTCCTTTATAGTTAGCCATACTGGTTACTGTTTATAACGGAACGCAGTCCAGTATACTGTCAGTTGTCAATTCAAGTCAATAGTCAAATCACATAATAAAAGTGACAGTGTGACAGCACTGAGAGCACCTTACCTCGAAAACACCAGTGCTCACAGTACAAAAATGGCGACGTTTATGACGTCATATATTTTCCTACGATACTGCGACAGTATACTGTCAGTTTATAACGGAACGAATTTCTCCCCAGTACAAGCACTGCTCAACAATGCTCTTAGTGTATATACGTTTAAAGCTAAGGTCCGGGAATTTTACAGAAAACAATTAGCAGAAATATCCTCATGACTTCATAACCATAGGTGTATTTAGTATGTATTTTTTTTTATATTATAGGGGGCAAACGAGCAGACGGGTCACCTGATGGTAAGTGACTACCGTCGCCCATGGACACCTGCAACTCAAGAGTCACAAGTGCGTTGCCGGCCTTTGAGATAGGAGTACGCTCTTTTCTTGAAGGTTTGAAGGTCGTATCACAACGACAATTTGTTCAAGAGATTAGTTGTGCGAGGCAAAAAAAATCTGGAGAACCGCACAGTGGTGGACTGCCAATTATCCAGGTGATGGGGATGAAAGTTTTGTCGCGTTGAACAATGGCGAAACGTTGCGGCCGGTATAAGTCTGAACAATTCCTCGGAGCACTCTCCATGATACATGCGATAGAGAATGCAGAGTGAAGCTACATTTCTACGCAACGCCAAAGGGTAAAGCCGATCTGAAATACCCTGGCAATCGATGTAGTTATTTATATATGTATGTATATGTTTATTTTTATATGTATATATATACTTGTTTATATTTATCTGCAATAATGTATATGTATATTATTGTATTCGGCTATCTATTATTATGTAGCATTGTAAATTGTCTCGTGTATATAACAGAGTGTATTATTAGCTTATTGTCAATTCTGATTTTTTTTTCTTTTCTCCCTATGCACCTGCCATGTCTCGCACTGAATCACCCAAAGGTTGACTGGTAGATAATGCCATGGGGCATTAAGTCCGTCCCGTGCAATATAAAATGCAGGAAGTATTAAATAAATAAATAAAAATAAATATGTCGGAACATACCCCTTCACACATCTCTCATCTTTGTCACTACGTATTTAGTTCACAAGTTTAGTAAAGTAAAGATAATACTTCCACAGACAAATTAGTATATTGTTTTCACTTTTATTGAACTAATTATATTTTTAAAGATTAATTAATAAGGAGCTGACAAAACTCAATGTTTAGTGGATCTATATATGTATTATTAGCGTGACGGTCACGAGTTCAGTGCTTTTTCCTCATAGCAAAAGTGCACAAACGTGCCTAAAGAAATTTTCACTCCGAAAATAACAAAATTAAAATTTTGGTAAAATTAATATTTAATATTAATTTACTAGTTAAGATTAGTTATTTTGTGATTAAAGATAGTGGGCTATTGGAATTGTGATGTTACATTATCAGTAAAAAGCTAAATTTCGTACAATCTTACTTCAAACACTACAACGAAAGCCAATCTCGCAGCGAACACGTGCCAGTAGTGTGGAGACAGTCCGTAAGGGTCGGCGTGGTCCGGCGGATTCCTGTACCCTCGGTACGCGCACACTGGAGGGTCTTCCTCGTTCTCGTCAGCCCCCCAATCTTCTCGGTAGTCTGATGTATTGAATACTGTAAAAGAAATCTTATGAAACAGTGTAACATATTATTACCATCAGGGGTTCGGGCTTAGATAAGTACACTAATTAATAACGAAATAAACACAATTTATTTAAATAATTAGCAATTGACACAATTACAATTAATTCTCACTATTTTCACCCATCACTATTCATTTGTATTTTTCGCTATACTTCGCATTTTTTACTCGTAGTATCGCTCAACTAGAACTAAATGTCTTTACCGCATTGCAACGCCTTAATATAGTTATAAAAACATCTCATAGGAAGTTCGTGAACTTTTCTGAAACACTTCGTACAATCAACTTGACTCGACCGCTATTTAAATTTATAGAAGTCAGTAGAACATTCTTATTGATAGACTATTAGTTCTGTTATTGGTCAAGAGATGGCGTAAGTCTCAATTTAGGTAATATTTGACTTCCTCTACTCGTCAATAGACGGCGCGATCTAAATAATGCCCTATTTTTAGTACAATTAAGTCGGACGTACTCTGTATTAGTAATAGAACCTTATAAGTACAGAAGTTGATTAGCATTAGTAGGATCTATTCAGTGGGGAGTCACACGTCGCCCGGGCTTAAGTACCTACAATTGATACTGCGTCATTCTTGTCAAGCATCCAAACTAAGTTTAAGTCGAAAGTAGTTTGGATTGATTAAAAATCTCGAGCAAATGAATATTTATTTCGTAGGAAGTAAGGTCTATATGCTTAATATCTGTTCTGAAGTCTTAGTTCACACTAATATGACTTTTTCCTGATTTCATTAATCGTAGTTGACAGTGAATTAGACCGGCCCACTGTCAAGACCGGCTTACTCTACAGCAACGGACTCCTCAGGTATCTGAGTTGATCTTGCTGAAGCGTTAGATATGTCCTTTAGATACTGAAATGAACTTCAAAAACAAAGTTCTGAATGTGGCTGTTATTTTTAGGATTCCGTACCAGTGGAGGCTTAGTAATGGGGTCCCAATGGTTACCCTATTGGGACCCCATTACTAAGCCTCCACTGTCCGACCGTCTGTCTGTCTGTCAGCGGGCTGTATCTCATAATCCGTTGTAGGTAAACAGTTGAAATTTTTACAGAATATGTGTTGCGTGTTACGCTATAACAACAAATAATAAAAAAAAAGTTAAAGAATTAATAGGGGGCTCCCCTACTAGCAACGTGTTTTTTTTTTTTTTTTTTTGCTCGATCTTAATAACGGCAACAAGTAGATACATAGTATTAAATCTTGTACGATGGTGCGGAACCCTTTACGCGCGAGTCCGACTCCCACTTGACTCCGACTGCCAGTTTTTCATATACATAAGTTACGCACGTTTTGTCGTGCAACATTTAGGTTGGTTGAAGTCAGTATTGTAGTATGAAAAGTATACTTACGAGACAAAGAGTGGTCAATATATCCCGCCAATGTGTGGTCCGGTGAATACACGTATTTGTACACCATCCGTGGAATAAAGTCGCTTGTGTAAGCTATCACAAACGCCTGAAAATGTCACAAACACTGTTTTATTTAAACTGAATTCACATTCAGCTAAAACAACATGTATTCGTATATTTTATAAGGTCTGGGTATTTACAAGGTCTATTTTTAAATTAGAGATAGCACATTAATTAATCATAAAACAGTTGGTTTATACAGTTAAATGAATATCAAATCTCGTTACAGATGAATAAAGTTCAAAATTGATCGCTCACCTGCAGAATTTATTTTTTATTTATACACATCGATAACCTGTATTTTGTGTTAAAATACAATCATTCTATAAATTACACATCAAACTCTTTAAATAAATTAATTTCATTTTGTAATTAAGTTTTTGTCCATTCGCTCATTAATAATATTAACTTACTAGCTGTCCGGCCACGCGTTGCCGGCCTTTGAGAAAGGTGGGAGTAGGGAAGGGGGGAGGTAGATTAGGGCCTCCGGTAACCTCACTCGCTAGGCGAAATACAACGAAAGCGTTCCTCTGAGGTCGGTTTTCTCGTCTCATACGTGCCGAAGTATGACTCTCCCACGTTGGAACTATATTGTATAAAGATATTAAATAGTCTACACTTACATTTGATACGACAGCGGCATAAGTGATTCCCTTGAGAATGCCATACCTGAAATACAAAATATATAATTGTCATCACCTTTACAGGATGTATCTAAAAATTTAACACTTAAATCACTGACAGAGAATAACTCTAGCATGTAGTTACAAAAGATTTTATTTTAAAACTATCTGTTTACAAGTTATGACCTTTTGAATTTGCAGGTATTTTTGCCTCCGTATCTCATAAAAGCAGGTGGAATGTGTAAAGTTAAACATTTTAAATCGTACATATTTTTGAAGTGAAAACTTCTTTAGCGGCGTTGGGCACTTTTTGAGGTGGGTAAAAAGTGTTAAACTCGCGTCAGGAAACGTGACCCTAATCGAAAATGTATGGAAAATGTGTTCGAGCGTCATATGTTTAAAAAAATATATTTTTATGAGGAGTTTCTTATATTTACATGTACAGCGTCAGAGAGACATGGAGACGGAGGGAGGGAGAGTGGGGGAGTGCGAGAGTGGGAGAGAGAGAGAGAGAGAGAAAGAGAGACGGTAATCTAAACATTGTCAGCTCTTTATTAATTAATGTCACCAACCTGTTAATGTGACGTTTTAAGTTCGTCGTTTCGTTTAAGTTTGCACTCCCATGACTGCGTCTTTTTTTTGTTTTATGGAACATTTGACTCAGTTATTTAGAAAATCCATAAAAATTAACTTCAATAAGTTTTCGAAGTTAGTTTTTATGGATTTTTTAGGTCAAGGAATAAAAAAAACGCATGTGCATTCTCAACAGTCTTATCGCCTTACCAAGCTCCAATATCTTCGACCCTTTCGGCTAAAGGTCTTCTTGCTTGCGTCACCATTTTGTATGCATCCAGACGTATTTCAGCTATGTTGTTGAGCAACGCAAAAAGTGGAGCCAGAGGAAATGCTGCTACGAATAATGTCACGAAGCCGTATTGGAGAACTGTAGAAAATAGTCCAGTTAGTCTAGTCTCATCTAGCTCATCTAGGCATGTTAGTCTAGTCTAACTAAACTGGTTTAGTTGATCTAGTTCAATCACTCTAATCCTATCTATATATCTGCTCATATATCTGCTCGTGCTTTTGGACGTTCACGGTAACGCTGTCTCGTCATTCACCTACTATTTCTATATTTCCTGAATGAGCTTATTCAAGATTTTTTCCCACATTACTAATATTCTTGTTAACCCCTCCAGCTAAGCTAAGTCTTGTGTTAGGAGTGGGTTTACGTCGGTAGTGGGTGGGGTTCGAACCCGCAACCACTTGATCGCAAGTCCGACGCCATAGCGCCTTAGCCTTTCTTTTATTTGCTTTTAAGATTCTTCCTCATTATGCTACATTTAGTGAATAAGTCTACATCCTATTTATTCTTTGAAAGTTTTTTATAGCTGAAGGAACCGCTTTACAGTGACTAGACTACTCTGAACTATCAATTCGTCCTTTAAAATTATTGATCAACACAATGCCACCGCAAAAACAATACGTTGCTTTGTCGAAAGACAATTAATTATAAGAATAAATAACAATGAATGTTGCGCATAGTTTAGATCGCAATCTGCCAGTGTTGATCTATAACCACCCGTTTCCAAATAGTAGAGCGTTGTGAGAAGAAACCGGGCAAACAAACTCCCAACTGATAAAAACTTTTAACAAAAAATTAAACCGACGAAAGTAAAATAGAACAGAAAAGCGAATTGTAAGTCGGCAACAAACATTTGAGTTACAAATAATGGAGTTTAGTTAGGCTAACAGGTTTTATTTTACACTTTTCAGTTCCTTTCTTCTTTCGTCGATTTAATTTTTTTGTAAAACGTTTTTATTTTTTGTGGCTAAAATAATCAACTACAGGCCTCTGTCATGTTGTAGTGTCATTATAACTAATTTATGTGAACTAAGTTTCAACAAAATCGGATCCATGGTGAAAAGTCAATAGGTGAAAAATCATTCGTCCCCTATTTTTAATTGAAATTTAAATGGGAATAACTTCGAAGTATGCACTATACAATAACAAAAAAATATCGAAATCGGACTACACCATAAAAAGTCATATGAGTGGTCAAACATGAAGAAAAAACTATAATAACGGGTTGACTTGAGAACCTCCTCCATTTTTTGTCGGTTAAAAATACTTACTCATCTCCAGGTATTCATCAAACAAAGCCAGCCGCCCAGGATCTTGGAGATGGTAGTCTTGT
The DNA here is from genome assembly GCA_963859945.1 of Euplagia quadripunctaria. Lineage (NCBI taxonomy): Eukaryota > Metazoa > Arthropoda > Insecta > Lepidoptera > Erebidae > Euplagia > Euplagia quadripunctaria. The sequence continues at coordinate 5,100,537 of OY982588.1, read as the reverse complement.
TCCCAGGCCATGTGTGGCTTGTTCAGGTCTCTGGTGACGGCCCGGTGTGACCGTTGTCGCCACCAGTTATGAAATTTTCTGAAGAGAAAAATAAAAAAAATGCAGTTTACTTAATGGATGAAATTGCTGGTTGACATCTTGGGATATATTACACAGCGCTATCACAGAATACATAATAGTACACGTACAGAAGTCTCACTCCGCCAAATCATTTAAATAAATAGCGACTCTCGTCCCGACACAATAAAGTCGCAATTCAGGTCGCACAGTGCTAAAAACCTACAGTTATATTCACCTAAAAGTTGCCTCTCTTTCTATCGCGTAACTCTTATCTGTTCAGACGAATACGCGACGTTAGGGTTGTCTTTTTTGAATAATTATTTAATATGATTAAATTACCAGTAAGTTATGTGCCTATTCCTCTATTTTTGTGAAACAATAAAACTGGTCTAGGTGTACTAATAACTCGAAAGGATGACGCAACGCAGCGCGTGAGTGAGCATCAAACTAACGTGCGGCCGGCGCGTGGTAGCCCACTGAATTTTGGCACGATTAGTCGACCCCGCCGTGTACTTTAGTTTTTTAGTTTATACCCACACTGCGGAGTGGAACTGGCCTGGAGCGCTATCTAGACGCAAACTATACAGAGCTTGTACTATGTACTCTAGAACACGGGTATATATACTTTGATACATTTTTATTTGTAAATACATACATAATATATATAGAATGTGCTAAAAGAATAAATTCATTCATAGGAGAGCCATGCTTCGGCACGTATGGGCCGGCTCGACTGGAGTGATACCATGGTCATAGAAAACCAGTAGTGAAGCAATGACTGCATTGCTTTTCGCCGAGTGAGTGAGGTTACCGGAGGCCCTAACCCTCCCCCCCCCCCTCTTCCCCTCTTCCCACCTTAAAGGCCGGCAACGCACTTGTGACTCTTGAGTTGCAGGTGCCGATGGGCGGCGGTAGTCACTTACCATCAGGTGACCCGTCTGCTATTTTGCCCCCAATACCATAAAAAAAACAGTCAGTCATAGGACTGCACGTCAGAAGTGAAAACATAACTTCACAATGTATTTGCATATACATACACACACACATCTGTATACATATAATTAGGTTACAAATAAAAAGTAGGTAAAAACATATATAAACGTACACATAGGGTACACTGGAAGTTCTGCGCTCCTGGCCGCTCATAAATGTTTGAATTTCGAATGTTATATTTTTTTAAATAAAAGAAACTCAGCTCCGTCTTACGAATTTTCGATCAGATCACGTGTCCTGACGCGAGTTTAACATTTTTTACCCATCCCAAAAAGTGCACAACGTCGCTAAAGAAGTTTTCACTTCAAAAATAAAATAGTAACACTCGGATCAAAATGCAAAAACATATGTTCATGCATACAAATATGCATATATGCATGCATACGAATCCGCGAACCCCGGCGTGGCAGTCGAATGCACTACCGCTTGATGATGGGAAGTTGTATATACACTAATCGGCGCGTGAATTTTCATTGTGCGATGCAGGATTAGTCGTAACTGCGTAGTTCGGTGAGTCTTAGTTAGATGGCATTAAAGTATAATTTTTGCTGTATGTAGATTTCGCCACACATCCTTGGTCGGCGTTGAAACTCTTTTCTATATTTTGTCTTACGTTAGATCATTATTACCCCCTTTATACCCCCCCCCCCCCTTTAGCCCCTTTTATAAGCAAAACTAAGACCTTAGTAAACGACCTTGGTACCGGAACATGTTTATAAGAACACTTCGCAAACATATTACAAAAATAAAATAAACACATAGATACATAGTACATACACAAACACACACGTACGTACGGGTATCCCAGCTCGACGATGTTGTTGAAAACCTGTTTTCCTATCATGATTATAGCCAGTTGTATACACAACTCTGATAAACACCCAGCCGGGTCACAAATGTCTCCTTTTAGTTTGAAGAATTCAGACTTTCTGGCTTGGTCATCGCCAGGGTAGTCGTAGAAACGACCCTGGAAGAAGAAGAAGAAAGAATAAAAACATAAACAAGGCTGTAATGTAAGGTAGGTAAGGTAGAGTGATGTTACATAACCTATAGCCTTACTTAATGAATACTCTATAAAATACACAAAGAATTATTCAAATTTGATTGATAGTTCTGGTGATTAGCGCGTTTAAACAATCAAACAAAAAAACTTTATTTTTATAATAGTAGCAACCCGCCCCGGTTTCGTACGGGTAGCAGAGACATCTTCAACAATCATCATCATATTTCAACCAATTTACACAAAACCTTAACAAATTATATACCTAAACCTTCCTCATGAATGGCTCTATCTATTAGTGAAAATCGCATGAAAATCCATTCAGTAGTTCTTGAGTTTATTGCGAACAGACAGACGGGGGACTTTGTTTTATAATATGTAGCGATAGTTTAGATTATTGGTAGCGTCTTACTACCAAATTTCTATACGACACGGGGCGGTACATCATTAGATTCAACGTCAAGGGTCACAGGTTCAATATATCGGTCGATCATATAATGAGATTCACTCCAAAACTAGGTAAAGAACGATTTTTAGGAAATAATCAACATTTAACAGGCAAGTGGGAGAGCCATGCACGAGAGTCAGACACGTATGGGCCGGCTCAACCGGAGCCCAGTGAGTGAGGTTTCCGGAGGCCCTAACCCTTCCCTCTCCCCCTCTTCCCTCCCTTTCCCTACTCCCACCTTAAAAGCCGGCGACGCACTTGTGACTCTCGAGTTGCAGGTGCCCATGGGCGGTGGTAGTCAGTTACCACGTGACCCGTCTGCTCGTTTGCCCCTATCCCATAAAAAAAGTAAAGAAATTATCTTTTAGTGTAGCGTTTTCCTTTATGATTTTTATTTTATTTATTTTATTACATTGGTTTGTAAGAAAGCGCACAGACTAATAACAATATTAAATAATTACGAGTATAGATAGAAACTCGCAGATTCAGACCCAAAGTGCGGAGTGGACCTTGCTTGTCCAAGGTCACTAGTATCTATTGGGGTCTTTAACAAGACTTACTTTGAAAAATGCGATGTAGATAAGCGAGGAGTAGAAGTTCATGAACTCGAAGAAGAATATCTTGAATGTGTAAGAGTCTTCGTACTCCGTTTGTGTGCGAGGGTTCTCCATATTGGTGAGGTAGACTGCAATTTTGGCGTATATCTGGAATACGAAATAGATTTATTCTTGGAAATGTTTAGCCATTATAAAGTTTAATTTTCAATTGGTTAGTCAATGGAACTGACAATGTTTACGATTCAGTTAAAAGGTCATCTAGTGAAAAGATCAGACTTAAAAGTTAAAACAAAAAAATACGTATCTTATTAATCTTCTCAAAAACCATACATATCAAGTTTGAAGTAAATCTGACCAAAAAAAAAATACTGATATTATAAATACACAAGTTCACGATCCAGATTCAGGTAAAAAAAGTACTGATTGATACAATCTATATTAATGTGAGCAAAGCCGAGGGCAAAGCTACATAGTTTCCTCTGTTATGCTTACGATGTTTTTGTTGTGTTTCAAAATTCACCTGAGTGCCTCTTATGACAAATATGGCTTAAAGTACATTATCTACATTTCTAATCTGTAAGTCTAATGCTTTAGGCTCCAGGTTGTCTGTCTGTCAATCACGGTGCGGTTTTATATACATATCGACATTTCAGATTACAAGAAGTTACCTTCAACCTCTTTTAAGCCCTTTGTAATTCAAAGTATAGAAAATTAGATATAGATTAGCTATTGATGACTGCACGAACTGGTGCCAGGGAAAGTGAACAAGATTGAAAGTGTATGATTTTTTAATAAATAAACAATTGATATTAGATATGATATTATCATTGCGTGATTCAGTATCAGTATTAAAAGTAGTTCGGTTAATTTTCACTAGATAACGCTGCTCTTATTCTTATGTGGTTAGAGCCACAAAATTTAAAGTCTAAGTGTAAATACATACATACCCTAGTAAGAATCATGATGAGTATCAAGTTAATGACGGCAGCAGTCATGGTGGTGAAGATTTTGGTGTGGCTTTTAAAAAAGAAGCCGGTGCCACCATAGATGACCGACACCATAGATATTCGGTAGATTATAGTGCCAAGGACGGCGCCCATTACTAATGCAATCTAGAAAGAAAAATAGATATTTTATTGAAAAGAAAGATAAAATCAGCTATAAGAAGCAGCAGTTTGTTCGTTTACATACCCTAAGGACATCCGGAGTGCTCATATTAGATGTGTACCTTACATGCCATTGTACCATAGGCACAGTACCACCCGTGATCACGATCAGTGCAATTCGATCGAAATTTTAGGGAACCAAAAAAGGTATTTTATTTTAAAATGTAAATATTATCGCCTTTAAGTCCCGAGTTAAATATATTACCTATCTAATATGTATAACATCGCGAAAGTTTAAAAACAATTATCCGGAGTGTCACTCGCATTGCCACAAAATCAATATCAAAAGATATTCGATATAAGATATCACGAGATTCATGTGGTGGGAGAGCCTTGCTTCGACACATATGGGCTAGCTCGCCCGGAGAAAAAAAACCGGCAGTAAAGCAATGCCTGCGTTGCATTTCGCTGAGCTAGTAAGGTTACCGGAGGCCCTAACCGTTCCCTCTCCCTATCTTTCCCCCTCTACCCAAAACCCCCTCCGCTCTCTCCTCTCCCCTCCTTTCCCCTACTCCCACTTTAAAGGCTGGTAACGCACTTGTGACTCTCGAGTTGCAGGTGCCCATGGGCTGCGGTAGTCACTTACCATCAGGTGACCCATCTGCTCGTTTGCTCCTATCCCATAAAAATAACTCTTATCTGTTTATTGCAATACTTTATTAAACATACCATAAATAGGACAGCAGAACTGCTAGCAATATATTTTACGGTTTTCTGCCATGTAGGTAGGTAAGGTTCCTTTTCTCTTGTTACTGGATTTATACGGAATGTTTTCACTGAGGTCTCGAATTCTGGCCTGGGGTCTTCGTCCTGATGAATAAAAACGAGACTATTTACAGAAAAGTATGTTTATTTATCTTTTTATTTTTAGTGTGTCATACACGTGGAATCATCCCGATACAATGGAGCTAAGTATGTCTGATGAAACTTGTTAAATTTTTTGGGTTTAGTAAAAGTGTTTCGACTACAAAAATATTATAAAACTAATAAAAAAGCTCTTAAAACTCAAAATTTGTTAGTGTAAAGACATACCTGATCAACTCCTGCTAAGTCCCATTCCCATTTTAATATTGATTGTTTTCGTTTCCAAAGCTCTAGGAATGTGGTAGCTGAAAAATAATCAACATTGAAATTATTATCTATCGAATATAAATCCTACTGTAGTTTTTATTTTTTTATTTTTATAGGATTATAAAACATTACCTAATCTTGAATAAACTAATGGACAATTAGGTCTTTCATTGTAGGTGAGTTTAGACATTCTAGTTACATATTGTTTAATGAATTCTTAAATTTTTCTCATTAATTCTTCTGATACAAGACAGAAATGCGGGTTAACTGATATCACTGATAATGCCGAGGGCCCAAGGCCATGTTTATACTCCTTTATGTTTATATATAACTTAATTAATCTTTACCATTTTTCCCAATACTGTCAGATGCTTCGAAAATTGATAGAATCTGAGTAAATGAGTAAAATAAAAACTTCAATTAAAAAATCTAAAATATTCGAAATCCTGGGACATTAATAAAATACGTACTTACTTGTATAATAAGTACTTACCCCAAAATGACATAAATATTGCGAAGAAGACAGTGGCTGGGTTATCAAATAAGTACGTTAGTTTAGCAAACAAGCAGGAGTCGGCTAGCGTCTGGTACTGACATGCTTTGTCACATAGAGGACACAGGGTAGTGTTACCTGGACCTTTAAGGTTGCAAATCTCTTTACTGAAAGAAAAAAAAAAGTCGTTACAACATCGCTGCAGTGAGCCAAATCCTATGTAGATGATGCTTGCACTGGCAACCATTCGTATTTATTTTTCATTTTTGTATTCTACCCAAGATTGCAAGGTCCCATGTGTGGCATTAAAAAAATCTTCTTTCTCTTCTTTTATATAGGATCAGATAATTTGGATCGCAATACGGTACGATAATCTACAATATGAATTATATTAGTAATATTACCGACTGATACATTTTAATACATCAACTTTACTAATTTAATAAAAATACATTTGAGTTTCAATTTGATTTCAATTCATTCATTCATTCATTTCATTTGAGTTTCATTTCAATTAAAATACATTTTAATTAATGACTCTTAAAAGTGATCTCATCAAATCAAAATTTTGTTAAGTATTAATTTTTAATTTCTATGAAAGAATTCAATAAAAATACATTTGAGTTAATGACTCTTAAAAATGATCTCATTAAATCAAAATTTTGTTCTTAACATTGTTCAAATATTAATTTTTAATTTCTTTGAAAGTTTTCTATTAAAATCAAACTAAAGAGCAATTTTGTTTCTCAAATTGAGTTAAAAATTAAATTGATACTCATAAGAAACATTCATAAAACATAAATGATTGTTTATATGGATGATGTGATAGTACTACACTTAAACAGCATGAACTTTCGTAATTACTCACCTTGGAATGTTATCATTGGATTCCATACTACCCAGCCCATATAAGAAACATAAAGTTCCTACTATAGCTGGAGCGTAGAGCATCTTGGTATAGAACCCGAGCCAGCAGAAGTAGAGACCTATCTTGTCACCGAAATACCGCCGAACAAGCCAGAGAGGCTGCTTTTTGTACCATTTGGAAGGACGCGCCCATTCTAAGTATAAGAGCTAGATAATACAAACGCTATTGTTAGTAACTGCTTGGACTCTTAGTTGTTGCAGTAATAATACACCAACTACTTACTCTTCTATCTGTAACGCTTCCATCAGACATGTCAATATCATGTCTTCCTTCGTGTAAAGGAAAACAGGCTAGGTATGTGCCATCATTGAGTAGGCGACGAATTCCCAACTGAAAATATACCAGTGTAAGTAGTCACATAGAGATATCATAATCTTTATTGTGAAATATTAAAGTGGTCCAATTATCTTTACTGTTCTTACCTTAGTCTCGTTGTTATCATATTTGGCTCGTAATAATATTTGCATTACTAAAAAACTTCTTTGTGCCGGTGAAAATTGTGTGTGTCTGTCTTTTACTAGGAACCTGAAAAGTGAATTTTGATTTTTAAGTTATATCTCCATTAATTCACTTGATATGTCACTAGGTCGAAAAAAGAGGAGGTAGAAGAAAAAAAAATATTTGTATTTTTTTTAGTCAGTAGCAGACACAGATGTTCAAATAATTAAATCAAATAAAGTAACAAACATTAAAAGAAAAAGGATTGTGGAGGTACGGGTGTTATGCCCATCCAACACAAAGGGAGGATCCTCCGACCAGGCGATGTGATCACGTCTGGCAGACCGCGGCCCAACGGTTGATGTTGGGAAGATGTTTACATGTTAATAAGCGCGAGAACTTTCATTGCGCGATGCAGGATCAGTAGTTACTACGTAGTTCAGCTCGTCTCCGTTAGATGCGGTTAAAGTATGTTTTTGCTGTAAGTGGAAGTCGTCACAGTATAATTTAAAAAATCAAGTTTCTGAAAAAATTATTAATTCTCAACCATCTCAATCATTTAATCATTATGATTAGCACATTAATGGAATAGCAGTATAAAAGCAGTATGAAAAATGTAAATACAAAAATGAGAAATCCTTATCACTTTGTGTGGAGTTAAGGCGCGCTTGTGTCTCTTGTTCGTAGCAAGCTAGCTCTAGCTCGTTCTATTACAAGTTTTCAGGACTTGGATGGGGCTAGTGGTTACTTCCAAATTGCGAAAATATCGTCCTTTACGGCAATAAGGTTTGATTTCTAAAATTCATCGTGCCATAGTTGAAGATTACAGTATCAACTTTGAGTGGTTTATAATAACAATAATAACTTGACACATCTCACACACGGCCATCTGATCCCAAACCAGGCAGCTCCTGTACTATTGCCAACCACTAACCAGATTGCTGATAAACATACTTAAATATTTCTAAATACATACATATTATAGATAAAGTACACCCAGACACAGAATATCATCACACAATCACAGGCTCAACAGACAGGATCACTGTTCACTAGATCAACAGGCCAGTCAAATATACAATAAAAGAAAATTGAACGACCACTTTCGGGTTCATCGAGGGCCTTTTATCGAGTTTATGCTGCAGGTCGCTTTACTTCGTGAAATAGAGCCCCCTTTGGGACCGACACTAGTCGGACATCTACGAAATACAAACGTTAGTAAAATAGTAATGTTAATAAACACAGTATTGCTCACATTTCTTCTCTTCTGGCTCCTCGTTGATCAGTAGCGCCATAGAACGAAGGTTCAGGTTCTATTCTGGAGTGTTCGTATTCATACAGCTGTTTCCATCGTCGCCGCCATTTTGAGTACCATTGTTTGTCTTTTTCCGCTTGTTTTTCATCGCTCTGTAAGTACCAAAAAAGCTTAAATGAAAAAAGATCGAGAGTAGAACTACGTTAATCTGCGGTAAACAATTTAGTAACAACGTTGCACGCATAGGATTGAACGTTTTCCATAGATAGCATATTTAGAATATTAAAGTTTTGTAAGTTGTTGATTTTAGTAGTCGAAGTAAAATAAACTTAGTTAATGTCATTTACTTACAAACCTATGCCAATGCTAATGATATACCTAAACCTTCCTCATGAATCGCTTTATCTATTGGTGAAAAACGCATGAAAATCCGTTCGGTAGTTTTTGAGTTTATCGCGAACAGACAGACAGACAGACGCGGCGGAGGGCTTTGTTTTATAATATGTAGTGTTGATAATCATATTTCAACCAATTTACACAAAACCTTAACAAATTATATACCCAAACCTTCCTCATGAATCGCTTTATCTACTGGTGAATACCGCATGAAAATCCGTTCAGTAGTTTAAACGTGCAGTGCTAGATTTTACACTGAATAACTAAAGAGAGATTTTAAAAAGTCACAAAAGCTGCGTGGGGTCAACAACATATTTTTGTTTTTTCTTCATAAATCACTACTAGTAACAGGGCCTCACAAATTGTTAGCATTTTTTTTAAAGACAACTCCCGCATTCGGAATATTCCTGTGTCGCGGGGCGCTTCACAAACATTCAAACAACGGACACAAATAACACCCAGATTCGGGACAACTATTTGTGGATTCTGGTTAAACATTCCTTGCATTAGGAGTGAGTTCACGTCTAAAGAAAGAGGCATCTATTTAGTGATATGGTTTATCTATCCATCTTTCTGATCTTTTTTTTTTTTTTGTTCGTGTGGAAACCCCCTCGGGCCGTCACCCCGCCGGGGTTTTCGGCGGGGCGGTGTGTCGGAATCGAACCGACTAAAACCACACGGTGTGCCGTACTGCGCCTTAAGTAGGAGGGATCCGGGAACAGCTTTATTAAGACATCCGGAACCCTCCTAGCGATCCATCTTTCTGATCTAGCTTAAGGATAACCCTAAACTCTTTTGGTGTTTGTCGTCGTGCACAAGTATAAATTTTATTTTATTAACTTACCCAAGCTCTAACAGATATGGTGATAAACCTCTTCGTAGGTAGTTTCATTCCGATCACTTCAGCGAGCCTCATCTCAGTCTTCCAAGGGATGTGGATTTTGATGAACCACGTCTTCTCGTCGAAGGATAGACATTTATTTTCTAACTCTAGTTCTAAACCTTCTCTTACTAAATTTTCCTGAAAGTATTTTAATGTGTAAATCATTGATGTAGAGAAAAAAAATAGGCAGTCATGGGACTGCCGACAGAAGTGAAAACTTAAATGAAACGACGAACTTAAAACGTCACATTTCAGCTCCTTATTAATTAACATTAATTAATAAGGAGCGGACAGAACGCAATGTTTAGATTAGCGCCCTCCGCCGTCAACAGTGCACAAACGTGCCTAAAGAAGTTTTCACGTCAAAAATACAAAAGTGTATGTCTGTCGAAGAAAAATTATCTTCTATCGTAATAAAACTTTCGTATTATAGATAGGCACAGGAGATTTGTGCTCGAAGTAGGGCAGATCATTTCTAGTGCCAGTTTATAATTGAGACGACGTTTGATCGTCTTACTAGTGTATTGTTGTTTCTAGGGCGAATAAGTTCACAGGAGAGTATTAAATAAAACAAAAATAGATTTCTTTAAAATTTCTTACCGCAAACGCAAACTTGCTACGCAAATTTTCAGATTTTATCTCAAGGTCATTAATTAAATGAAGCTTAATACACTTACATAATCATGCTATAGTTTTAGTAAAAATACTTATTGTTCTTGTAAATATAGTTGAAATAAATGTAACGAAACGTTAATAGATTCTTAGGCACGGCGTCAATATATCACTTTCAGAGAAAGAACACGCTATTCACTGGCAAAAAGTGCGAGATCAGAAAGATGGCGTGTTAGGTATTTAAAGATTAATTATTATAATACTCTGTGCTTTCACTAGTTTATTTTTTGACATTAGTTCGTAAAATTTAACTGTGAAATGCGCTGTTAGAAAAATATATTTTAGATTACCTATTTTCATTTAATAATAGAATTTGACATTATGATGTTGTAGGTGCATGTTGTAGTACTTTTTCAAAAACAATGATTTTTGTTTTAAGCAATTTTTTTTTGCAATATATACCTACTAGTTATATATTGCAAATATTACTTAGTTTTCACAAAAATATATTATATTTTTGTGAAAACCGCATGAAAATCCGTTCAGTAGTTTTTCAGTTTATCGCGAACAGACAGGCAGACGGACAGACGCGGCGGGGGAATTTGTGTTATAATATGTAGTGATAATCAGTTCTTAAGCATAATGTGTATATTGAAAGTGAGTAAACAAACTAACTTTTTACTTTTTGTAAATCAATTAAAACTAACTCCGAGAATTTGATTATTATTTTTAATCAAATCGGCTACGTGTTAGGGCCATCACTAATCGAACAGCCAAAAAGAAATTAAAAAAAAAGGATTGACAGTATAATTATTACAAGCTTTTATTTAGTTTTACTTGTCACGTTGTCTGTCTGTAATCAAATCTTGCAACTTAAATTTGACAAACTGCCCGGTTTCCGGTTGAGCTGAAATTTTTCACGCACATGTATATCGCGTGACAATGCAAAATTATAATGACATAGAGCTGATCTGATGATGGCGCTGGAAGGTGGCCATAGGCACTCTGTAATGAAACGACGCAACCCCATTCACTTTGGACTCGTTTGATTGAGACTAAATCCCTAATCATAAATACCTACTGAAAAATATAAAAAATAAAAATTTCTTTTTTTAAAAACCAACGTTTATTACTTGTTATGAACAAGTGATAAAAGCTTGTTTTTAAAAAAAAAATATGAAAGATCACTTCAGTCAAAGGCGTGTTACATTTTGACGGCAAGAGAAATAACGCAGGTGTAACGCGCTTTTATTATTATTTTTAACTTTTAAGTTCTTTTTATTAACAAGTAATAAAAGTTTGTTCAGAAACATATATTTTTTTTATATTTAATTTAGGTCGTAAAATTTAATGTTGTAATAAGCACTGCGCTTACTGCCTCCTTACTTGGAATGTTTTTCTGTGCTCCCGTTTCCTGGCTTCCGCCTCAGTCATGACTCCATAATCTTCTTCTTCATAAGCTAACACCATGTCTATTCGTCTTCTACCATCGCGAAACATTAGAGATTCTGGCTCCAAACCCTGGAGGCAGTTAAATTAAGATGCAAAAGATTTCGCACATCATCTTTTGGCCTTTATATACCAACTACAACCAAAATTATGTAACAAAGATTAATTATATATTACCTCTGGACTAGTTTCTCCCTCATTTTCTTCTTTTTCATTAGGATACGAAGGAAATGAAGGCTTGTTATCTTCTTTGGCATAGTCGGAACTTTTGCTGTCAGATTTTGACTGAAAAAGAACTTGGTTCAATTATTACTTATACTGGAGTATTACACAATTCTTGTGGGGTAATACTAATAATTACTTGAGACACCTCACATAATAGTAAAGTACAGGCTCTGCCTAGTTTGAATCAGTCAAACTAGGCAGAGCCTGTACTATCGTACCTAACCAGATTGTAGATAAACATACTTATGTATTACTAAATACATACACATTATAGATAAATTTCGCCCAGACACAGTACAAATGATCGTGCTCCATCATACAAGTATTTGTCCTGGGTGGGAATCGAACCCACTCTCAGCAGTCAGGATCACTGGCTACTAGGCCTGTCAAGCCTGTTGTTTAGTTGCTAGTACCATTAGCTGGTGTTATCAAATTCCCAGGATCTTTGGTCGTAAACGATTACTTGACGATTCTTCGCCGAACAAAAGATTTATATAGCACTAGCTTTTGTTGGCGGTTTTCGAGGTTTTTCTCTGAACCCGATCGATTAGAAAAATTGCATCATGATCGGTTGAGTGCTTAAGGCGTGAAAACATAACATACAGATATACAGACAGAGTTACTTTCGCTTTTACATATATTCGAGTGGTATGACGATCCGCAACTCATGCCGACGGTTTAAGAACGATCCGAGGTCATATGACATTCGAAATGGATATCATAAATTCATCGGCGGAAACAGTGAGCTAAACCCAACCAGAGCAGCTTGTAACACTATCGTATAACAACTCTCATAGTGGGATGTAGGTCCTATCCTGCAGTTGGACTGTTTTGTAAAGAAATTAACCTACTACTGAGCTCTAGTTGAGCTTTATTATAAGTTTAAATAAGGCTGTACCTGAAAACTAGGCAGCGGTGTTCCAGGCAAAGGCGTGTGAGCTTGCCCCTTAGGAGTGAAAGCTCCAGTTGCTGTTGTCACATTCTTTATAAGTCGCCAACCACGAGGCTTGCATTCATCTGACGAGGAGTCTGAACGGATGGATTTGATGTCGTCGCGAAGGTGTACCTGATAAGTAATTTGATATTTTTGAAGTCGGTATTATAAAGTTGGTGATAAAAATTTTTGCCTTATATAAGAAGAGATTCTCTTTCTTCTATTATAGTACAACATATTTATACTACCTCATTAACACGACAATGGTCAACATTAGCGAGAATAGGGATATTGACACTAATAATAAATTTATCATCATCACCTACCCTTAATTTTACTTGGGGTCGGCGCAATAAAGTCCTCGGGCCCAGGATTTTTTTTTTAATTATTACCTACACGCTAACTTAGCCGACCTATTCGTATTACTGAATCGGACAAGTTTTTGACTTGTCAAGTGTGAAATAGGCAGCATTTTTACTTCGCCGCCCTGCAAACACGTCAATTTAATTTAACTGGATGCGGAAGGCGGAGGACCGGGTACTATGGCGCACATTGGGAGAGGCCTATGTCCAGCAGTGGACTAGAATAGGCGAATTGATTGATTGATGTTTTTTTATTACCTACCAATAAATTTTCATTCTAATTACAAGATAATGACGGTAAATTGAAGAAATAATGCTTGTCGGATAAAATGGCCGCCACCGTTCCAGCGTCCGACTCGCGCAACGTGTTGAATTTTCGTGGGTATGTTTTTTTATAACCTACAAGCTAATACTTGGTGAATCGTCTCGTTTGGATATTGTAAGTCGTCAGGTACAAGTGTCCGACAAAAATTATGCATCTTATACCGAGTCCGACGCGGTGAACATGTCGATTTTTGGGTAGTTATTTTATTTATTACCTTATTATCTCAGTGGGCAGAAGCTAGAACTCAATAATAGAACTTAACTAATTAATTGTACTAGGTATGGGTTCTAGAACTTTTTATTTGTAATTAATATTATATATAGAAAGAACCAAGACGTCTGTTAACGAGGTGGACAGAATGACCTAGTGAAGATCACCGACCGCCAGTGGACGCAAACCGCTTCCAAGTGGTATTTTTAGAAGTCATTAAAGGAGGCCAATGTCCAACAGTGGACGTTTTGTGGCTGAAATGATTACGATGATAGAAGGAACCAGACCAATGCAAGAACAATTACCAATAATAATTAAAATAGTAAACAATGATGGGTTGTGCTTCGAAAAACTGTTTGACATAATGCCCACGGCCGCATTCCATAACGGCACCGCTCGCTGCCGGCAGGGTATTCATCCTTACACGTTGGAACATAAATGGTCGCGTACGGTACGGTTCCAGAGGAATTTCCTCCCGTAAACGCTGTTGAATGAGCTCCCTGCCGAGGTTTCCCAAAGAAACTACAGTATTTAAAGTTTTTAAAAAGTCGCCAACGAGCATGTGAGTACTATGGAATTGCAAGCGTCCATAGGCTATAGTATCCGCTTACTATCAGGCGGGCCGTATGCTGACGGGGTAAAAAACACAAAATCAAGACAGTAATTTATTTTAAATTTTCAGATTAACTTTCTCACTGACTCCTAACCAGAAGTAGACGAGACGAGTTGGAGATGTGTGTGACACTCTCGGTGTTATTTTTGATATTTCGATACAAGAATTACAGCAGTTATAGTATCTATGGGAAGTAACTATTGAATAAGGTGTGGTAAGGCTGGGATAATTATAAAAAGTCTACACATACCACCCAAAATGGGCCGTTCCTGACTGCACCAACTGCCGCTGGCATTATTTAAATAGCTATTATATTTGGAGCACACAAAATTAGAAATAAATTTTCACGTCTTCTACATTGCAATCACAGGTGACTTTTAAACTAAAGTAGGTCTTTATAGTAAAATATTTGTGTAATTAAGGCCATGCAAAGGAGCTTGCTCAATATGCTTTTATTGTTGAAAATAATAACGTGATCGGGTGGCTCGTTAAAACACGTTTTAATGGCGGACCAAATTAAAAAGAAAAAAAAGTTCCACTATCCACCTCCTAGGGTTATCATCAAACCATCATTATCAAGCTCCATCTGTTGGACTCGTCAAACAATTATTTGGGTTTACTAGTAGCCACTAACTAGTTCTACCATCCATCTCCTGACTCCACCATCAGATTGGCTCCAAGATGCCAAATTGTAGTACTGTCATCCGAATTACATTTACACAACAATACGACAATCAGAAGTAGATTTGTTTACATATAAAGCTGATAAAAGTGTGTTAATAAGCAAATTTATGTCTAAAAGAGGCTCACTCAGGCTGAGCCAATTGGACTAGTTCAGTTAGTCAACAAGCATATTGCTCACGTTATTATAACTATTGCTTCCGCGTTATCGTCGTCATTATTACGAGCACAAGGTTTCATATAACTATCTACTTACTTCATTTTAACATGCGTTTGTAACTTCACTTGTAACTATCTATGTAAACAAATCTTGAAAGTAAATTTTAACCTACTTGTAGTTGTCGTATCGAAATGTAACTTTGTATGTATATGTAGTTTGGATGACAATACTATAGTTTGACATCTTAGAACTGATGTAATGATGCAGTCAGGTGGATAGCGGAACTCTTCAATGGCTACTAGTGTTTACTATCTTCTAGTTTTGGCTCATTTGATTCGTTTTGACAAGTCCAATAGATTGGGCTAATCCCTTTTTACATTTAAATTGTTTGATATTAAAGCGTGTTTCTTTAGTTTTTCTAAATTATAATTTACTAGCAACCCGCCTCGGCTTCGCACGGGTACGAATTATATACCAAAAGCTTCCTCATGAATCACTCTGTCTATTAGTGAAAACCGCATGAAAATCCGTTCGGTAGTTTTTCAGTTTATCGCGAACAGACAGACATACAGGCAGACAGACACGGCGGGGGACTTTGTTTTATAATATGTAGTGATTAGAACTATCACCGTAACATAGAAAACTATGTGTATAAAAAACAAGGATTTAACTGGAACGTCCGGATTTCTCTAGATTTCAGTAAAACGATTAAAAAAAAAAAAAACAGTACAGCTCTACTTTCATACATGCAATGCGTTCAAATCTAGTGTAAACGCAACTTTAGATTGTTCCCATTTTTCTGCCTCACGCGATTTCATTCCTCTTGTTTTTCGGTCAGTAACATTTTTAAGGATTCTTAATCTAATTAAGTATTTTTCTGTTATTAATTTATAGTGCGCGTGCCTTCATTCATACATCGTTATATTAATGTATTGCTTCTTGCTGCTTTTGTATTGAGCGCAAACTCATAAATTTCAAAGTCGAGTTAATTCTTTAATTATAGGTTCTTAATCACAATATGACCTGTTTAGAGTGATTATTCAAATCTAAATTTGTAGGTCATATTATTATGATTAAAATAAAATGCATAAATATTAGACCAACTAGATTTTTTTTCTTTAGCATAGCTTTATAGCACATAGTATATAATTAGTCTATTTATGTATAAAAATGAGTCCCTATTTCCCTGGTCACGGCATTACGCGTGGACGGCTGGACCGATTTCGCTAATTCTTTTTTTTGTGTTTGTTATTGTCAGGAGAAGGTTTGTATGAAAGAAAAAGAAAGTTGCAAGAAAAATTAGAAAATTTAAGAAACCTTAACGACTATATTAACTTTTCTAATGTAACCTTAGCGCTTTTGACATGACTGTCAGTCTTTTGACAGTTGGTGCGATTGACAGAATGCGTGCTGCAAATATTGTCATCGATCGGATTTTTTTTTATTAATTATACCAATTCGATCAATATTCGTAGTTTAAAAACTGATTTTTAGGCATAGGTATCGTGCAAGTAACTGTATGAGCTTAAAAAAAACCAATTATTTTGACATCACAAACAGACACTTCAATTTTATTTATTTGTATTGATGATGATATTATTATCAAAAAATAAATTGGTATGGTATATGTATAAGATATAGGCATATGATATCGTGGATTTTTTTTAGATGTACTAAGGATCAATATTTTTGTAGAACATTTGTATTTACGTACCACTAACCATTACGCCTCGTGCAGGCGGATAAAGCAGTTCGGGTGTGCTTTTTCTTCCGACTTACTGAATAAAATTCCAAATGTAAGGCTAACTGAGAGGTGTAATCAAATGCTAGATAGCCTATACTACTCTACATGAATCTGGCTATCACTTACAAAAATTTGTTATTTTGGTGTTTAAGGGTGTGCGTTATACATAGGCCTGCAATCACCTAAATGAGCGACGCCGGACAAAAACTTAAAAAAATCCGGATACATGGGTGAAATCAAGATTCTTTCCCAGACCCTTTAAAAAAAATGCCAATTCCATCTAATTTTTTTTTTTACTTTTTACCGATTCATGTAACAATTATAATTGTCCTCTGGCGCAGAATGTGAAGGTTTTACCCAGACACTTTTAGAAAACCCCGCCCGTACGCTCCCCGGACGCAATCTAAACTAGGACAAATCCGGGAAAACCGGGACGGATGGCAGCCCTAGTTAAACAAGAAAAAAAATATCAAAAATATTAAACTAAATAAATATATTAACGAAATTGTGCCCAAAACTACAATTAGAACAAGATACACATTTGGTATGTACATACACAAAACAAACAAGTAGATAGCATATTATAATAATATTTATTAAAGATAAACGATGTTACTCAGATGTATATTAAAGAGGCCCTTTATCAAGCGATCTGCCACGTCGCTTGCCTGCCATTTCACCAGGTCGTTTCCCACTTTGATAAAGGACCCCCGTTGAGCTCGAGCATCGTCGTGAGCATCGCCGTATATATTTAATAAAATTTGTTTAAGATTTGCTTTACTGTTAAATAGTGATCGTGTCACTTATTAATTGTACGCCAACACATGCACAAAAGTGAACATATATACATACACAAAATAGTACCTTTTTCTCATCATAGCTGCAGAATGGCGTCATCTGAAAACATTTGTTAATTTTAATAAAGTGCTTTACAACACAATATATTATAAAGTAGCAGGAAGATGGCTGCTTTTATTTTGTAGCTAGGGCCTTAATTGTAGGAAAAAAACTAAAGTTACTTTTCAAATTCCCCGCTAAAACACTCACCTCGAATCTGATTGCGTCACTAACTGATTAACTGACAGTGCTCCATAGAGCAGTGAAAGTAAAAATGTAGTTAAAAGTATGATTCCAACGGACAGCTTATCGGTTAATAATAATAAATACCCGTTACTGTACACAAAAAAAATGTATGAAAAACAAACCAACCTTTGGATCTACAGTAGTGTAATGATTAACGACATGGTTATTGACGTATTAGATGTACGTATTTATGTGACAACTTATGAAAAATAAGAAGATAAAACGAAATATAATAAGTATCATAGTCAACAATAACTCTCTCCCCAAGGGACTCTATCGACCCTAATTATCTCCAAAAATATACCAAAATTATAGTGGTGTTTAACCACAGTCTTCGGCATACAACGTTATTTTAAGTAAATCCAATAGCAACCCTGACAACCTGGTTGTGTAGGTTAAATAGTAAAGTTGTAAAAGCATAACAAACAAACAAAATGACATTCGCATTTATAATATATAAGTTAGAATTATCAATACAAATAAATAAAATTTGAAGTGAAGTTTTTTTAAATCATACAGTTATTAGCATAATACCTATGTTAAAAATCAGTTTTTAAAATTTTTGCCTCTTCCGACTAATCTCCGGAACGGGTGGACCGATTTCCACGGGACTTTTACTGGCAGCTGGAATAGCTGGTGTTATAAGGAGTAATTTAGGATAGGTACTTTTATTTTGGAAAAAAATTAGGGTTCCGCGCAAAATATATAAATATGTACACGCGAACGAAGCCGCGCGGGAACTGCTAGTATCTCTATAAAAGTCATAGCTGTCAAATTTCGCTACGATATCTTGAGATATGACAAAACGGAGATAAATTTTGACTGACATAATATATATAGTGGAAGTTTTAATCTAATATTTAGATTATTATTTCTTCACACAGTATAAAAGGATTTTTTCAGTAGCACGTGTATTTTTTAAATGCCTACTGGGTTAAATTTTTATAGTATTTGACAATATTTGAAATACGAATCTCAGTTCGTCTCCTACAGGAACGACGAGTATCCGAACTATTGAACGACCTTTACAGTTTTTTTTAATAACACCGAGGACCGACGACCTGGTAAAAGCGACAGGGAGCCGTTAGCTAAAGACCACTCTTGCTGGAAGTCGTTAGAAGAGGGCTTTAGTGAGCAGTGTTTTCCCCTGGATTAGATTACGATGAAGATAATGATACCACACACGAAAGTTTACATTCTATTATCACTATTGATCCCGGCAACAGCTAGTTCGAGTTACAGGTACGTGACCTTGACCTGTTTGAGCTATTGCGCACACTCCCCAATCCATCCCGGTTAAATCCCAAAGTGCCCGGTTGACGGAAATATGCTTGCCTATTACGCGAGTGGGCCCAAATCATTATTGGCAAAGTTCGTGTGCTTAATGTATTAAATTCTCACATTGTACCCCACAACTGTAAGGTGCATATACATATGTATGTATATTATTGATGAAATGTTTTCGTTTTGAGAATACAAATGACCAGTTGACTGACCAAAAGTCATTTAAACGTTAAGTCTTTCTCGCTAAACTATATAGAGAATAACTGATATCAATATATTTGTCTTAACTATTGAAATGAATGAAACACGCGCGTTGTTAGCTCATCTTAGATTGACAAGCAGCAGAATTTGAACAAAAAAAATAACTCTATTAATAGGAAAACTAGACATCGAACTTGGAATAAAATTAATACTTTATCCAAAACCGTCACTAGAACACTCCTAAATAGCGTAAGGTGGTCAAAGGGGCGAGGGGGGGGCTTATGTTTACGTCACGTATTCAATATCCTCTAGGGAAATCTCGTGTTTTTTCGAGTTATATTCAAATAAAGTGGCAACAAGCAAGCGTTTAGCGCTTTTTAACTTTCTGTCGACAAAAAATGATTTAAAACCATATTTATAAATTACTACGTGGAATCTAGAGGGGGAGGGGTGGTCTTGGTATATACTACGGATGGTCACGTAGAGGGGGAGGGGCATAAAAAATTGTAAAAAATGGGTCGCGTTGTATGGGTACGTTCCCTAATATTAATTGGACCAAAAATTGGGCCTTAACTTTTTTATCCGCCTAGTAGTAGAAATAGCGTCATCTTTGGCACCAATTAATCGCTGTTAAAGGACTGTTTTAGCGATGCACGCTCACACTATTTATCGCATTTATTTACGCCGCGTTCAACTATAGCTGTGTACATTTTGGCAGACAATGTTGTTACTTGTTAAATTATAAGGTGTATACAAACAACGTTTACAACGTTTTAAGCCCCGTGTGTACTTGAAATTGGCAAGTTCACACAGGTCACAGCCGGTAAGAATATTTTGGCATTAAAGTTGTAACCATTATAATGCAGCTTTGTTCACGTATACTTCTTTTTGATTGTGATTGTACTATTGAAAAGATAATAATTTATTGTAGAACGAGCTGCGCCCCGTGGTTTCACCCGCGTAAGTCCCGATGCAATGGCAATATTCTGGTAAAAAGTAGCCTGTGTGTTAATCCAGGTGTCCAGTTACCTACACAGAAAGTTTCATCGCATTCGGTTCAGTAGTTTTTGCGTGAAAGAGAAATAAACATCCATACATCCTCACAAACTGTCACGTTTATAATATTGGTAGGCATTATGTTTAAACAAGTGGGTGTTATTGGTGTAGGATTTCGGAAGTCAGCGGCAACTGGCAAGACAGTCAGCCAGTAGTGACCATAATTTCAAATTTAATGATTTTAACCGACTTCAAAAAAGGAGGAGGTTCTCAATTCGACTGTACTTTTTTTTTATGTTTGTTACCTCAGAACTTTCGACTGGGTGAACCGATTTTGATAATTCTTTTTTTATTTGAAAGCTGGTGCTTCCCGTGTGGTCCCATTTCAATTTGGTCCAATTCTGACAATGGCATCCATGAGAAAACCGTATAAGTCTTTTATGGAATAGTTTTTTTTAAGTCGGTTTTTATTTAAAGAACTATTTGAACCAAAGAGTATACAAACAATCTTCGAACCATAAACAACCAGGATACAAAACAAACGACCACTAATCATTTTGACAAAGGTAATGTCATACGTTATCTACGATCGATAGGTGTCGAATTAGACACTTCTTTCACCATTATGTTAAAACCATGGTTTAAAAAGTCGTTATTCAACTATAGAAAGAAAGAAAACATTTATTATGTCATAATATGTTTATTATATGTTTTTTTTAGATATTGTTTAATTAATTCAAACACAATGTAACAGTTGTTCTTGAATAAATATACTGAAAAATATTTGAACAGAGATATACGTAGATAAGAGAATTGTAAAAAATAGCGGTAAATCCGTTGTGTAAATTAAATAACATTAACTGAATCGAAAATTTCACACACATCAACTTTCAAATAATAATTGTACACTTTAAAGTTAAGTAATACTAACCAGGTGAGTCTAGGATGCGTGACCATTCTTAACACAATGAGACCCCTCTGTGCCTCGGAAAGCACGTTAAACCGTCGGTCCCGGGTGCCATACAAACATCTGTGGCATTCGTTACGGGTAGTTGGAGCCCTAAAAAGTTCGACATCCTGGTCTAACTACAGAATTTCGATATCGCCTAGTACTTGGGTTGTGGAGGTCTGATAGCAGTGGCTTCACGTAGAATAATGAAGCTCGGCCGTATCGTAGTTAGACTGAAAGCCGACCCCAACTTAGTTGGGAAAAGGCGTGGACGATGATATTACTTGTACTGTTAGTCACTTTAAAATTGTTTCTCCTTTATGAATATATTTTTGAAGTGAAAAATTCTTTAGCGGCTTTGCGCACTTTTTGGGATGTGTAAAAAATGTTAAACTCGCGTCAGGACATGTGACCTGATCGAAAATTCGTAAGAAGGAGCCGAGTTTCTTATATTTAAAAAATATAACATTCGAAATTCAAACATTTATGAGCGGCCAGGAGCGCAGAACTTCCAGTGTATGCATTTAGATATCTTATTACCTACTTTTTATTTTTAACCTAATTACACACACACATCTGTATATATATATATATATATACAGATGTGTGTGTGTGTATATGCAAATACATTGTGAAGTTATGTTTTCACTTCTGACGTGCAGTCCTACGACTGACTGTTTTTTTATTGTATTGAATAATGAAAAGGGCGTTTATCTTCCTACTCACCTGATGAAAATTTACTATAAAGATGAAGACATCTATTCACTCTTCATTTAAAGGTTCCAGGATTACATTAAAAAGAGACGCAGGCAGTTCATTCCAGGCTTTGGCGATTCGAACCAGAAAGGAGCTGTCAATGAAAGGCTGGAACCTCTGTCTGCGTCTAGTAGTCCGATGAAGGAATTGTAAGGGTTCAATTATTCGAAGAGCGCATTCGCACACTTATCGAAGTGAACTCTATTAAAAACCCGAAAAGTAGGCGACTCGTGAGCACATTTAATCATATAAGTAATAACTATAGTGTATATAACAAAAGGGTGTTACACAAAATGTTGCTAAATATGTATTTTCGAGCGTTAGTGTAGTAATAAAAAAAAAACTCGTAGGACTTCTCGTCAGAAGTGAAAACACGTACACACATATCTAGTATCTAGCAATAAGGTCGCCCTTTGTACATTATCTGTTTAATGTAATTATGTAAATGTATCTTCCACTGTAATGCTAATGTACAAATAAAGTGTTATCTATCTATCTACAAGGAGCTGACAAAACTCAATGTTTAGGTTAGCGCCCTCTAGTGGATCTATATATGTATTATTAGCGTGACGGTCACGAGTTTAGTGCTTTTTTCCTATGGCAAAAGTGCACAAACGTGGCTAAAGAAGTTTACACTTAAAAAAAGCAGTCAGTCGTAGGACTGCACGTCAGAAGTGAAAACATAACTTCACAGTGTATTTGCATATACACACACACATCTGTATATATATAATTAGGTTAAAAATAAAAAGTAGGTAATAACATATCTAAATGTATACATAGGGTACACTGGAAGTTCTGCGCTCCTGGCCGCTCATAAATGTTTAAATTTCGAATGTTATTTTTTTTTAAATATAAGAATCTCGGCTCCGTCTTACGAATTTTCGATCAGGTCACGTGTCCTGACGCGAGTTTAACATTTTTTACCTATCCCAAAAAATGCACAACGCCGTTTAAGAAGTTATCACAAAAAAAAACAGCTCCCTTAGTTACGATGCTCGCTAACATGTGACAAACATATTCATTTATACTTTGGTGGCTTATTTGCCGGTTTCTTCTTACAAGGCTTTAATTAAGGTAGATTATTATCTGTAATATATTTTTTATTTTATAATTTTACATTTGACAAAGCATCCTATTGTTGCGGTGACTCTGTGTTATTTTTATAATTTTAAATATTTTTTTTTTTAAATGACGAAGAAATGAAAAAAATAATTACGAAATAAAGAAATTGAATTTTAAATTTGACTTTTTTTTTTTTAAAATGCTCCCGCTTTAAGAATATTCCTGTGTCGCGGGGGGCTTCACAAACATTCAAACAACGGACACAAAAAACACCCAGACTCGGGACAAATATTTGTGGATCACACAAATTTTTGTCCTGTGTGGGATTTGAACCCATAACACCCGGCGCGGCGTAGTGGCGAGGTGACCACTTAAACCATTGCGCCATCCGTGCAGTCACTTTAGTTGGAAAACTGCCATTAGACATTTATTTTTTTACAGTTAGCGGAATAACTCACCTTATTAGCCGGACTTTCCATGATATCTGCTAACGAAGACCCAAAAGCGGTATCCGGAGTTAAATTATCAGCTGAGTTCCATTGCATCTTGTTATGCATCGGAGTTGCAGACAAGGCCGACTCGTGGCTTCGACGTCGGTTTTTATTTACCTGCCACATTAATAAATAATTATGTAAGACTTCTACTATTCACCTCCTGGGTCTAACATCAGACCATCGTTCGAGGGGTTTAGTAGTAGGTATTTCAAAACTGAGCTGACATTAATGAAATTATAGGTATTTGATACCAAGGATGTTGATTCAAAATCGACATTAATATTCATAATACGTATATTGTTTAGAAATGTGCATCGAAGAATAGACGTAATCAAAAAATAATTCTTTCAAAAAAAAACCGACTTAAAAAAAAACGGTGAGGAAAGGATTAAAGGGGAGGAGAGGGGGGAGAAGGGAAGGACGGGAATAGGGGAGAAGGAAGGGTAAGGGCCTCCGGTAACCTCACTCAAAGCAATGCAAACATTGTTTCACTACTGGTTTTCTCTGAGACCGTGGTATTGAGCGGTCTTAAGCCGGCCCATACGTGCCGAAGCATGGCTCTTCCAGTCAAGACCATCCATAAAAGACTTATATGGTTTTCTCATGGATGGCATTGTTAGAACTGAAGCAAACTGAATAGGACCACACGGGAAGTACCAGCTTTTAATTAAAAAAAGAAACGGTTCATTCAGTCGAAAGTTCTGAGAGAGAACCTCCTCCTTTCGTTGGGATGAATCCTCCTATAGATAAATGTAACGTACAGTCGTATCTGCCCCCATACCTGATCATCTCCTCCGTCAGAAGAGCTAAGTTCCGTTCTAGTCGTGGATGTGGAGCTATTCAGCTCGCCCCATGCGTTAAAATTCGTCACGTTTGCTGTAGGAGGTTCTGAGCTGATTCCATCTGAAAGTGGTAAAAGCTTTGGTGAGATTCATGATTTCGATGCATTAAAGCTTGCATGGAAGATATTGCATGTTGTGATAAGGCCGCCCATTGTGCATTTTATGTTTGAGTTGTTTTTTCATATGTATTTATATCATGTGTTTGGTGTACAATAAAGAGTACTATCTATGTATCTATCTATCTAAAGTCGGTGTTACTTTTTTAAAAGTTAATTATAGTAATCCTCTTTTAAGTGAAGCGACTGCCATCAGACCTCCACAACCCAAGTACTAGGAGGTATCGAAGTTCTGTATTTCGACCAAGTTGTCGGACATTTTAGGGCTCCAACTACCCGATACGAATGCTACAGATGTTCGTAGGGCACCCGGGATCGATGGTTTAACGTGCTCTCCGAGGCACGGAGGGGTCTCAGTGTGTTAAGAATGGTTTCCCATCCTAGACTAACCTGGCTAGTACCTATTACTTAACTTTGTGATATGTTAACCGACTCCAAGCCCAAGTACTGTAAGCCCAAGTTAATTATAGTAAAATGTGATCATTTCATTTGTCACGTTGACAAATCCGCTGAATGGTTAACAATTACCGGTACCTTTAGATTAGACCCTTGCAACATCTGAAGTGGTATCAGTAATTTCATGACATTTCATTTGAACACTTTTTAAACGATGAACAGACTGACAGCAAGGTCTATATCTTCTTAGACATTAGGAAGACCTCTCAGATGTGCAAGTGTGCAAGACTTGTAAAGTCAGAATATATAATTTACTAGCGGACCCGACAGAAGTTGTCCTGCTGGAACGTAAAAAATATTATTTCTGAAACCCTATCGCAGCGCCATCTACCGGGCCCAATTGTAAATCTAAACCATTCTCGAATTCACCTGAAGACACACAATTTTTTTTATTAAAGTCGGTCCAGCCCTTTCGGAGGAGTTCAGTGACATACACACGTACAGAAGAAATATATATAAAGAAGATATATATAAAGATAAACCGACGTTAACTTATAAACGTCAGTCATGCGTTAAAACTTAGTGGTATGAAAAAATACAACTTTTAAATATCGAAACATCCTTGTGACGTAACTGTGAGGGGTTCAGCAGGCCTAGACAAGTGGCTCTTCATTTTCTTTAGCGACATAAATGTATGGGATTGATATAAGCTAAAGAAATATCACGTGACTAAGCATAAATAACTATGAATCAGTAGACACAGACTAACTTTAATTTTTTTTTGAGTTAGTTTTTATGGATTTTCTCAATAACTGAGTAAATAGTTCCGAAATAAAAAAATGAACTATTTAAAATCTTTAATTTTACACGTTCCACCTACTTTAATAAAAAAACAGAGTTAAAAATATCTGGAGATTCAATCGGTCATAATTTGTAAACGGATAGTTTTTTTTTCAAACAAAAAAGCAGCCCACTGAATTTTTGGCACGATTAGTCGAGCCCGCCGCCTATTTGTAGCTTTATAGCTAAAGTGCGGAGTGGACCTGGCCTGGTATTGGTGGCAACCCTACCTGCAGCCTACATTTGTAGGCCATCAGAAAGCGATACTATACTAGTTGATATTATAGTAAACAAATATTATGTAAAGTTATGTTTGCTATTTATTTATTTTATTTAGGTTTAAAACTAAGTTAATCAATTATACGGACTTCTATCTTCTTATATTTTTACACGCTTTATATTAGCTTCACTTGTATATTTGTTTATAACCGACTCCTTAGGGCGCGATTTTGACCCACTTTGAACTGCCAGATTTCATTCAAATTTTGCACACATGTCAAAGACCAATGACATTACAATAATTCGATTAAAATTTTTCTATAAAAGCGTGTTTTTTTTAGTTTTTTTAAACTATTATATTATTTATTTTCTATTTATTAGCAATGGAAAAAATATTGTTACAATTTTATTACACCAACAACTATCACTGTATCTGTGAATCATTTTGATCCATCCTAAGATTGCCTGGAAGACATTAATAAGACTGCTCTTTGTACATTATCTGTTTCACACATGAATGTATGATACTTCTACTGTAATTATGGTGTACGAATAAAGTATTGTCTATCAATTTTCTAAATTTGAGACGCGTAGTAACAAGTTTCAACTACAAATCTACGTAAGTAGATTGACTATCATGAACGATGTAAGAGATCAGGAAATTGGCATCAACCCATTGTTTATCAAACATGGGGTAATGAGAGCTTGTTGAACGTTCGTTAATAGGTTGATGTTGATCTATAAAGTTGATACACTTTATGGGCGTTCGGTAAATGTCATGTAGGTATTGTGGACCTATTGATGACATTTAGCTGAAGTCCACGCAGACCAAATTTACAAACATATATACTCACGCTTGTATCCCCCAAGGGGTGGGCAAAGGCGTAAACATCCACATTTTGCCAGCTATAATTTAAGCCCCACACACGCAATAGGAGGTAAGTAATTGCCGTCAACCGGGCACTTTGGGAATTAATGATGGGAAAATTGGGAGTAGGTATATTGACAAGGAAAGGCAGGTGAGAAGGGAAGGTAATGGACGTTAAGGGATATTGCTTATAGGGATGGGTTGGTGAGTGTAAGTAATAGCTCGAATAGGTTAAATTTCATAACTCTAATAAATTTGTTTGGCCGTGATCTCGATACTCACACATTTTTTAATGATAAATAAACTTTATTATATTAAATTATTTTGCAATAATTTAATAAAAAAGCTTAAAAGGACATATGAGACAAAACTACTTGAAATATCTGCTAAAAACCCTAAAAGTTTATGGAAAACTATTAAAAATATTACATGATAATCAATCTAAAACGAATAACATAAAATTACTTAATATAAAACAAACAACCTCAGAATCAATAAGTTCAGTTAACGAATACTTTACAAATATTGGAAGGGACTTAGCATCAAAAATTACTCAACCACCAAACTAACTCTATAAGAAAAAAATACATAGTATCTAACTTTAGCCACCTAACATCTTTTGTATTGTTGGATACTGATGAGGAAGAGGTTGAAAGAACTGTTATGAACTTAAAATCTTCGAGTGCACCTGGTTGGGACACTATTCCTACTGCCTTCCTAAAACTTGCTAGAAAAGATTTAGTGCCTGTCATAACTCATTTCTTTAATTTATGTTTTAACACAGGTGTTTTCCCCTCTGACCTGAAAAAGGCTGTAGTAACACCAGTGTACAAGGATGGTGACAGAGATAAAGTCTGCAACTATAGGCCTATATCAGTTTTAGGTGCGTTATCAAAGATTATGGAGAAAGTTATCAACAAACAACTAGTTAATTACCTAGATAAATACAACATAATATCTGAATGCCAGTATGGTTTCATACAGAAAAAGTCTACTGAAGATGCAGTTGCAGCTTTGGCTACAACAATAGTTGAACAATTAGATAAGGGTAATAAATGTCTTACTGTGTTCATAGATATAAAAAAAAGCATTTGACACCGTCTCTGTTCCCATCCTTATACAAAAACTAGAGCACATTGGCATCAGAGATAAACCTTTGGCACTTTTTAAAACTTACTTAACTGATCGACAGCAATGTGTTAAAATAGGAATGCATAAAAGTGAGTTCTCCAGGCTTTCATTCGGTGTTCCCCAGGGGAGTGTACTTGAACCTACCCTCTTCCTAATATATATAAATGGATTGCTTAACATGCAGCTAGCCAATGCAAAAAGAATCTCATATGCTGACGATACTGCAATAGTCTTTACAGGAAAGACATGGCATTCTATTCGTGTTGACACTCAAAAAGGACTTACCCAGGTAGATCTATGGCTAAAGCATAACATACTTACCTTAAATTCCCAGAAAACCAAATACATTTCGTATACTATAAATAAATCAACTCAACCACCACCAGATTTCAAAATTTATATTCACGAGTACAATTGCAAGAACTACTTAGATGGTGCTTGTTCTTGTCCCAGTATTGAAAAAACAATTTCTATCAAATACCTTGGTATTCATGTGGATCAACATTTATCTTGGCATAAACATTTAGAGGCAATCACTGGTAGGATAAGAAAACTGATTGGGATATTCACAAAATTACGTGATGTGGCTTCCAAGCCTCTACTTAAAATAATTTATAAGGCCTTAGGGGAATCTATATTAACCTATTGCATTCCCATTTGGGGAGGAGCAACAAAAGTAAAATTTTTAGAGATAGAAAGGTCTCAGCGGGCTCTTCTTAAGATAGCATATTTTAAGCCCCGAATTTACCCCACTTATAAACTGTACCTAGATTGTGACTTATTGACTGTGAGAAAGCTGTATATTCTCAATACTTTCCTAAAGAGGCGAAACACGGTAACTGTTTGTCCTTTAAGTCAGCTCGGACGCAGGAAGCACTCTGTTGCAGTGGTGGCACGAGTCAGGACTACTTTTGCAAGGCGACAATTTAATAGGCAAGCAACTCATTTGTATAATTTAATTAATAAAAAAGTTAGACATTGACAAGTTAACAACATATCAAAGTAAAAGAAAGGTTAGCTGTAGGCTTAAAACATTAAATTATGAGGAAACGGAAGAATTAATTAATTATACATTTCTTTTTCTTTTTTTTATTAGTTTTAATGTTTAAGTTGTATATAGAATTAATCTTTTTAACTTTTGTAAGACATATAATTAATTAAATAAAAAAATATTTAAGCTAATAAATACCTATTAAAAGAATCGAGTCGTAGGGCTACTTCACGTACGTACTAAATGTACGCACGCACCACACACACACACGCACCACACACACACACGCACACGCACACGCACACGCACACGCACACGCACACGCACACGCACACGCACACGCACACGCACACGCACACGCACACGCACACGCACACACACACACACACACACACGCACCACATACACACACACATATTTTTATTATTAAAATAACTTTTATTTAGATATTATTTTAAGCGCTAGAGGATATCATCGGGTACTGTAATGTTATTGTTATGAAAGAGCGTGGCCTTCTGATACAGGTGTATTTCGTAAGTAGTAAGTAAGGTAAGTAAGTAAGTCGTTAGTAAGGTCACAATTACGAGAAGATACTATGTACCATGTTGTTGAGAAATAAAAGGATATTATTATTATTTAATGTAATCCCTTATTTGTTTCAACCAACCAACCAACCGGTTTGATGAAAATATATCTGTTTATTCGGTGTTTTAGCAATAATGCCACATGCATTGTATTGTATTGTATGTATGTTGTTCGTGGGAGAGCCACGTTTCGGCACTAATGGGCCGGCTCGACCGGAGTGATACAACAGCCTCACAGAAAACCGGCAGTGAAGCAATGCTTACATTGTTTTACGCTGAGTGAATGAGGTTCCCAGAAGCCCTGACCCTTCCCTCTACCCCCCTGCCTCCCTCGCCCCTCCTTCCCCTCTTCACCCCTTCTCCTACTCCCACTTGTGGCTTTTGGGTTGCAGGTGCCCAAGGGCGGCGGTAGTCACTTACCATCAGGTGACCTGTCTGCTCGTTTGCCCCTATCCCATTGAAAAAAATACATATTTCAAATTCAATTTTTTTTTTTTTTAAGATGGGAGTAGGAGAAGAGGGGGGGGGAAAGAGGGGGAAGAGGGGAAAGACGGGAATAAGGGAGAGGGAAGGGTTAGAGCCACCGGTAACCTCACTCACGCGGCGAAATGCAATGCAACATTGCTTCACGGCCGGTTTTCTGTGAGGCCGTGGTAACGAGCGGAGTCGAGCCGGCCCATACGTGACGAAGCATGGCTCTCCCACATAAAAATCTTTGTTTCATGAAATTGGTAATCAATTATTCGAAATCGTCAATTAAAAAAAAAATATATAATTAAAAATAGATCAACACATAACGTCGCCGCATCAATAGGTTGCTTTGTCAAATTATAAAATGAAAAAAAAATAATAACAGATAATACCTAGTATCTGCTTGTGTCCATCTATAACCGCCCGTTTCCAAATAGTTGAGCCTTGTGAGAATAAATCGAGCAAACAAACTCGTGTCGGACCATCACTTCGGAACGGCCCGACCGATAAGGTTTGTATGAAAGAAAATTGTTGGAAAATCAACGGAAAATGCCGGAAATGTTTATTTTAGTTTGAACTTTGAATATGAATTGAATATTGAAATAGGTAGAGAAAGTGATAAAAAATAAGCTTTAGTACAAAAAGAAGTATTGAAAAGAGCCTATCAAAAATCAATCAATCCAGTATGAATCATTAACTATTCATGTATAATATATATTATTACCTCAGTAGGAAAAGGCAATGAGCACACGAAATCAAATGTTATAGGGCAATACATTAATTGTATTTTTTTAAATAAGCTTTTATACAAATTAAGTTTTATTTTTGTGTAGATTTGATGTTAAAAAAAGTACTCCTCAAGACGAATCCAAACTTGATTGGTTTATCTTGTTTAGTCAAGAAGTGTTCCGGCTCCATCATCAAAACATCTTCATGGTACCATATTATTATATTGTCACCAAAGATACATATATACAACAAATTTGAGCCCAATCGGATATCGGGCAGTTTAGCTTCCAAGATTTGTGCCGAACACACATACAAACATTGCAAGTTAAATAATTTAATAAAAGCTTATAAAAAAAACGTTATAATATTGGTATTTTTCAGTGAGTTTTAAAAATAAAAACGTGGGATTAAAATAAGTTTATTAATAAAGTAATATTAATAGTAACTGTTGAATACTAGATAGAGGTTTCCCCGGGGCTGCTCAAAGTTCTGCAAATACCATACTCGGGGATTAGGGGGCTTTGTGCTATTGCAGTCTGCAAAAAAATCAAATATGGTGACTTTGGTGTATTATAAACCACCGTTCGCCACAATCATAACCTTTACTGGCAATAAAAGGTTGTAATTCAGAGCTAAGGGTGTATTTTTTGGGCTAAGAGGGTGATAGCCTCCGTAAAACAGACAAATCAGATGGTGGTTTAGGAAAGAAGAGTCTGACACCCGATATAATATGACTATTCAGTCATCATTAAGGTCCGGATTATATGCAACATAAAAAGCTTGAAATATGCATGAAAAATGGGTAAAATATGCATGAAAACTTGTAAAATACGCAACATTAAAGTTTTAGAAAACGAAAAAATGAAAAAAGTGGTAGGTTTCAATTTTTTTATTTCTAAATCAGCATACAATTATTGAATTATTCAGTCATACATTATTATCAATACCAACATGTAACAAGTTTATAGACGATAATAATGAACTAAAACCAAAAATAATTCAACATTTTTGTAAACGTAAACAATCAGGTAGGTAGGTGTTCTCAATGAATAGGTTTTAATCAATCAAAATATTTTTATAAGTGAAAATTGTGTGGTGTGTATTTTGCGAAATTTTGATTATAGAGTTTATTGTTACACTTGTCAATAGGGTATCCTACCGAAAAATATAATAAATATAGGGAAAATATGCATCATCACTAGATCATCATCATTTGCCTACCCTGGCCCGAATTTTGTTTGGGTCGGTGCAATATGTTTTATTCTTCCATTCTACTCTATCGTTCGTCATTTCACTGCTTACTCCATTTTTAGCCATATCTTCCTTCACACAGTCCATCCATCTTTTCTTTGGCGGTCCTCTTCTCTTGTACCCGTCAACATCCATACATAAAACTCTTTTCACCACATTTTGCTCATCCCTCCGCATCACATGTCCATACCGCGATAACCTATTGCTCCTCAGCTTTTCATCCACTGGTGCTACTTTCAGGCTCCCCCTAATATATTCATTTCTTACCTTGTCCATCCTAGTCACACCACACATCCATTTCAACATTTCGGCTATGTGCAAGCGTCTCTCATCGGTTCTCTTTGTGGGCCATCACTAGTTATTAGATATAATACATATGCAACTTCCGCTGAGAATGGGGTAAATATGCAATTTCATATACAAATATGCAATTTCATATACAAATATGCAATTTCATATACAAATATGCAAATGCATATAATCCGGTCTTTAGTCATCATAGTCTTTAAGAGGGCTTACTTTCTAACGCTAATGAAGGTCAAAGTGAAAAAAATATGCGTGCGTCTCGGGACGCCCGATAGAAGTGATAACTTAAACTAATACGGGTAGAGCTGTGGGTTAGAGTGAGAGAGGAGGAGCCTGCCTACCGCTGCCGTATGCGTGAGAGATAGGGAAGCCAGACCGATTGGCGCCGTAACGCGTTACGTAACGAAGCGGTTTACCCTCCCATAAGAAGTTATCCCTTAAAAAATTTAATCTACATCGATTTTAATAGACCATAGTTTCATTGTTCTAAGTTTAGTACTATGGGTCACTTATAGTGATTAACAATAATTATTATCGACGTAAAATATTGTAATTGGTTTAAACCACGCAAAGGTTCAAACCTATAATGGCTTTTCACTGAAGACTTGAATACCCTTAACATTTACGACTGATTTATGAAGTATCGAGGGAGACGCTTGTATTTTAACACGTTTTATGATAGTTTTACATTTAACTATCTACGTTATGGAGTCTCCATTAAATCGATTAAAAAATCTATATAAAAAGTGTGTGTGCAATTCCCATACAGCAGAAGTGAAACTTCTAAATTAATTAACCAACGAATTTTAATACGCAAACGTGAATGACACAAGAAGGCTTCCATAGCACGCAGGCGCAAAGACACGTGCTAGCATACCAAGATTATAGGAAACACTGCATACTTGTATTCCATCTCATTCTCTCGCAGGCTAAATCCTATTTATGAATGTTTGTCTCTTTTTGGTTTCATCGAATTTTAAATCACAACGATTCTAAGGAAGTTACACTTCAAAACAAAAAAAAACAGTAAAAAAGTCATTTCTCTGCAAAAAAAAATTTGAGGACGCGCGTTTTAATTTTTTTTTTTATAGAATTCTTTAATCGCATACAAACTGTAGAGATTCCCGAAAAGTGCCAAGAAACTGTCCAAGAATTTAAAGAGTGTCCAAGGAAAACAAGTTCAGAAAGAAGTCTTTAACTTCAATTTATAGACAGAGGTCATATGGTCGCGGAGACTCTTAATGTCACGAGTTATACAGATGGTACAACGCCCTCTATTGAAGCGAAACTAAATAAAATAATGAACTCCACTAAATTAACCAGTGTTACTTTGCTTATGATGATAAAGATAGAACAAAACAAAAGGAATGGGTTGAGGTACAGGAAAGGAGGTATGAGGGGAGGGAGGCAGAGGAAGTTGGTGTTCAGGTTGCTGTGTTTGTTTCTACTTGTGATTGGAGGATCACAAGCAAAAAAAAAACAGTAGATAAAATGCCAGTAGTGCAACTCAACTTCGGTCTTCTGCAGGATAAAATTTATATTCTCGAGTCAGGCGCTCCACTTCGAGAAGCAATCTTCGGTGCCCTACCCAAAGTTAACATTCACAGAAGCGCCGAAAGATTATATCATTTACATGCATGTATTAAATAAAGACGAACAAAGGCCATTTATCAACTGTGCCGGTGGCGACATTTGACAATTTGTCACCCTTAATAAATAACTAAGCGTTCGATAAGATCAATGGAGATCCCATCACACGTTTTATTCAGTTGATGATGACAACTTGTGGAGCTTAAAGTAAACATGACCGCGTGTAACCTTCAGGCAGTTCAATCGCGATTCGAGAAAGTTCCTTTCCCAAGGTTGTTAGTTCGTTTGTCGGTTGTTCGGAAGAACTTGGCCAGGTGGCACCTCTGCATGAGCCGCATTGTGCTACTTCGAAAGAAGCAGTGCTGGTATTATGCTAAAACCAACAGAGGCTTATCAACAACGGATGTCCTAATGCCGATTAGGGGGAATTAATTTTTTTCTTTTATTATTAGTTTCAAAACCAAAAGTTTGTTTGTTGGTAACGTATGGATTCTTAAACCAGTTAAGAGATGGAGCATGTTCTAACCAGTTAAGAGATGGAGATGTCAACACAGTCATAAGATATGACCATTTAAGCCTTATATTTGACCAAATTTGAACAGTTTCTTGCTTCTTACCAAATTTCATGATTTTAGGTCAATAGGAAGTACCCTATAGGTTTTGATTTACCAGCGAAATGTTCAAATTAGTTAAAATTTAAGGTTTAATGGCCATATCTTTTGATTGCGTTAACTTAGAAGCTTGATTTTTCTACAGCTTCAGGGGACCGCAGACATTCGTATTTGGTATTGATTTCAACTTGATTCGTCCACGGGTTAATGAGAAAAATGGTCTTGACAAACACACAGACAGACAGACATACAGACATGAGGGTTCCATTTTTCCTTTTAAGGAACGGAACCCTAAAAATTAATCAACGTGTGTTAGTTAATAAAAATGCGAAAACATCTACAAAAAGCTACAGATGTCCAGTATATAGTCTACGCAATGACAGTTCAAGTTATATTGTTCAATGAAATAAAACAAAATATTAAACGCTTAAGAAATTCGACCACCATGCCTGCCATAGATCATGCATGCTTTGACAAAAAACATATTAGTTAAAAAAAAATTGTAATATGGGGGGCAAACGAGCAGAGGGGTCACCTGATGGTAAGTGACTACCTTCGCCCATGGATACCTGCAACTTAAGAGTCACAAGTGCGTTACCGGCCTCTGAGATGGGAGTACGCTCTTTTCTTGAAGGTTTGAAGGTCGTATCGGTCCGGAAATACTGCAGGCGACAATTGATATAATAACATGTAGTAGAGATGTATGTAGATGCATAAAAAAATAAAAGGTCCTATTTTATAGGTAAGAAACTTTCGAACTCTTCAACGAATTAGAATTCAAATGTTAAGAAACTTTTTTGATATTTTCGTACATTTTCCGACAAATCCGTTAAATGTAAGTCAATGTTATTGGTGCATATAAATGAACTTTTATGAACACTTATTACATTTAAATCAATCAACGTATCAATATAGACATTGTTGTGATATTAGCGACTTAACATGAACGCACCCTTAACCTCTTACTCTATTTTACACGACGAAGTTCTAATATCGATAATTTATTTTCGTTTTATTAAAATGTGCTCTGTAACTTACTTTTTAGGTATATCACTCTTCTAGCAAACGAAAGACATGTCCTTTTTCAAATATTCTTAACTTACCATGCCTAAATCCTTCTTGTCTGGCCCTCCCACCATCGTCACTATTCCTTCTAGAAGAATGTTCACTGTGACTTCTAAGTCTCTCACTCTCAAAACTAATACTATCCAGAAGAGAATTCGGACCAACTCTCTCAAAAGTTTGGCCAACCTTTCTGCCAACCTCCTTGCTGAGATTCTCTAGATTCTGTCCAAGTTTGTCCAAATGGTCCGATTTTCTTGGAGCTCGTTGTTCGTACAGGATTGTAACTTTCTTGATGGCTTGCTCCTGTATGTTGCCATCTTCCATGTTTTAGTAACTGAAACGAAAAGATAATTTTTTATTATTGCTTATTAAAATATTCCATTAGTCGTGTCAAGTACGTGATCAAATTATAAATAGTAAGATATTTGTCGTTTTTAGGGTTCCGCTCCTTAAAAGGAAAAAGAGAACCCTTATAGTAACACTTTGTTATGCGTCAGTCTGTGAAGACTTCGGCACCTTCAGGGTTCCGTGGAGGCACCAAGTTGAAAGTAACATCGTCCTGCTTGAAAAATCAAGCTTCTAAGTTAAAGCAATCAAAATATATGCCCATTTAAGCCTTAGATTTTAACCAATTTTAACATTTCGCAGGTAAATCAAAACCTAAAGGGTACTTCCCATTGACCTAGAAACATGAAATTTATTAAGATGCAAGGTCTCACAGCACAAGTAAAGGAATAAATCCGAATATAGTAAATTTGTTATTATATCACATAAACAATATTTTTTGTGAATAAAAACTTATATTTGCGGTTGGAAAGTTGACTTTGTCATACATCGATGTATGGGAGAGTATTTATAATACTGTAAAGTTAAGTTTGTCTTTCGGGGAAAACGGGCAATATTCATCGAGAATCGATTCCCGAGATGGACATACTATCGATCTGTAAGTTTGTTTGCTTACGAAATTTTTAGTGCACGAGTCAGACTCGCACTTATCCGTTTTTTTTGTCTATGATATTGGTAATATTTTAAAAGATTTTTGTATTTTACTCACGTGTGTATTTTGGGGATGCTTGACTAGATTCTGTCTGTCTGCCTGACAACGACGCGGAAGGTTGCTTTACTCCCTTGATAAAGGGCCCCCGTTAGGTCCGAAACTAGTCGGACATCCCCGAAATGCACACTTTAGTAAAACGGTATCTATACCTTTAATAAATACTAACAACAATCCTTAAGGAAATAAAGCTAATGGTACAAACGCGGTTCAATCAAACGAAAATTCATTAACTTAAGCCATAAGGTTTTTTTTTAAACGTGTGGAATCCCCACGGGTCATTGGGGTCACCTTACCGAGGGTGAAGTGGTATGGTGGCGGTGGACTAAAACCGGTGTTCCGTCACAAGTGAGTCTATTGCAGGGGACCCGGGATACCCTAGGAAGTAAGCTGTCGAGAACCCCTGCAGACTTTGACCGCCTGATCAGTAGATGACAGTCAACTTTTTTAAAGAAATTTGATACTTGTATGTTTTATATTCAACTGGCAAAATTAGATGAGGGAGATAAATAATAAAGTAATAGAAGTAATAATCCTATGATACTTCTAATTTTCTAACTGAACTGAACCTAAAAATTTGACAAAAAATCGACAATAAACCTGGTTGTGGTGTATTTGTTATTTTTTACATATTTTTACGTCGATCTAAGTAGTTTAAAAACTTACTACATAAATTTCGTTGGCGCTCTGATTACCCAACTGAAACTCAGTTGCAATAACAGTTACTTAGTGTTGTAATATTATATTGTAGAATGCTAACAACATTAAAAAAAAAATAGGCAGTCATGGGACTGCCGACAGAAGTGAAAACTTAAACGAAACGACGAACTTAAAACGTCACAATAATAGGTTGGTGACATTAATTAATAAAGAGCTCTAGTGGATTTGTGTATGTATTATTAGCGTGACGGTCACGAGTTCACTTCTCTCTCTCTGTCCCTGTCCCTCCCTCCCTCCCTCTCCATGTCTCTCTGACGCTGTACATGTAAATAAATATAAGAAACTCCCCTCCGTCGTACAAATTTTCGACATGGACAGGAGGACAGGACAGAGGACGGAGGACATTCGGACATCAGGGTCCCGTGTCAACATTTTTTACCCATCCCAAAAAGTGTACAACGCCGCTAAAGAAGTTTTCACTTGAAAAATATACTAAGAACAGGGTTGGCAAAGTCAACAGTGTTCGTAGTATATTTTTGTCTTATCGGAACCCGTTTTCAAACTAACTACATTAAAAACAAATGCCCTATAATATCATCATCATCTCTTCTTCCTGCCCTTTTCAACTTTGGGGTCGGTCGGTCGACCTCAATGTTGAAAAGACCCGACGGTTTTTTTTATGGCCGTCCGCCTCCTTGGGAATATGGTCGTTTTAAGACGGGAAAGAAGGAAGAAGGTAAATTGGAATATGGAAAAATGGGTAGGGAGAGGAAACTAGGGTAAGAGATACCGCAAGTCTCGGATAGAGAGTGGGACTGAGACTGCAGTCGCTCGCAGAGGTCGGGTAACGTAACCGAATGTGCCGCACTTCCTGTGACCGGAGAGGCCACAGGAAGTACAGCACATATTAGCTAGCATATATTATATTTTCTGAAGTACTACGCTTTCAAGAAATGTTAACTATTCTTCTAAATTTATTGTATCGTCTTCAAAGTAGGCCCCATCAGAAATAATACACTTGCGCCAACGAATAATCCAGTTATCAAAACATTTAATGTATTTCCCGGAATCGACTTCAGTTCTCGATGCGAATTCTCTTTGATAACTTCTATCGACTGAAAACGGGTACCTCGAAGTGGTAATTTAAGTTTTCGAAAGAGAAAAAGTCGGCCGGAGTAATATGTCTGTTGTGAGTGTCTAGTGAATACGGTGGTTGTTCAATGGTATTTGTTGAGTTTTTGGTCAAAAACTCGTTCACAATGATAGCCTTGTGCGATGGCGCGTTGTCGTGGTGTAATATCCAAGAATTTTCTTTCCACAAAATTTGGTCTTTATCGACGAATTTGCTCTCTCAAACGCCGCATTACGCTCAAATAATATTCTTTATTTACAGTCACAACACCTCGATAGTCAAAGAAAACAGTCAACATAGCCTTTTGATCGACTTTGTCGTGGTTTTTTCGGTTTCGGTTCAGTTGGAGGTCGCCATTCCGAAGCTTGTTGACTAGTTTGCATGTCAAACTCGTAAACCCATGTCTCATCACCAGTAACAATGCGTTTTACGAATGTAGGGTCGGAATTGATGCTTTCTAGCATGTTTTCAGCGACTTTTACGCGATTGAGTTTTTGAAGAAAAATCACATCTTTCGGGACTAGTCGAGCGGCAACGTGTTTCATGCCCAAGGGATTGTTTAAAATGGTACGAATCGATTCGTGAGATACAGAAAGTTCAGCGGCTATCTCTCTCAGATGATTTTCAGTCACAATTTCTTTCATTAGCGATGTTAACTTCAGTTGAAGACGTTGATGACCAGAGCGAGGCAAGTCTGCCAACAAATCTCGACCGCTTTTGAATACACTGTACCACTCACATGCACGAGTTCTTGAAGTCGATTCACCGTATAGTTTCTGTAACAATTTCATACAGTACGAAACAGTACGGTATCGAAACGAAACAAGAAATGATAAACTCCCAATTTTTTTTTTTTGTATTCTACTTTTTTTAGTTCTACATTTTTATGTTTTTGTTTCAGTGCAGAGTAGAGTATGGTCATTCCGTACGTAACACATTTATACAATCTAAATTGGTACATAAAACCATTGCTGAGAACATCGACGATGAAATATGGATTAATGACCAAAAGGCATATAAATATGTGACTATTTTTTGGTCAAATGCCTTCCTATATTTACCTGTTCTGCTAACACAAGCACTACTATTTGACCTACACTTCACAGTCGCATAAAATCGATACGTCATCAATAATTCACCTTCTACCGTGAGACTGACGCCGTGTGTCGTGTATATTATTTGTTATATGGGAATATGTTGAGTTTTATGATCGGTCGCACTTGATCTAACTTGTGACGTGGTTATAGAATATATGGATGCAGAAGTGGGCTGGCCAGGTTTGCTGAGAAGGAC
The DNA here is from genome assembly GCA_963859945.1 of Euplagia quadripunctaria. NCBI lineage: Eukaryota > Metazoa > Arthropoda > Insecta > Lepidoptera > Erebidae > Euplagia > Euplagia quadripunctaria. Next base: position 5,060,557 of record OY982588.1, on the reverse strand, counting down.
CAATGGCCGTCCGTACTGACGACCTGAAGAAGGTTGGTAAACGAATACAGGTACATATAAAATACCCCCGTCTCAAAAAGCCCTGCAACAATTCGAAAAGAGCTGATGATTTTCGAAAAGCTGAAATTTTTTCTAGAATTATAGTTAAGAATACTATTGATTAAGTCACCTTTCAAACATAAGAATCTAAATAAAAATCGGTCTATCCGTGTAAGAGCTATAACACAGCCAGACACACGGATACACACGTTAACTTATAAGCCTCGTTTCCACTAAGCAATATTTAACGCGCTACATGTTGCACAACATTGTTGCTTTCGGCAACGCGCAACTTTGTTTAGCTACGTTGTCGGTCCATGCATGACCAGTCGTCGACACAAACATTCACAGTTTTGGTACAGTTCGATTAATTTAAGCACATTTTCATTACATCACACTACGGACAATTTTGCGCGTTCCACGTGACAACATATGATGCTCAACTGCATGTTGCAAAGAAACAAACAACAAGCAGCGCGCCATGTTGCGCGCCAGCTGGCAACGTTGCGTGTTTATGTGAAACGTTGCCGATCTTGTTGAGCGTCACGTCAAGTCACGTGTTGTGCGTCAATTGTTGCCTAGTGGATACTTAAACTCGCGTCAGGACACGTGACTTGATCGAAAATTCGTAAAACGGAGCAGAGTTTCTTATATTTAAAAAAATATAACATTCGAAATTCAAACATTTATGAGCGGCCAGGAGCGCAGAACTTCCAGTGTACCCTATGTATATACATTTAGATATATTATTACCTACTTTTTATTTTTAACTTAATTATATATATACAGAAATGTGTGTGTGTGTGTATGTATATGCAAATACATTGTAATGTGTGTGTGTTATGTTTTCACTTCTGACGTGCAGCCCTACGACTGACTATTTTTTTTTGTTATATAAGCAATATACGCGTACAGTCAGCCTCAAACAAAAGTATACGTAAACAAAGTTCCATTACCAAGTATATTACATATATACATGTATATTACATTCATAAATATTTACTGTAAGTTGCCAATTCTAAGTACACGTGGGGTTCACACCTTGTTCACTTATACTTCTTTTCAGGCTAACTGTACCAGGGCTGTGTAACACATTAAGGGATACTATTATTATGTTTTCTGTACTTTAGTGTATCTGTATAGAGACATTTCCATGTTCTTTGTCCATACAAAAAGAAACACTAGGTGTTTATCACTATCTTGATTTAAAAGAGAGTGGAAATGTTATAACTATAAATTTACAATTTAAAATACCTCGATTCGAAAATCCCTTCAACGATTAAAAAAGAGCTGATGTTCTTCAAACGGCTGAACAGATTTTCTTGAATTATATCTAAGAACACTCTCGATCAAGTCACCTTTCAAACCAAAAAAAACGCACTTAAATCAGTCTATTAGTTAGGGAGCTTCGATGCCATAGACACAGACACAGACACGTCAAATTTATAACACCGCTCTTTTTGCGTCTGGGGTATTAACCTGTTATTAAATAGTTTTTACTCAAGACTTCATCCACGTGAAGTACCTACATAACTAATTCACCCGCGCAATCATGCTTAGGATGCCGTTTGAGCTGGACCACCCTTTGCGCATCAGGGATCCACACCTCTTACGCATAGTTGCGTAGAAACAGGCAATTATAAAACTACTAGCAACCCGCCCCGGCTTCGCACGGGTACAAATTATACACCTAAACCTTCCTCATGAATCCGTTCAGTAGTTGGTCAGTTCATCGTAAACAGACAGACAGACGCGGCGGGGGATTTTGTTTTATAATATATAGTGATTAAAGTGTAAAAGAATGTCGATACAAACATTTGTATCGACATTCTTTGTTTCATTTGTATCATCTTTTGATTGTACCCGTGTTTTGATAGACTAATTTAAACAAAAAGCGATAATTGTGTCATAACTGTACTTGTTAGGCCTATATAGCCTTGAGGACTTTTTTGTGGATAATGATTAGTAATACAAACATGTAGTATTTTTTTTATGTATCATTAATAGTTTTTGCAACGCACAACAAATAATGACTTTATAAGTAAATTTATTATACCTTGAAAAATTAGATATCTCTGCGAAAATTGCAATAATGTAAATAATGATTAGTAATACAAACATGTAGTATTTTTTTTTATGTATCATTAATAGTTTTTGCAACGCACAACAAATAATGACTTTATAAGTAAATTTATTATACCTTGAAAAATTAGATATCTCTGCGAAAATTGCAATAATGTAAATTATAATCATTTTAAAGTAAAATACAGCCTATGTCACTCGCTGATAATGTTTTTGTAAATGAAATAATTTTTAAAATCGGTTAAGTAGGTAGTTTTTGAGTTGATCTATTACACACAAACATTGAAAAATACAAAAATTGTAATCTTTTCTCCTTATATTATTATTACTAGCCGTGCCTGCGACGGCTTCGCTCGCGTCACAGATAATATAATACTATACTAGCTCGCGTGTACATATTTATGTACTCGTACCTACGCGCGGAACCCTAATTCTTTTTCAAAATAAAAGTAGCGTAAGTTACTCCTTATAACATCAGGTATCTACCAGTGTGTCCTGTGGAAATTGGACCACTTGTTTCGGAGATTAGTCAGAACAAGTAGACAGACAGACAAACCTTTTTAAAATAGATTTTTTTTAATTAGTTCCGTGTAAACATTCAGATGCATTTAGTAAAAAGCTGTTATTAAAATAATACAAACAGACACTCCGATTTTATTTATTTGTATAAATATAGATGTATAGAATAGTTAAGAAGAGCAGTCTTAGACATACAAGTCGCGACCAGCCCTGTTGTTAAAACAATTTTTGCCTTTCGTAATATCCATAGCCTCATTAAACAAGATTCAAAATATTAATTATTTACATTAAATACCTTTTTTACCGACTCCAAGGAGGAGATTCTCAATTAAACTGATTTTCTTGTGAATATGTTACGCGATATCCTCGCCATTTTGAATTAAATTGGTTATACTCAAGGTTGGTTCCATTAAAATTTTAAGAAAAGATCCACCTATAAGAGTGGAAAATTTAGGGATGACGAATACAGTTTATCATGATGTAGGTGCATTTAGAAGTCGGTGATACTTTTTTAAAAGTTTATATTCGAAATATAAATATTTTTTTAACCGACTGTACTTTAAACATTTCATTGAGTTGACTATTAAAAAAACAGGCAATATTAAACATACACGAACTATTATTGTACAATTGCTAAGTACTAAGCTAGAAATGGGCTCCTATCCTTACGAGATTAAAAGTATTTTATAAGGCTTTGAATAATTAGATTAATGATTTTTTTCTAGTTTTCGTCCTTGTCCATCCAAAGGTTGCCTGTAAGATTGTATATTTCTTTTAATTTAATTGTAATTTGTGTACAATAAAGTTTATTTCTTCTAGGTTTTTACTATCAAACCATACGATAAAGTGAGTAAGTACTAAATTTAAACAAATAATCATGCTCACACAATTATTTGTCCTGGGTAGGAATAGAGAACCTCTGGCTCAGCAGTCAGGGTCACTAACCACTAGACCAGCATGCCAGTCAATTCAAAGGTATGTAATACCTATTACGTGATCGCGTTAATTCCCATACATTTACACAATGGTAAAGTAAACTATTTAATAATAGCGAACTATGACATCACAAGTTGTTAATTTCATTCAAGTTTGTACAGAACGCACTGTTTCGACGTTTCTTAGAGCAACTCATTTGACTTGACCGTAAGAGTGACAGTGTGTCACACAGTGACAGATCTATTCATGTTATTGAGTTATACTTACGTATTTACTATTTAGTAATCTGTTGCCATATGAAGAAAGAATTTCTTGTAATAGGCAGTTCAAAATTAATAATAGAAAAATTAAGTGCGAATGAGAAAGAACATCTGTTGGGTGGTTCTTCCTGACGTCATTGTCGGTGCTGACGTCATAATGAAAATGACGTGAGAATTGTTGAAGAGAGTCTATGTATAGTTCATTCATTAATAGACAAGGAGGGATTCATTCATTTGTAGAGTGTATGTATGTTTCTAAGAGGTGAAATGTAGTCGATAGACCTACCTATAACACTCATACCTGAATGTATGTGGATGTGAATTGTAACTGTGCAGAATTTGCCGCGTAGAATAAGGAAATCAATAATAAAAGCATGATAGACATATAATAATAATATACTAGAGACCGCGTGGTGGTCGAATTTCGACCATGGTTTATTTCTTTGGCCAATATTACTTGACCTATCATTGTATAGACTTTTGTACCATGACAGGTCAAAATATATACTGGACACTCATAGCTGTATGTACCCGTTTTTGCATTTTTTTAAACTTTGTAGCAAATATTGTTCAAAAATTTTAGCATTCGTCACTTCTTCTCTGTATAAACTATAAGTGTGCGAAATTTCATACTCCTCCGTCCGCCCAATTTTCGTAAAAAGGGATCCAAAGTTTTCGCTTCACGTATTAATATACAGATACTCTTTATTGTGCACCAAAAAAAGAAAACAAATATACCTTTGTGGGTGAGCCATGCTATGGCACATATGGGCCGGCTCGACCGGAGTGATACCACGGCCTCACAGAAAACTGGCAGTGAAGCAATGCTTCCATTCGTCTGAGTGAGGTTACCGGAGGTCCTAACCCATTCCGGGTTAGGACCTCCGGTAACCTCACTCATCTCTCACCTCCTCGCTCCCTATTCCCCCCTTCCCCTCCTCCCACCTTAAAAGCTGGCAACGCACTTCTGATTCTTGAGTTGCAGGTGCCCATGAGCGGGGGTAGTTATCACCACCATAAGGTGACCCGTCTGCTCGTTTACCCCCTATAACATAAAAAAAACCTACAGAACCAAATGATACATACAATGCACAATGGGCAGCAATATTATCTTCCAGGCAACCTTTGGATGACAGGAGTGTAACGATGTACGTGGGTGGTTTTGGTGTCGAAAGGTCAAAGAAGAGCTTTGTAGGGATTTATGCAATCTGTGAATGGATTGCATAAATATTAATACATTAGTATATTGAATGTAAAATCTATACTAATATAATAAAGCTAATGATTTTGTTTGTTTGTTTGGTTGAATGCGCTAATCTCAGAAACTACTGGTTCGAATTGTAAAATTTAGAAGCGAAATGACCATAAACGCAAGTGAAACTGCGGGAACTGCTAGTATGATGTATTAGTACTTATATAGGTCTATAGTACACATACAAATTCATATACATACATTATAAATATCTATAATAAATAAGAAATGTAAATATATTTATCATGCAAGTAGTTTATTATTATACACTAGCAACCCGCCCCAGCTTCGCACGGGTAGCAGAGACATCTTCAACAATCATTATCATATTTCAACCAATTTCCACAAAACCTTAACAAATTATATATCTAAACCTTCCTCATGAATCGCTCTATCTATTGGTGAAAACCGAAAATCCGTTCAGTGGTTTTTGAGTTTATTGCGAACCGACAGACAGACGCGGCGGGGGACTTTGTTTTTTAATATGTATTGATTATATTTTGTTAGTACAATTATGCGAAGAGCTGCAACAGTTACTCTTATCATTACCATCGACGACTCCACCTCTGGAGCGTATTTAATCACTAATTTGTCATTATTATTTGCGTATTTGGAATATTGTATGTATTTCAGTTACAAATGGTTGAATTTGGCGACATCGCTCCTTGTACAAACGAAGCAAAAAAAAGCAAGCAAGAAATACCTCTAGAAATTCCAACTCCTGCTACCGCAGAAGATTGTAGAACAATCTACTAAGCATACAATTAACGGGCATGAAATACTGACATTATGAATAATATACGTAATTATTAAGCAAACTGCTGCTTAAAGAAGCTAAACGCGGAAAAAAAGAAGTGCTACGCAAATTGTGCCAGAACCTATGGAAGGTAATGAATATTACTAAGAAGTTTGAGACTTGGGAGACAGTTGCCTGCTACCAAGGATATGAAATAACTATAAATTTACAATTTAAAATACCCCCGACTCGAAAATCCCTTCAACGATTGGAAAAGAGCTGATGATCTTGGAACGGCTGAATAGATTTTCTTGAATTATATCTAAGAACACTCCCGGCTAATTCGACTTTCAAACAACAAATTAATCAACAAATCAACCAATAATCAACAAATTAACATTAATTTAGGTATTACAACTATTATTTGTCTATACATGTTGATACCTCTATTAACTAAGACCTACATGTAATAAGCATATAAACATGTATTGTTTACTATGTGCCTACACATGTTTTCCAAATAAATATATCTTTATCTAAACAAAAAAAACAAAATCAAAATCGGTTCATCCGTTCGGGAGCTACGATGCCACAGACAGACATCGTGAGACGTCGTTTTACGTCGGGGGTTATAAAAAGGGGTTCACAAAATTCATAACATTTTCTTATATGGATGTCGGTTCGTGTTTTATCTAAATTCACGAAACCATCTATTGTTATCCGTAATTACAAATAGATAGAAGAAGTAACGAACATTATCTGCCTGCAATTTTCCCAATTTTCATTAGGGTAGGCGGTATGTGTAACATTCAAATGGATTTGGCAGGTTGCTTTTGTGGCCGGGCACCTGCCTGACACGTACCCTTCTTGGGAATGTAGTCCGACCTTATGTAGACTCTAGTCTTAAAAGCAACCCTGACAACAGACAATCTAGGAATAGCTTTAAATTTGTATTCATCTTACAATTTCGCAAGGTAACGGAGACGGTCATGGCTTGCATTTTATTAACGCCAGGGTCATGAATCCTAATAAACACTCTGAAGTTACTAACTTTAGACTGTTCAGATTCAAAATTTTAGGAGGTAAGGAACAGCTAACCCAGGTTTCCTGCCCGAATCGGTGCTGTGCAACCTATTTGCAACACCTATTACCTATTAAACAATATGTAAGTACCTGTGTTTATCCGTGTTCTGGAGCACATAGTACAAGCTATGCTTTGAATGGATCTAGATAGCGTAATGTTATTATTAGGTTTCCGAACAGATACAGGCCTTAGAGGCAGCGGAGTGTTCAGCGCGCGCTCTCAGAGGAGTGTGGCGGGACCCGTCTAGGGTGAGACGAGTCAATGCCTGTCGGGGGTTGCAGAAGAATGCAATAGCGAATCTCGCTCCCCTGATCATAGGCAAGTAGTGGAACACCGGGGTGGTTTTTAGTCGGTAAGAGACAGACCCCTTCCCCTCCCCAAGGCGGAGAAAATCCATGTAGGATCATCCACTTCGTCAACAAAAAAAAATGTTATTATTAGGTTGTATCTTACAGGTAGGTATGCGACTCTGACCTAGAGCTTAGAAGGTTAAACTCCCCAATTCATCCGTACAAGCAATATCCGTTTCCTAAATGCTATTCCAAACTATAATCTATCTCTGTGCCAAATCTCATCCAGATCCGTTCAATAGTTTTCGGATGAAAGGGTACCTAACAAACATCCATCCATCCATCCTCTCAAACTATCGCCTTTATTATATTAGTAAGATTGGTTAGGATACGGTTGTACTCATGTACTTCGGGGATACCCACCTAGTTTTAGGCTTGACGTGAGCCCTTGATCAAGAGCTTAAAAGAAGGCCCAAAAATTAAAAGCGTTTTGACATTCAATGAAGGGTAACCGATTATTAAAAATGATTTACTATAACACAGTTCAAACTGTGAATATTTCAGAATATATTTGTAGCACATGATGTAATAATTAATTTCGAAAGTTTTGACAAAAAATTCATGCAGAAATGAGAATCGCGCCAAACCTCTCCCACGTACGGCGTAGTTCGTGTGATCTATCTTCAACGCAGTTACAAAACAGCACTACGAAAGTAGATCCGTCTATGCGCTGTTTCACGTATAATTCACGTAGGTAATTCACGTAGGTATAAATGAGTAACTTCGTCCAGAGTAATTCGTTTTATAATTCTTTCTGGACATATCTAGAAATTGAAAACCAAAAAAAACGTGTAATGTGTTATCTTTTCCAAGGGTAAAAATTATGACGTATTATGACGGTAAAGGTGATGAATTATGGCTATTAAAACTTGGCAAACATACTAACTTATATTCATATACGCAAAATTATTTGACACATTATTGAATTTAATGGAAAATAAAACTGAATGTGAATAATAATAATAAATAAATTTGTGCGGTAGCTTTAGGACACGCAGTTGGGCTGAACTTACTTTCGCTATCCAGAGTGTTAGTGAAATGCTCCCGAAAACGAAGACAGACGATAGTACTAATTGTACTTTTGATGATAGGCCAGAAAAAAAATCCGGATGTCCGAGTGTCCGTTGACCCGAGCGTCAGCTGTTTTTGATTTATTTTTTATGAAATTATCGTTTCATTTACCTGTACTAACATGATGCAGTATGAAAAATACATTTTTTTTTTCTGACCCGTCATCAAAGGTATTATCGTCTGTCTTCGTTGTCGGCGTTTCACTAACACCCTGTATATAAATATATTTATTTAATGGATTGAATAAATTGTATCAAAATATAGTAAATATTATAAAAACTCGAAATTGAAATTGCGCCATCTGTGAAAATTGCCCGAACTAATATATGGATAATTAGTACACAACCAACATCAAAGGTACAGTAGTATTTCCAATATAATGTAAGAAACAAATTTTGACTCTGCGCCAAATCACTTCACTAAAAAAAATGCTACAAAAATTTACACCATGTAAATCATTAACTCATTACTATGATGTCAAGAAGATTTAAACAGTGGTTATGTATTCTACCGGCGTGGGAAGACAAGGACACTTTCCTAATAACATGTTTCATTAACATTTCATTATTGTATTATCAATTTATTATAATTACAACTCCTGACGACTACAAAGCGAGGTCCACAGTTATTTAATATTCTAAGTGTTCTGTATATTATTGTGTACAAAAAACTTATTATTGTGACCCAAATTTATGTACCTACAGAGAGCAATCCTTAGCTCATTCAGACGATCTCAACTTTCATGAGAAAATAGTCTTGAGTATCATACATATTGTCAAACCTCTGTGATATACGTTAATACTGGCGTGTGAGAAGTCTGCACTGAATGATATTCTAAATATTTTGAAATATAATAGGAAAGACTCTCGCAGAAGACGCCGTGGAAGTTACTCGGTCCGCTCAAGAAATATTGATTTGTTCAAGATGTTTAAGGAATTGTTTGATAATTGTTAAATGTGTTAAAAGCTTAATTTTTATTACAACGCCATACGTGCTTGTTTAATCCTTTAATTAACCTCCTTTCAATAGCGACCCTGTAACCGGGAAAAGAAATACCCCCTAATATTTACAATGTACACTCACGCCTAGAGTTATTTGACCTAGTTGGTCAAATAAGGTTGTTTCGTTCCACTTACTTGCGTCGTTTGAAAAGAGATACCAAGGAACATGGGAGATCTCCTTCCATGCTTGCCGATAACTGCTGGAATCTTATTAAGGACACACCTGAAACGTCTTACAAGAAACAGGCATGATTTTTGGAGAAAAAAATATGTTTGAAGTAAAAATTTCTTTAGCGGCGTTGTGCACTTTTTGGGATGGCTAAAAAAAGTTTTAGCCATCCCAAAAACTTACTTTTTATTTTTAACTTAATTAATTATAATATATATATATATATATATATATATATATATATATATATATATATATATATATACACAGGTGTGTGTGTCTGTGTGTGTATGTATATGCAAATACATTGTAAAGTTATGTTTTCACTGAAACTGAATTTGAGTGATAAAAAAGGATTTTTTGTTGCACAGTTTAATTTAAAGGGTGGACAGTGTTTGTTTTTTGTATAGATTAGGCATTTATTTTACAAATACAAATGTACGTTTAACTATTAATTTTTACTAATGAAATAAATTCACATTAACACACACACAGTTGATGCAGCCTTTTTTTTTTAATTGTCTGTAAGCTGACACTAAAAAGTAGTCATTACAATAACAAACAGGGTGTTACAAAAAGATGTGGTCATATTTTAGGGTCATATGTCACACTAGGGTCATATGTATAAAATATTCTGTGGAGTAGTGGACCCCAAGTCCACTTCTCCACAGAATATTTTATACCTTATTATTATAGGATGGCTCAGTTGTACCCCGTATTCGCCTGATCCTCGACTGTTAGAGTTGGTTTCTGTATTCCTAATCATAAGTTCGTTGAACGCTAAAAATTGTACATGGAGTTGCAGTGTTGACGTCCACCTGGATTTGTCTGTCCAAGTCCTATATACTTAAAATTCCTCAGTAGATACAAGTAATTATTTTTGTTCAGATCTATTTTCGTCCATGGAACATGTGGAAGACAAAAGAAGAAGTTGGCAATCGTAAATGGTACCTACTTGTATGTCTAGGCGCTGATTGATTTATGAGTCTACTGTAAAAGAGTATTCAGTTTAATTCCAAAATCCAATGTGTGAGAAAGGCGTGGCCAAGTCTATGATATATGTGTATAGCCAAGTCACGAACAGTTGACTCATCCTGAAAAAAATAATTGAAAAAGATTTTTGTTCGTGGGAGAGCCATGCTTCGGCACGTATGGGCCGGCTCGACCGGAGTGATACCACGGCCTCACAGAAAACCGGTAGTAAAGCAATAATTGCATTGGTTTTCGCCGAGTGAGTGAGTTTACCGGAGGCCCTAACCCTTTCCTCAGCCCCTTTCCCCTCCTCTCCCCCTCATCCCACCTTACCCTACTCCCGTGGGTGCTCATGGGCGGCGGTAGTCATTTACCATCAGGTGACCCGTCAGCTCGATTGAACCCTTTTACCATAAAAAAAAAACTACGGCAATAAATTTTTCTCGTGAACATTTCTAAACGTGTTATCATATTTCATGTCAATTTCAATGATTTTGTATCCAAATAGCAACCCGCCCTGGCTTCGCAGGGGTAGCAGAGACATCTTTAACAATCATCATCATATTTCTACCAAACTACACAAAACTTAATAAATTATACACCTAAAACTTCCTCAGGAATCACTCTGTCTATTGGTGAAAACCGCATGAAAATCCGATCAGTAGTTTTACAGTTTATCGCGAACAGACAGACAGACGCGGCAGGGGACTTTGTTTTATAATATGTAGTGATAGAACGCGAAAGTTTCAACGTTCAATGGTTTTGTTTTTTACAGAAATTTTCATATCCGGACATATCCGGATATTTAATAAAATCCTTAGTATTCATTACTTGTATGCAATATCACTAATTATCCTATAACTTTTAGAGCTGTTTGTTATTCAAGGGGTCTAATGTAACCCCAAAATATGACCACACCTTTATGTAACACCTTGTATACCTTACTCCTTGGTAACTGAATAAAATATATTCTCAGATAATATTAAAATTTTAACACAATTTAAGTTCCGAGTAAATATAGTAGATGAATCATAATCGTTTTTTCTGTAGTCACACGTTCACTGTATGATACCTACACTAGCTGTCCCCTTAGTTTCACCAGCATTTATAGTCACTACTCTGCTCGTAAGGGTTGTAGCGTGTAAGGGTTGTAGCATGATGTGAAACAGCCTATAACCTTCCTCACTAATAAGGTTATCAAATTAAAAAAAAATCTTTTAAATGTTAAGGTAATTCTAAAAAAAAACAAACTATTCAGTTTTGGTATATAATCTATATATATGTAGGTAAAAACAAAACACTCTCCACTGTTTATAAACCGATTTTTTTTGTTAAATATATTAATGAATAACGATTGAACTTCGACCTCTGGACGCCCACCCGTTACTATGGAATATACAATTACTCTATCGGGAAGTAACGTCAGGTCGGAAGGTGAGGGGCGGGAGCATCTCCCCAAGCCGCCCATGATACTTGCCTCACGCGCCCGCATTCCGAGTTTCCGAGCACCGCATTGAACTCGCGCGACTTCGTACTTACACATATATATCATCAAAATATAATAATCTTTAGTGTGTGTAATTGTATAATTAGGATTTACCAAGATAGTATCTATAAACTAGAGATAACCTGGTGGTCGAATTTGGACCATAATTATTTTTTTATTTATTTAATTGGCTAATATAACTTGAACTGTCATTTTATAGATTTACATGCCATGACAGGTCAAATTTATTACACTGGACGCGTATAGCTTGATGTACCGTACCTACCCGTTTGTACGTATTTTTTTCAATACTGACACATAAGTATTTTATAAAAGTTTTAGCTTTCTGTAATTCTTTTCTACATAAATTTTTTGTTATCAAAATTTCACGTCCCTGCGTTCTCGAAATTTTCTTTAAAATGCGTACAAAGAATTCTCAATACATATTAATGTATAGATAAGCAGAATATGTGCAGGTGTCCTTGACTAATATCAATCGAGAATGATAGAGTAAAACGCCGAAACAAACTTGTATCAAAAGTATCTGAGGCCACATTCATTCGAAATTTGCTAGTGTCATGTAGTAGGCGTCCAGGGTGGCCTTTGTTTTATGGTATAGAGGGCAAACGAGCGGACGGGTCACCTGATGGTAAATGAATACCGCCGCCCATGGGCAGCTGCAACTCAAGAGTCACAAGTGCGTTGCCGGCCTTTAAGGTGGGAGTAGGGGTAGAGGGAGAGGGTTATGGCCTCCGGTAACCTCACTCACTCGGCGAAAAGCAATGTAAGCAATTGTTTCACTGGCGGTTTTCTGTGAGGCTGTGGTATCACTCCGGTCGAGCCGGCCCATACGTACCGAAGCATGGCTCTCCCACGAACTCTCTCTCTCCACTCTTAAAGAACCATTCAATTTTTCTAGAGGGCTCGAAATTCCCAGCAACAGCTAGTTCGAGTGCAGCTATGTGATCCTGACCTGCTCGAGCTCTTCAACCCCCCAATCCAACCGTATATAAAATAGGCAATAGGATTGCCATCTGTTACGTGAGTGAGACCGAATGATAGCAAAATATGGGTGCTTAATACACCCCTGCCTGCCCCATCGAGTAGAAAGTCGTAATTGTATGTTTACAGGGTGTATTTGAAAAAGGAATACTTACTTAAATCACTGAAAGGACATGACTCTAGCATGCAGTTACAATAATTAAAAAAAACTAATCGTTTAGAAGTTATGACCGTTTGAATTTCCAGCGTTTTAAACTGACTAGCCACCACACCCAGTTGACTAGATATGTCAGTAATCAAGAACTCAACTATATATTAGAGAGCTCCACGACTCCAACCGGTCCTCCACCGCAGTGAGACATTTGTGTAGTCCAATGTAAACACTCAAAAGTGTCAGAACTTACTCGTTCATGTTGTTTATACGATTGTAAAATATTGCGCTATTTCAAGCGTAGCGAACTGTAACGACAATGTTAAATAAATAAATATTTTACAAAATTATTCTAAGAATTCTCATTCTCACCTATTGGTGTTTCCAACCTTTTTATTAAGGAGGGATGGGAAATGAGTACAACTAGTAACCAACCGAAAATTCAGTTTCGGCCAAAAATCGGCTCAGAGGCCGACAGATCCGAAAGTTGAGATTACGTAGTAACTATTCAGTAATAAGTGGTTCAGTGTTCGAGAGTTGTCGTGCTCCGTTCAGGTGAGATCCTCGTGTCACCATGGTATATCGACGGTCAGCGTTATTCGGATGTTATTCGCCGCTTGGATTAAAATATGATGAGAATTATGATACTTAATAATAAAAATTCTTTCTTTTTTATTAACTGTTTTAAGGTAACTTTATGTTAAGTATTAGTATTGTCGTACAAATTATTCTGATATTTATTGAGGCTGACTTTGATATATTTTAATTACCAAGTTCTAACTGCACAAATACGAAATCTCAAAGCATAATAAAATAATTCTTAAGTATATTGTGAACACAATTAAAATACTCAATTACGGATTTCACCGGGGCTAACCATTAAGTGGTAAGTCGGAATCGAACTTATTAAAACCATACGATATTCCGTCACAATTAAGTCCATTGTAAGCGTTGGAGTGGAGCCCTACCTATTATCCCCAGGCCAACGCTCATGAGACCAATTTACGCTCTCCGGGGCCTTATGCAGGACGCAAGAGTATAACTCCTGTCCCGTTCCTTTGCCACCACCTCTTTGGACCTTCCACAGAACTATGGTATTCAGCTAGAAACTTCCCGCCGTAACCAGGTTTTGTCACTGCAGTGCCCACGCTGAACAGCCCATCAGGGGAGTGTAATATCCACAGTGTTGGCACCTAGATGTTGGCTTCAGCCGGTAGGAAAGGAAAAAGTCGCTTCTTCAGCCAATTCCCCATGATGGGTCTTACCGCCACAATAGCCAACGCTCGTTACGGTTGCAGCAACAAGGCGGTATTGCGAGCTGACAGGATCTCCGACCAAATATGCAAGTATTATAGGAACGTGGGGCGCACATTACTACTATTCTTGTTAAACCCACCAACTAAACTAAATACTTGTGTTATTAGTGGACTTAGATAGGGTACTCGTACTCTACATACTAGGGGATAGCGTGGGATTCGAACCCACAACCACGCGATCGTAAATCCGATGCCTTATCAATTACACTATTGTTTATTTGATATTGAAGTTAATATTACATAAATAAATAACATATGGATGTCAGCATACAATAGATTTTTTAAGATATCTAAATAAGTTTTGGTTTCGGCCGAAATTGGGACCGATGCCGACGGTTCGGTTTAGGTTTCGGCAGGGCTACATCACTATCTCAAAGTAGCGTTTAACCTACGAGCGTCGCCTGCTACGCGAGTCGCACACACATTACCGTCGCGCCGTTCAAAACGTTCTTAACTTTCGCTAAATGTGAACAAGATATGTTTTTGGATGCAGGTATTATTAATTAAATTAAAAAAAAATATATATATATAGGTATTTTCGCTATTTGTGTGTGTGTTTACCTGTACCTTTGGTCTGAGTACACAATAAAAACCCGTTCACACGAACTCTGCAATTAGTACCTAGTTCATACATTATTTTTTTTTTGTTTTTTTAGATTTGTCATGCGTGAGTCACTATAGGGACTAGTTGAAAATCAGCGTCAGGTATTATTGCCTGACATATGCTGAACTAGGTCCTATTTTGATCATGCCATGAGACACTTCTCACTCTGTATTTTTTTTTCTTTTATTTCTCTTTTAGTATTTTATTGTGTAATGTGTTGTGTAATCTTTTGTTATTCTATTTTTTTTTAAGTGTATTTTTTAAGTGTCTCTGTGTGTGTCAAAATAAATAATTTCTTTCTTTCTTTCTTTTCTTTCTATCTTATCTGTGGTTTCGGCTACAAATCCTGTTTCGGTCGGGCACTAGGTACAATTGTTTGAATAAAATATAATATATTTAGGCTTTAATAAATTTATACATTCATTTAGATTCTATTTCTAGACCATCATCAATAAATATAAATATATAAACTTGAAGTATCTGTTTTTAATATCAAAATAATAGTTTTTTTAAGCTTAGGAATACAGTTTTGTCTATCTGTCTGATTGGTCCGGCTAATCTCCGGAACGGGTGGATTGATTTTCGATTTCTGATTTTTGATTCGGTAATTGTACTTCATTAAAATCATTAAGTTTGCATGCTATCTATAATGTCTAAACAGGCTAGAACTAAGATACAAATAAACAATATGACACCATTTTTCTCAACTAAATCTCTCAATTAAGACAGGAAGTTGTGCTAAAACTAACGAATTAATTTGGAAATTGTCTAAAACTTTTAATAAAAAAAAAGGATAATTTGATTGAATTCTGTAATTCAGATGATTGTTGTATGGCACATCACATTTCTTTCCAAATCGGAGCCCCGCCGGCTCCGTATCCGTATACTGGCTTTAGTTTTAGAAAAAAATTGATCCCGATAACTGTAAAAAGATTTTTTTTCATCAGAATCGTATTTTTTTCTGACCCATGATCAAAGGTATCATTAGCACTATTGTCTGTCTTCGTTTACGGCAGCGTTTCACTAACACCCGGTATTACGACTGTTTATAATAAACCCGTAAGTGCATTACATGACGCGGACTGTGGATTTGTTATCAGAAGAATGTAAATCGCCAATATGCCGTTTCCCTCTCATTTGTCGCAAGTTCCATATATTTATATATTTTTTATGTTATAGGGGGCCATGAGTAGACGGGTCACCTGATGGCAAGTGACTACCATCGCCCATGGACATCTGGAACTCAATACTATGTTATATTTATGTAGCTGTTCTGTCTACATATTTATATCCAAAATAAAAGAAGCCAAAGTTACTCCTTATAACACCAGCTACCTGCCAGTGAAAGTCCCGTTGGAATCAGTCCACCCATTCCGGAGATTAGCCGGAACAAACAGACAGGTACGACAAAAAATTTAAAAATAGATTTTTGGTTTATGTGTCGTGGAAACATTCGGATGCATTTAGTAAAATGCTGTTATTATAACATTACAAACAGACACTTCAATTTTATTTATACGTAGGTATATATAGCGTTTTTAGTATTAATGATTTAAAAATCACCTGTTTAATTCGTAAAGAAAGGTGGAAGTACTAACGTGGTTTTAGTTACATCACTAACTGTGGGAGAGCCATGCTTCGGCACGTGTGGGCCGGCTCGACCGGAATGATACCACGGCCTCACATAAAACCGGCAGTGAAGCAATACTTGCATTGCTTTTCGCCGAGTGAGTGAGATTCACTTCCCTTTCCCTGTCTTCCCCCTTCCCCTACTCCCAGCTTAAAGGGCGACAACGCACTTGTGACTCTTGAGTAGCATGTGCCCATGGCCGGCGGTACTCACTTACCTTCAACTGACCCGTCTACTCGTTTGCCCCCTATTCCATAAAAAAAAACAAAAGGACAAAAGTACCTACCTAACTGTATGGTTAGCAAATTTTCTACAACCAATTAAAATAATAGCTAGCGTAATTCTACATTCGCAATTTTCCGCTGCATTAAATTACAAAACGCGAGCACACAGATTATACGCACCAACGCTAAACGAATCCATTTTTATTTTCACCTACCCTAATATTGAACTATAGGTACTGTGATACTTACTATAATTTTTTACCAACTTCAAAATGGAGGAGGTTCTCAATTCTGACAAGACTGTTTATTTTTGTGTATATTATGCAATATTTTCGCCATTGGTAAACGGATTATTAAATAATTTTTTTTGGATTGATTGTGCTCAAGTCCCATTTAAATTTGAAGAAAAATTCCCTTTATAAAGGTGGCAAATTAAGGGACGAAGAATACAGTTTACTACAATTTTATGTGAAACTAGCAGCGCCCTGCGGTCTCACCCTCGTAAGTCCCGATCCCGTAGGAATATTGGGAGATCGTCAAGCGCTCTCCGGCGCCCGATGCGTTTCCTGCGGGATGGGAGAGTACAGATTCTCTCCCGTTCCCTCTCTGCCGCCTCTTTGGTGTGTATCACTTCCTCGCAGGTGAAAGTTGCCCTATCTAATATAGGAATAATTAGTATATAAGATATTACAGTAGTATCGCGCAGAATCCACAGATGGCGTAAAAGTAAAATAAAGCAACTCGCGATCAGCATTTTTCGTTGCGCTAACACTTTCTTCCGGCTAGCCGACCGGCCGAGCGACTGACACTTCGTTTCAAAAATAATAACTAGGTAAGTTGTAAATAGTAATGGCAGTAATAGTAATCATTTCTTCACTACCGGTTTTCTGTGGGGCCGTGGTATCACCTCGGTCGAGCCGGCCCATACGTGCCTAAGCATGGCTCTCCCACAGTAAAATGTTTGTATAAATATATTTCTTATCTAGGGTTTATCATGGGAAAGTAATTTATGTACATTATCTTCTCCTTTAATTTTTCTTCTTTTAATTTGTGTTCTTCATTAACTATAATGAGTTTTATTTAGCAACTGATTTATTAGTAGCTTCACACGGCTGTTTTTGTAAAATCGCTTTTTATAGGAACAACATATGTATAGACAAATTTAAAAGCAAAACCTTATCTAATACAAAGATTGATCCAAATCATTTGAGCCTTTCCCGAGATCATAGGCCTACCTCAATGAGTTCCAAGAAGACGGGTTGGAAAGGGACAGCATCTAGCGTCGACCCGCCATCTTGTGGACGTCCTACGCTGCGCTGCGCTTTCCGGTCCGTAGATATTTAAAAGAATTGCTCGTTTTAAGTTATAAAATTACATATATTCATATTTTATGTTTAGACACGGAATATATACTTAGATGTCATTAAAAGGAAAACTTATGTGTATTAGCAAATTTCCGCAGATAAATTATCCACAATTGGCTATAAACATTGTGCCAGACGAATAAGGCTGAAATGTATGACTTTATGCCACCTAATATGGAACCTGTATGAGTATAAAAATGCTTTAAATTATTAATTTCATAAAATACAACAGTGGCGTGTAATGTTTGCCAAAAAAGGGATTCGCAAGCCATATTTGACATAAAAATTGCCTTAGAATAAACAATGTTGCCATGTGGGAAAAATTAAAAAGTTACAATAAAACCAACGATACTAAAATCGATATCTCTTCATCTAAAGAGGTATATAATTATCTTTTTAAAAAAGTATCACCGACTTCAATGCGCCTCAAAATACCCAAATCGTTTCAAGTGTGCCAATAAAATTTTAAGAGTTCCGTCGATTTCTCCAGGATCCCATCATTAGATCCTGATCTGATGACTATGGGACCACCTGGGTAGTATAGCCTTTCAAACAAAAGAAGAATTTTCCAAATCAGTCCAGGCATCTTTGAGTAGGTAATCGGTGAACATACATAAAAAAAAAATAGGCTGTCATGGGGCTGGCGACAAACGACGAACTTAAAACGTCACATTAGCAGGTTGGTGACATTAATTAATAAGGAACTGACAGAATTCAATGTTTAGATTAGCGCCCTCTAGTGGACCTATATATGTATTATTAGCGTGACGGTCACGAGTTCAGTGCTTTTTCTCCATAGCAAAAGTGTACAAACATGCCTAAAGAAGTTTTCACTTGAAAAAATATGCAGTGGAACATCCTCCTCCCTTTTTGAAGTCGCTTAAAAACAAAATAATTATATGTTCAGAAATTAACTGCACAGACCCATTTAATGCCAACTTACACCTATTGATTACCAATTTACTCATTTCCTTCGACCCTCAGTAGCTACTATTTAATATACCTAGATAGAATAAAACTTTGCGTGAGTAGTGATCCATATATTAATAAGTGATAATCCCTTCTACCTCTTTTTAAGCAAATTTTGCTGACTGGGGGATGTGTAATTTGCAATACTTAAAGTTGCAGAAAGCTTAGATGTTCAATCCATCCTACTATTATTATAAACGTGAAAGTTTGTGAGGATGTATGGATGC
Organism: Euplagia quadripunctaria; assembly: GCA_963859945.1. Lineage (NCBI taxonomy): Eukaryota > Metazoa > Arthropoda > Insecta > Lepidoptera > Erebidae > Euplagia > Euplagia quadripunctaria. Next base: position 5,041,113 of record OY982588.1, on the reverse strand, counting down.
ATGGATGTATCGATGTTTGTTACTCTTTTACGCAAAAACTGATGAACCGATTGCGATGAAACTTGGCATGTAGATAGCTGAAGACCTGGATTTACACATAGGCTACTTTTTATCCCGATATTCTCACGGCAACGGGACTTACGAGGGTGAAACCGCGGGGCGCAGCTAGTGTGTTATAAACTTAAAAATATTTCGAAAAATGAAATGAATTGTACTCCATGCCAGTACCCCTGACAAACAAGTATACAAATTTTCATGATGAACATTATCGCATTTATTTATAACTAGCAACCCGCCCTGGCTTCGCACGGGTAGCAGAGACATCTTCAATCATCATGATATTTCAACCAATTTACACAAAACCTTAACAAATTATATAGGTACCTAAACCTTCCTCATGAATCATTCCATCTACTGGTGAAAATCGCATGAAAATCCGTTCAGTAGTTTTACAGTATATCGCGAACAGACAGACAGACAGATGTGGCGGGGGACTTTGTTTTATAATATGTAGTGATATTATTTAGGATGTACGGTTGTAGTTCGAAATACACACGTGGGGTGGGTTTTACGGGGAAGCTCTAGGTACTAGTTACGGGCCCGACAACAGGCCTTTGTCAAGGAGTAAAGCAAACTGTCACTTTGCTGTCAAACCCTTACTCGAGACTCGAAACTACAGTTTGTATACAAATACTTTATGAATAAATTAACATCAACCACGAATAATTTGCACAGACTTATTGTTTAAAATTAAAAATGTTGTTAAAAAAATTTTTTTTGATTTTTTTATGTATGTAGGTCAAGTTTCATCGTATTACGCGCACGAACATCATAAATCATAACCAAACTTGAATTTATTGAACACTAGCAGCACCCCACGGTTTCACCTGCGTAAGTCCCAATGCCGTGGGAATATCGGGATAAAAAGTAGCCTATGCGTTAATCCAGATCTCCAGCTATCTACATACCAAGTTTCATCGCAATCGGTTCAGTGGTTTTTGCTTGAGAGAGTGACAAACATCCAAACATCCATCCATCCAAACTTTCACATTTATAATATTAGTGGGATAAATAATACTTATGCGAAGAAAACATTGTACGAATTTCCAGTTTTAAAATTAAAACAAACCAACTCATTAGGTAATACTATCGGGTCTTTTTATAATGGTCATAATTATGTGTACAGTCACGCGACCCCTCGTTAGTTCTGCAGTGAGAATTGATGACACTTTCAGTCCATTATAGTCGAGTAATACACATAATTTTAGCAAGAAATAAAATTATTGAATTTTTTTTGTTTTGTAAGTGTATACACAGCGATATATTATTCTCTATACAGGTGTCCCGATTTTCAGGGGTCTGGTGACACGTCTCGATTTACAAATGACCGGGACACCAAATGTCCCGATTTGTCACTAACTTCCTTGTCTGTACTTTAATTGATAATTTTGACATGAAAAACATATTCATTTGTAAGACTGTTACTTCATAAAATTATTTTTCTTTGGTATGACATCTTCTAAAGCGCTTAAAAAATCAGAAAGTACATAATTGATGTTCAATTTCTGGACTTCACGTACGTAAAAATACAACTTTTTAATTTAAAAATAACTGCATAATTACACTACCTCACCTATAAAACCAGTAGGTTGTGTTTGTTGTGGGAAACCTATTAACATTTGAATTTAAGCTACACAGTAAAAATTGGGTCGGAAACATAAAGGCCAACTGATAGCAAGAGACCACAGAACAGACCACAGAAAGTGATCTCGTTTGTCTCACTCGTTGGTCACATATACAGAAAATTAGTGAGCCATGCTTCGGCACGTATGGGCCGGCTCGACTCCGCTCGTTACCACGGCCTCACAGAAAACCGGTCGTAAAGCAATACTTGCATTGCATTTCGCCGCGTGAGTGAGGTTACCGGTGGCCCTAACCCTTTCCTCTCCCTTATTCCCGTCTCCCCCTCTTCCCACTCTTCCCCCCCCCCCTCCCCCTCTTCTCCTACTCCCACCTTAAATTGCGGCAACGCACTTGTGATTCTCGAGTTGCAGGTGCTCATGTGCGGCGGTATTACCGTCAGGTGACCCGTCTGCTCGTTTGCCCACTATACCATAAAAAAAAACTCAATAATTTTCTGCGTATTTGACCAACGAGTGAGCCAAACAAGATCATTAGTCTTTTATTTTACAGGTTTTATTTATAAAAACTCTTAAAAAGTTAATAAAAGGCAAAGGCAGTTACCAGTTACTACCATCATCAAAAAAGATGGAAATTTTTTGTTGCGTACTATGTTTTTCATCGATTTCTTTGCAAGCGGCATAGAAGTTTTTAATATTGGTAACTCTAAGGCAACGTATTACGTGCCTATGGTTAAAATAAATTATTTAATTCTTCATGAAATTAAGTCTAAGTTATTTCGAACTATAGAACACACGGTTTTGACATTTATATTAAAACGCTACGTTTTGGTTAATTCGGTAATTATTGTCAAGTCAAATTGACTTAACCATAATTACCGAGTGGTTGTATTCGTTAGGTTAGAGCCCGAGGTGGTCCCATATGTTTTTCCCTTTATTCCATCTAGTCCTACCAGTAGTTCGAGAGTCGAACTGTTCGGATTATTTTATTCCAAATGTTTTTCAATCACAGAGTACCTACATGTCATTTTAGATGAAAATCTTTAACATAAACTTAGGTCTATAGTAAAGATTTTCATTGTCATGTAGCATGCAAAATGTACGATGAGCCGACATATACTACGTACTACATAAAAACCTTGATGAAACACGTCATGGCAACTTAAACTCGATAATTTACTTTGTAGTATAATTATTTAGACTTTTTGTAACAATTTTTTTATAGAAATAACATCAAACGAATCAAAATTATGATAATGGACAAAATAACTAAATTTGTTTCGGTTGAAGGATACTGCAGAAGTTAATTAGGTCTAATGTTGGTAACACAGGATTTATTCCACAGCAAATATCTTAACAATAACAGGAGGCAGTAACAAGTTAAGAGTCCAGAAGTAATATCTGGAGCGATCACGGTAATCTCTTCTCCATAGGTGTATCTCAGGCAAAACACACAGACAGTCGATTTTTTTTGCCGAACGTTCCGGGTTCAGCAAAACACACCGAAACATTCGGCAAAACACAGACAGTAACTGCCTAATGCTGCGTGTTTCCATTGGTAAGTGCTATTGATAAGTGTTTTAGTCACTGCAGTGGGAATGTGAATAGGAGAAGTACCATCAAAAAGTCAAGGATCAAAGTTAAACATTACATTATTATAATCAGTTGCTAATAGACAACGCCGAGTTTCTCCGCAACAATTGCGGAGAAACTCGGCGTTGTCTAGAAATGAAAAGAAAAATTTAACATTTTTCATTTTTTAGAATTTCAAGAATTGCCGAAGAAGAATATTATTAAGAAGTAAAGTTTGTAAGTTCTGATGTACACGAATCACTGAAACAACTGATTCGGTTTTGAAAAATCTTTTATTAATAAAATCAATGCAGAGTTGTATAGGTAATTTTTATTGAACCACGTGTAAATTGCCTCCTATGCGATGAGGGATTGGTTATTACTTTATAATCAATGGCTAAAAGGTTTTATCGATTATTCACGTGACCAAGGTTGCACTTTATGTCTAAAAGGATAGGTACTATTGGCAATGCTGTCAGTCTGCTGGGAATGTGACCAGGTGACAATGATGTGGTGGAATTATACGACACTCGTAGCACCAGGGGCAGCCTTAGGCATTGCGAGGCCCCGGGCGATAGATCTTTGCGAGGCCCCGGGCGATAGATCTTTGCGAGGCCCCGGGCGATAGATCTTTGCGAGGCCCTATTGTCTTTTGAGGAATTTATGTGAATTGAACCTATATTTAATGCTAATGCTTAATGAAAAATTAAATAAAAAGAAAATTGTACATAGGAAATTGATAAAACTTTTATGTCAATTTCCTTCACTTTTCTATGGAACGGTATTCACTCTCTGTTTTATTTTCCGCTAAATCTTTCAAAGCATCACATATATCGCTTAGTTGATATTTAACGGCCTATCGACTCTATCCAGAATTCCCACGTAGTTTCAGATAGCAGTTTTGACTTGAGCCAGCAAAGAGATTTTTCTCCGTGGGTGGTTGTGCGAGGGCGCGAGGCCCGGGCGGTTGCCTTGCTTGCCACCCCCTAAGGCCGCCACTGCGTAGCACATAATAGCTCCTATAGATATTGTAAATATTTTACTAGTTTTCTACGTTTATCTTTTAATTGAGTTGACTAATTTGTGTCAAGATTATATATATTATAAAAATAATTATTAAGAGATATACCAGCTGTCCAGTCACAGGAAGTATAATACATACATTCGGTTACGCGACTCCAGCCTCTGCGAGCTACTGCAGCCTCAGTTCCGTTCCCCATCCGAGACTTGCGGTATCCCTTACCCTAGATTCCTATCCCTAGGTCCGGATGTCTTAATAAAAGCTGTTCCCGGATCCCTTCTATTTTAGGCACAGTATGGCACACCGCAATCTGGTCGAAACGTCAGGCAATTCAGAGGTACAATTTAGTACATAGGTATTATAAATCATTACAGTCCTGTCCATCCGAAGGTTGCCTGGAAGATATTGCATTTTATGTTTAATTTGTTTTTTTGTATGTATAAATATGATGTGTTTGGTGTACAATAAAGAGTACTATCTATCTATCCATCTATGTAATATCTTTTCGTAATCGCGTTAATTCCCGTAAACACGTAAATAATATTATATCATGGAACGCGAAAGTTTAAAAGTTAGTTATTTTTTTGAGAATTTTTTTATTCGTTTAAATTCTAACTATTCGATCCTGGAAACAAATCTTGGAAGTCAATTTTAACCCAAGTACTCATACTTGTCGTAGCGAAATGAAATTTTTCATGTATTTGAAGTTTGGATGACAATACTATAATTTGGCATCTTGGAGCTGATCTGATGATGGATCCAGGAGATAGAGAGATAACTCTTCAGTGGCTACTAGAAAGCCCTTTAGGTTTAGGCTCTCATGATACGTTTTGACGAGGCCATCCAAGGGATTGGGGGCTTGGTAACGGTGGTCTGATGAAACCGCCAGGAGCTGAATAATCGGAAATGGAATCTCTATTTAACTTGGTTCGCCATTAAAGCTTGTTTTATTTGTTTTACTAAACTATAATTATTTTTATTCAAGCTGACAGTGTGGAGGAACGGGTGTTATGTCCCTAAAGGTCAAAGGGAGGATCCTCCGACCAGGCGAGGTGATCATGCCTGGCGGGCCGCGGCCCAAAGATTGATGTTGGGAAGTTGTAAATATACTAATCGGCGCGAGAACTCTCATAGCGCGATGCAGGATTAGTAGTTACTTCGTAGTTCAGCTCGTCTTTGCTAGATGATGTTGGAGAATGTTTTATGCTGTATGTGGAAGTCGCCACAGATAGAAACTATTTCTGAATATTTAAAACTAACTAAAGAAAGTTACCTGCTACAAAAGTACAAGTTCTACTATTGTGAATCGACTGGTGGAAATTCTTGGTCTTCGGAGATAATACACAATAACATTCCAGTTAACCAGAAACATTCAATAGCTTAGTAAATTCTTGAAATTCAAAGAAACTGACCAGGGAATACTGGATTTATTATTGTAAACAATACAATTGCGCAATGAAACGCTTTATAAATAGCTGTTATTGTAAATAAGGAGTGTTCAATTCTATAAAATTTGCTTAAACTCATATAACGTTTGTTGTATCAATGTTGTTGTGTTATTGGTGTCTTGAAACACGGGATATTTTTTTTTAAATTAACAACAAAACAGGCACTTAAATATTTCCACACAATAGGATGACAATGATACCTACAGCATGTTTAATTGTATAATGCCCATTATAAGGCGTTTTTTTTTATATAATTCCCACAGATTTAGAATAATTAAATATTACTTTATTTATACACGAATAATAGAGTTGAGTTCAAATAAATTCGTTTTACAGAACTAAATATTTAGATATTTAAATATACTAGAAATCGCGTGGTGGTCGAATTTCGACCCTGGTTTTTTTCATTTGCCAGTATAACTTGAGCTATCATTGTATAGGCTTACTTACCATGACAGGTAATCACATACACTGGACGCGTGTAATTTCATTAAGCCGTTTTCACGTAATTTTTAAAGTTGTAAGACATATTGTTTAAAAGTTTTAGCTTTCTGCACTTCTTCTGTATATAAACTGTAAATATTCCAAAATTCACGTTACTACGTTAGCGAAATTTTCTTAAAAAGGGGTGCAAAGAATTCTCTTCACGTATTAATACAATGATAAGTAAAGACAAACCAGGTCAGTACTTTTCCCACCTCCGTTTGTGTAACCGACTTTCTTTTTAGGGTTCCGTTCCTCAAAAGGAAAAAAAGAAACCCTTATAGGATCACTATGTTGTCCGTCTGTCTGTCAAGGGCCCTTTTTTCTCAGGAACCCGTTAACGTACCAAGTTGAAATTTATACTAAATACTTATGTCTGCGGTCCCTTGAAGCTGTACAAAAATCAATCTTCTAAGTCAATTTAATCAAAAGATACGGCCCATTAATCCTTAGATTTGATCAAATTTGAACATTTCGTAGATAAATCAAAGCCTATACGATACTTCCCATTGACCTAGAATCATGAAATTTGGTAAGAAGTAAAGTCTTACACCACAAGTAAAGAAAAAAATCCGAAAGTCGTTAATTTATTGATATATCTGTCTGTCAAGACCCTTTTCCTAAGGAACTCGTGGGGGCATGAAATTGAAATTAACAACAATACTAAATGCTAGCGGTCTCTTAAAGCTGTAAAAAATCATTTCAACGCAATCAAAAGATACAGCCACTAAGCCTTGGGTTTTAACAAATTTGAACATTACTTTCGACTGGCCTGTTGGTCTAGTGGTTAGTGACCCTGACTGCTATGCTTATAGGTCGTGGGTTCGATTCCCACCTGGGTCTGGGTGTTCTTTGTGTCCGTTGTTTCTGTGTTTGTAAAGTCCACCGCGACACAGGAGTAATTCCTAATGCGGGAGTTGTCTTTAAAAAAAAAAGAAAAGAAAAATTAAGCAGGTAAATCAAAACTTATAAGTTTCTTCCCGTTGACCTAGAATCATGAAATTTGGTAAAAAGTAGCAAAGTCTTACAGGACAAGTAAAGGAAAAATCCGAAAGTCGTTAATTTGTTGTTATACTACATAAAAGAAATAGTTTTATTCAATAAGATATTTTGCGGTAGGAATTTTGTTTTTTTTTTTGTTGACTTTGTCATACATTGATGTGTGGAGTATTTTTAGAACCGCAAAGTTAAGTTTGTCTTTCGGAAAATACGAGCAGAAACCCTCGAGAATTGATTCCTGAGGTGGACGTACTATCTACATAAAAGTTTATTAATTTACAACCTTTTAAGCTTAGGTTTTAAGCTATCTATATACCAAGTTTCATCGTAATCGGTTTAGTAGTTTTTGGATGAAAGAGTAACAAACATCCATACATCCTCACAAACTTACACGTTTATAATATTAGTAGGAAGTTAGCATTGACGAATAAAAACTTATATTATGGATACTCCGATGAACTTGGGGGGCGGATCGGAAATTTTAACCATATAAGAAGAGGAATCTAAATTCCGAAAAAACTAAAATCAATTGAACTAAGGTTTAGTGAGTACAGTGAGTGAAAGAGTTTCCATTTGTAACGCGTACTAAAACGTTAAGAAAAAAAAAACAGTCAGCCGTAGGACTGCACGTCAGAAGTGAACCACAATGTATTTGCATATACATACACACACACACATCTGTATATATATAATTAGGTCAAAAATAAAAAGTAGGTAATAACATATCTAAATGTACACATAGGGTACACTGGAAGTTCTGCGCTCCTGGCCGCTCATAAATGTTTGAATTTCGAATGTTATATTTTTTTAAATATAAGAAACTCGGCTCCGTCTTACGAATTTTCGATCAGGTCACGTGTCCTGACGCGAGTTTAACATTTTTTATACATCCCAAAAAGTGCACAACGCCGCTAAAGAAGTTTTCACTTCAATAAATCAAAGCAAATATACGAATTTCCTGGAAATACTTACACTTTACTCCATGAATGTTGTTTTTATCATCGCTGCACGAGTAAGATTTGCGAGTGGTAACAAAAACTAAAATTAACCAAGTACTCAAGAAATTAATTGAACAAAAAATACCCGAAACAAAGTTCATTTATATTATATTAGCAGCAGTAGCAGCGGCCCGCGGTTTCACCTGCGTAAGTCCCGATCCCGTGGGAATATGCGGTAATCTAGGTCTCCAGCTATCTACATACCAAGTTTCATCGCAATCGGTTCAGTGGTTTTTGCGTGAAAGAGTAACAAACGTCCATCCATCCATCCATCTAAACTTTCACATTTATAATATTAGTGGCATTTACTAGTAGTTCCCGCGCGGCTTCGCTCGCGTGTACATATTTATATATTTTGCGCAGAATCCTAATTCTTTTTCGAAAATAAAAATAGCCTAAGTTACTCCTTATAACACCAGCTATCTGCCAGTGAAAGTCCCGTGGAAATCGGTTTACCCGTTCCGAAGATTAGCCGTAACAAACAGACAGACAGAAAGACAAAAATTTGACAAATTGATTAATACGCATAGGTATCGTGCAAATAACTGTATGAGCTTAAAAAAACTATTATTTTGACGTTACAAACTGACACTTCAATTTTATTTATTTGTATAGATTACATACATTTTATGGCTTTCCATACCTACCTCAAAAGCAAAAAAAAAAACGGAATGAATAGAAGTATAAAAACTAGTTTTATTTGTTAAAAATCTAATTGTTTTTTGTTCCCATCTCATTAATATTTCTCTCAGAACGTAGGTACCTATGTTATGTACATCAAATGAAACTTATTTAATAATAATGAATTCTAAGCTGAATAATAAGATCTGTGTAATAGAATTTATATCAGATATCTTGATACTGGTGCCGATTGTATTGTTCACGTCACTAAACTAACATTTCTCTAAAATTCTCTAATTTTGGTTTAGACTAACTGACTATTAAATGAGTCTGTGCAAGTCAAGCCACATTAAGAAATAACTAAACGCACTGTTTAATTTACGAGTGTAATAGACCAGAATCGTCTGCCATGGATTGGAATTGTCCCGTAAATATATTTTCGAAGCGCATTCTTTCTTGATAGTTTTCTAAAAATATACAGATAGTACATGATGAATGATATAAAAATTTACCTACATACCTTTCCGCTGAAGTGACCAGAGCTAAATTAACATATTTGTTATTCATCATATATTTTTAAAGTTATACTTCTTTTGGCGCGTTAAGGGAAAAATGATGAGAGTACATTTTTACTGTGCGCGCGCACACCGTCACGAAAAACCGACACCATGAAGTTAGCTAGTCAATATTTTAGTTTTTCAAAAAGTTACTAACTTCACGATATTTATTCAAGTGTTTCTGAACTTACAAACACGTGCTTTGTATCAGTCCGAATAAAATATATCCCACTAATATTATAAATGTGAAAGTTTGGATAGATGGATGGATGTATGGATAGATGGATGGATGTTTGTTACTCTTTCACGCAAAAACTACTGAACCGATTGCAATGAAATTTGGTATGTAGATAGCTGGAGACCTGGATTAACGCATAGACTACTTTTTATCTCGATATTCCCACGGGATCGGGACTTACGCGGGTGAAACCGCGGGGCGGTGCTAGTATAATATATATTCAATTAATACATTATGGTGGCTGATATTTATTAACAATTTATTGATTTAAAGATAATTTACTGTGATTAAAAGTGATAAAAATGGTTTTAACATATTACTTTGTGTACGTTTGCAGAATTTGAGGTTAGTTGACTGTATGTATTATTTCGCGCGAGCGTCGCGAGTCTGGTACCTAGGCGACAGACTGCGGTGTGACTGCAGCTCCTGATTGATACCCATGCGTAGGTGAGGGAACGTACCCATGCTACGTGACCTATTACTTACAATTTTTTATACTCCTCCCCCCTCGGTGACCACCCGTAGTATATGCCAAGACCCCCCCTTCCCCTCTAGTTTTCACGTAGTCATTTATAAATATGATTTTAAATCATTTTTTGAAGACAGGAAGTTAAAAAGCGGTATACCCTTGCTTGTTGCCACCTGTGAGTTTAGACGTTGCGCGCCATATTTGAATATAGCTCGAATAAACACGAGACTTCTCTAGAGGATATTGACTACACGTAGTAGCTATGTGACGAAAATCTAAGCTCTCCCCCTCCCTCCCCCGTGACCAAGCGTGGTATTTTGAAGATCTCCCCTCCCTCAGAACGGGTAGAGTATGGGTACGTTCCCTGACTTCGCTTCTTTATAAGTTGGTTTCGGAACTAGCCGGGCTTCCCCGAAACACACGTTAGTGCCAACGTGTTATTCTTTAATAACTACTGGAAGTTATTATTCTATTTAAATATCATGTTATGTTCCACTTGCTATTAAACAACAGAAACTTTTCGAGTGCTCTGGTCTACTTTTATTACAACGCTTTTACTCACGCCGCATAATGGATTGCCACTTCGGGATCGCGGGTTTAATTCCTGCTCAGTGTAAATATTTTTTTGTTTTGCGGGTATGTCTATTTTCATTATGGCTATGTATGTATTTAGAAAATAACTGTAAGTACCAAATGTTTATCCGTTGTTCTAGAATTCATGGTACAAGCTCTGCTCAGTATGGGTCTAGTTTTTTTTATGGGATAGGGGGCAAACGAGCAGACGGGTCACCTGATGGTAAGTGACTACAACTCAAGAGTCACAAGTGCGTTGCCGGCTTTTAAGGTGGGAGTAGGAGAAGGAGAGGGAGAGGCAAGGGTTAAGGCCTCCGGTAATCTCACACACTCGCCGATTTTCTGTGAAGCCGTGGTATCACTCCGGTCGAACCGGCACATCCGTGCCGAAGCATGGCTCTACCACTTGTTAAGATGTGTAATATCTTATATTATAAAAGAAAAGACTCTCTCAAAACTACAGAAATTACGACTGGAAAGAAATGTACTATATTTTTTTTTAATACAGGAATCATTAAAAAAAAATATTTTGAATAATAAGCTTTTTCAATGAGAAAAGAAAAAATGTTTTTTAGATTGTATTTGTGAATGGCCAAGGCGTCGGACTTGCGATCTAGTGGTTGCGGGTTCGAACCCCACCCAGTGCACTACAGACGTGAACCCACTCCTAACACAAGCACTTAGCTTAGCTGGAGGGGTTAACAAGAATACTAGTAATGTGTGACTCACGTTACTAGTAGTCTTAAAAAAAAAATAGTTTTTCGGTAATTTATACTTTCGGAGACATAGAAAATATGCTTTTATGATGTAATGCAATGTTACTTACAACTAAATATGATTTATCAACTCTACGTTGGCTTGTTACTTAAATTGTGCAAATGTGTCCGCCCAATCAATTACTTTTACAGGGGAATATCTTTTTCTAATTAGGCATTGAAAATGCTTTTAAAAAGATTATCAATTTAATTAAACTAAAGTATTGGATATAATCAAACACGCGACAAAAATTACAAAGTTTGTAGTTTATTTTAAGTGATATTAAATTTTTTTATTCCTGTGTTGCTAATAATAATCCAGAAGGAAAAAAGAACTCAGAATCTCCAACAGTATATCGACATCAACGGCCTATAATACTGTACATAGATCGATTTATAAAATATGTGCATACATTTAAAAAAAAAATTGAAGTGAAAACTTCTTTGGCGGCGTTGTGCACTTTTTGGGATGGGTAAAAAATGTTAAACTCGCGTCAGGACACGTGACCTGATCGAAAATTCGTAAGACGGAGCCGAGTTTCTTATATTTAAAAAAATATAACATTCGAAATTCAAACATTTATGAGCGGCAAGGAGCGCAGAACTTCCAGTGTAGCCTATGTGTACATTTAGATATGTTATTAACTACTTTTTATTTTTAACCTAATTATATATATACAGATGCGTGTGTGTGTATATATACGCAAATACATTGTGAAGTTATGTTTTCACTTCTGACGTGCAGTCCTACGACAGACTGTTTTTTTTTTTCTAAAAATCAGCTATTTCGTAGGTAAGGATTTAATAACAACATAATTTATCGGTGGTGTTTATTAACAAATTGTTTAGAAATTAGGCCAAGAAACATATAAAAACTATTTGTGAAGCTGCGCTTCGAGGTTGTTTCTCACTTAAAGAGTTTTTATTTAATGGACTTTATTCATTAAATCAACTTTATTTATGATACTTTTATTTTGATATGGTATCTCTAATTATTACCGGTATTTCACCTACAGTTGTAAAACTATTTTTTTTTTTTGAAGACGTTCTCATAATGGGTTATTATCAAACAACACAAAGTACCTACACCCTGACTAAATTATCAGTAAACGACACAAACTATAGTCTCACGTGGATTACAAATCTATATCTTAATCGTATTATTATAGACTAGCAACCCGCCCCGGCTTCGCACGGGTGCAATGATGATACTAAATATACTACTCAACGCTCAAATCTAAGCCTGCAACATTGAAAGTTTGACCCTGCGATTTATTAATGGTCATTGCAAAAGATATCTTTATCGGAAATTGTCCGGCCCTCTGGCCGGTACCGCCGCCGCAACCACTATGTCCCTGCATTTTAAATCTGTAATATCTTCGAAAATATTCATTGAAATTACATGCTGTAAAAGGCCATTTTGATCAATATTAAATGCACAATGTATTTAAGGTACTTAATCGGATAAGGATTAATGCTGTATTGCTTAAAATCGCTTCGTAAATAAGCCATTATTTTTCGTAAAAAGTAAAGGATAAAAAATGGTTATTGTGGATTATCCCTAAGAGATAGACATATACCATCGCGGACTTTTTTGTAGACCTTTTTAAGATGTACAATACTGTGGTACATTATTTTGATCTACCTCGTAGGGTTCAGCCAGCGTTTGCAATGTAAACGCAAAAAAAATGTGTTTATTTACGACATCACATTAGAAACCTCTAAAGTTATCAGTGTTTCTCTACTATATTATACATGTATTATACATATAAACCTTCCTCTTGAATCACTCTATCTATTAAAAAAAACCGCATCAAATTCCGTTCCGTAGTTTTAAAAATCTAACCATACATATGGACAGACGGACAGCGGGAAGCGACTTTGTTTTATACTATGTAGTGATGTGGATGACAGTTTGTTCGTTCGTTGTGCAGGACTACAGTAGGTACCATAAAAAAAACTACAAACTGTAGGGAGTTCCAAGTGGGTATATATATATAGCCTTAACATTCTTAATAAATGTGAAGCCTGTGTAAGTATTTGTTATTCCACCACGGTCTAACCATTAAAGAATAATATGGTTGAATTATTCTTAGAATTGAGTCAGACCGAACTGTATGAACTAGACAGGAGAGTGCGCTCACTGTTGACCGCATTCCGGATGCAAAACATACGTTTATCAGTAATGAGGTTTTATTTCATTGATAAATTTAAGTGTATGGTAAATGTCAAGCAGTATCTAATGCGAGAGCGCGCCCTTTTCTTTCATTGTTGTCAAACATAGCTCATATTACAACTCAGTAAGATTATATAATAGACTTCCTTCAGAAATTAAAAGAACGCTTTATACATCGGCATTCAAGTCGAAACTCAAGGCATTTCTTGGAGACGGGTGTTTCTAGACAGTTTATAAATGACATTTAAATTTTTTGTAACAATTTTGAAGACTCAATATTTATTTATGGCTTAAAAATTTATTTAAGGTGACTTTATTTAATTTATATGTGATGAATGTTTAATGATTTTTATTTAAATTTTTGTTATTAATTAATGTTCTGTGATAGGTATTGTTTTATGTACATTTCAACACAATTATATATTGTTATGAAATAAATGAATTGAATTGAATTAAATTGCCTTCCCTTCTCACTTAAATTACCCTTCGGGAATACAGGAGTGAGTATATGTATGTGTGTATATGAGATATACAACGACAGAGTTAATTTCGTCAGAGAATACAGCGCTGTGGTCATACCTCATACCACGATACTACTCCCATAAATAGGCAAAGGGCCTATTACCTGTCTGTAAAAGCGCGGCCTCCCTTTTCGTGTGACTTCCTAACTAGGCTGTGGAGCCTTCGCGACTGGGTGGAAGAAAAAACCCGTCCCATTCACTAGCGGCCACAGGTGAAGAAAAAAAATCTACAAACGTTCTCAAAGTAATATGTAAAAACCATTTTTATCATTTAGAATCACAGTAAATTATCATAAATAATACATACCGTCAACTAACCTCAAATTCTACAAGCGTACTCAAAGTAATATGTAAAAACCATTTTTATCACTATCTTAAAGTTGGTAACTTTTATGAAAAACTAAAATGTTGACTAGCTACCTACAGGGTGTCGGTTTTTCGTGACAATTTACTCTCAGCATTTTTCCATAACGCGCCAAAAGAAGTACCTATAACTTCTAAAGTCTATTGCAAAACATGTAGTCCTCGCTAAGTTGCGACGGGCAAAGAACGCAAGGGCACAGAGCCACAAAGTCGTATTTATGTAGCTTTTTAATTGAAATGACGCCTATCATGACTAGGGTTTGGTGATGTTTTTAATGAAACAGGATATTTAGTCGATTGTAAGTATAGTGCAGAATGACGTCCCGGTGGACCCCTTCACACCTATTTGACTGGCCTGTTGGTCTAGTGGTTAGTGACCCTGACTGCTAAGTCAGAGGTCGTGGGTTCGATTCCCACCTAGGACAAATAATTGTGTGATGACCTGATGAGCATGATTTGTTGTGTCTGGGAAAGAAATATAAAAGTATGTTTATCAGCACTCTGGTTACTATAGTACAGGCTCTGCCTAGTTTGGGATCAGACAGCCGTGTGAGATGTGTGAGTTATTATTATTATTATTTATTATCTATGGTTGTTCTAGCCAGTGATGATTATTTGAGAAGACAGTGATTACAATACAAAAACTGTACCTACTTTAAATCAGGCTTGCGAGTTGTTTTATAAAAAGTACCAAACTTGATTTTAATGATAAAATGAATAATGATAAAATTACAGACAAAAAATAGTGAAATTGAGAACCTCCATGTTTTTTTTTTTAAGTCGGTTAAAAAGAGATAGAAAGCTTTCCATTTTCTTTTTATAATATAGGGGGCAAACGAACAAACTGGTCACCTGATGGTTATTAATTTATTTATTGATTTATTTTATTTAAGATACTTAAACTGATAGATAATACTCCCTTTAACGGGGTGAACTTTTTTATGTTTTTCTTCCTAAACAACTATTATTATTTACAATACAAAGCACACGTACAAATCCGAACCGAGTCTCGCAGATAATTATCACATGTGGTGGTCGAACCTACTACACCCGACGCTGTGGCAGTTCGCCAGGTGATCACTAAACCACTGCGCCACCCGTGCCAACTGTTTGACATTTTGCGATGATATAGTATAATGTCAACCTCAGCTTCGATAAAACAAATCAATCATGTCGAAACGCAATCGATCAAATCAAGACGCATCTAACTAACTATTTATAATTTATATAATACTGTGATAAAATAACATACTAACTACCATTAAACTATAAAAATAAGATAATAATTTCTACTGACCCTTGTATTTGCTTTATTGACCCCGACAATTTCTAGACGGAAACTACAATTTCTTGACCACCGTAAATCGATCGAAATCATGTGAGAGTAATATTTATTATTAAACACTTACCTAAAAAGTCAATAGTCCATTAATATCACCACACAACACTTATAAATAATAATTTAATATCACATTGAATTTATTATCGATAATAAATGCCTTAAAAATTAATAGAATAATTTCACTAAACGTGCGGCATGACAGTATCGCGCGCTTCCGCCGGCGTTCGATTTTCAAATAAACCATCCAAGATGGCTGACTGAATGACAAGGTACTGGGTAGTGATGTGCTTGAATGAAAATTTATCGATTGTGATTTTCCTTTTAATGAATGTATGAATGAATCTCGAATATATTGTTCGTTTTGATAAAAAAGCATAATGATTCCTAGAATACAATTTAAAAGTAGATAAATAGGTTTTCATTACCTTGTCACTGATTAACATTATTTTAGAGGGAGAGGTAGGCTTTAATGAAGTTAAGCATTACTAGCATTCGAGTCGCCCAACTGGTCCAGAAAATGATTGTCATCAGCAGGTTGTCGTTTTTTTGTACACCCGGACTGAGTGACATGACACTTTTGACATGGCGTATCTCTGACGTTAACAGTCTCTTCCTTGTTCCTCTCTTTTTTTTTAAAATATTCTCAACTTTATTCCAAATATTTTGATACAAATGCATAAATCTAAAGTATTTAAAAATTTCGAAATTCGACTAGTTCCGAAAAAGATAATTGTTATTACCGTATAATATCACGTTTCAGACGTCACAATATCATTATAATTGCGATGTTATTCTTATTCTTAAAAGTACCGGTAACCGTTAAGCAATAAGCAGTCTGTGTTTTTGTTTCTTAACTCAGTTGTATAAAAAACGGAATCATTCCTAAAATTAACTTATCTCTTAGTGCTAAATAAAAATAAAAATACTTAACCAACAGTATTTTGTACCACGACCTATTAACTTAACCTGATATTACGGAAGCGTATTTCATTTTCAACTTGATATCAATATCACTTATCTCGAATTCGAGTGATCCTGTGTCTATTTAGAGAAGATAACAAGCTGCATAAGAGTAAATGCTCTTATTTATGATATTATGATGCTGGTTACTGCTCCATAATGGAAAACAAAAAGTACGTTTTGATGTCATACCTCCTTATATTTCTACCCAAAACATATGGACCAAGTTAAAGTTTTAATTTATCACTTCTCACCTAAATTTTCAAAGTTTGTGGATAATAAAGTTTATTTATAAATATATTTTAACTTTATTTACATTTGGTATATAGGCAGACTCAATCCCTAAGGCATTCTCTATTTTGAAAGATATTAAACATCATTCTTAATAAGAACATAATATTCTGTAACCTTCAAAAGTGATTTAGTTTCTGTTCTTAGTTATTACTGCGTTTGTTTTATACTCGTAAAAATAAAAAAAGTGTGTGTGTGTGCAAATCACACACGGCAGAAGTGAAACTTCAGAAAAATACCACGTTGACTAGGCACATTTTCTGAAGGCTTTGTAGTACACAGGCGCAAAGACACGTGCTAGCATACGAAGGTTATAGGAAATACTGTATACTTGTATTCTATTTCATTCTCTCGCAGGCTAAATCCTATTCATAAATATATTTGTCTCTTTTTCTTAGTAGCACGCAGGCGCAAAGACACGTACTAACAAATAAAGATTATTGGAAACACTGTATACTTGTATTCTATCTCATTCTCTCGCAGGCTAAATCCTATCTATGAAAATGTTTGTCTCTTTTTAGTGTGACTTTTTCGTTTCAATGAATTTTCAAATTACAACGATTCTAAAAAAGTTCCACTTCAAAAACTAATCCGAATGAAATTTGCTTTGTACGCCATCGTAAATTCAAGCATTATTGATTTTTTGTGTATTTCTTTAGTTAGTCAATCATCGGAATCAATCATGAAGTCAATTCTATTTAGTTATACTAAATAGAACATAAATCATATCAAATCTTAACATAATATAAATTTAGATAGATAGATAGAATAATCTTTATTGTACACCATTAATTAAATACAGTTGAAAAATAATTACCTTACAAATCGGAGTAGAATGGGCGGTTTTATCACTAAAAGGGATCTCTACTAGACAACCTTAGGATGGAGATAATATCAAAATTATTTAATAAAAACATAGTAGTTGATGGCGTACTATTCTTTCGTTTATTGACTTAATATAAAGAAGAAAGAAAGAAAGAAAGAAAATACATTTATTCTGGTACAACTAAACGAGACGCTAACAGAGTGAAACACTTAATTATCAAATTCTAAAACATATAGCTGAGTTTTAGGAGATGTACCTAACTTAGTTTACAAGACGAGAAGTAGTCATCTCGCGGTCGCACCAAAACTGGAGTCCAGTTCAGCTTTGTGCCGGGCACTGGTGGGTGCCTGACGCTGGTTTTCAGCTAGGCCTTTTTAAGAAACAAGTTGTGTTTACCTTTAAGTAATTACACACATTGTATTTTTATTCTGGCCTGCATTATATTGTAAGCGTTTGTGAACCTTGAATAAATAATTAAAAAATAAAATAAATATATAAATATAAGATGTGATCAGTGCAAAAATGCTTTCTAACAAATGTTGGTCATTCTCTCGACGTCATGTCGATTTTGCATTTAATGTAATAGGCGTATATGTAAATTTTTTCTGCTGTACCTTCTATCTTGTACCGTTATAGTTAATTATTCCTTTAGAATTCCCTTCACAATTAATTTTATTAATTATCTTTTCAGCTTTATTTGATGAGCTAAAACGCCCATGTGATGAATTTCTAGGCAAAAGAAATTCCCTTTCTTTCATCTCTAGGGATTAAGCCGTGGAAGTTACAGCCGCCATGACTACATGACCTCCTGGAAAAAAATGCACATCATGAATGTACATTATCCCACTAATATTATAAATGTGAAAGTTTGGATGGATGGATGGATGGATGTTTGTTACTATTTCAGGCAAAAACCACAAAACTGATTGCGATGAAACTTGGTATGTAGATAAGCAAACAGGCAGAACATGGCTTAGATATTATCATGTAACACCTTAGATATTTAGTAATTATGTACCTGTGTTCAGCAATAAATAATTAAATAAATAAAATAAATAAAAAAAATAAAATAAATAAAACTGGAGACCTGGATCTTTTTTTTTATAAAGGTTACTAGTAACGTGGGTTATGTGGGTGGATTAACGCATAGCCTACTTATATTACTGATATTCCCACGGGATCGGGACTTACGCGGGTAAAACCGCGGGGCGCTGCTAGTTGTACATATATTGCACTCTGTCTACTTTACCTTAATTTATAACTGTAAATTGTAACCAGGGCACTACCTTAGTAGTATGTATTATCGCTTGTGTGTAATCCATTCGTTCCGAATAAAATTCAGATTGTTTATTCAAATGCGTTTCGCTGTTGTGTTAGCATTTAATTAAAGTTTATTTCTACTACTTTTCCAGTTTATTGGGCACATACATTTATTACTTATTTCTCAGTTGTTAGTCTAGTTCATTAATGTCGTTAAAAATCCATCTATATTTTTATTAGTAGTTGAACAAAGATAAAAATTAATTAATTATGACCCATACACATACATACGTTAAGCCAACACAAAACATAAAAAAAAATTAAAATACAAGAAAAATCTACTTTATCGACAAATCCAATCCCTATCGCCGAGTACCTAACGTGTAATTTGGTGACACGTCATTCACATCACTGTGTACATTTAGACAGGCGACATTCACATAATGTACACATATGTATAATTATGTACACAACGCACGGTTAACGTAAAAATAAAACATTGCATTTCTTTCACTTTTTTTTTATGACGCATGTTATGTTGACATACATGGATATGGAGCCTAGTTTGATACTCATTATCTAGGTGTATTTATTTTTTATTATGCTGTGACCGCAACTTGTAATGACTTACGTACGGATGCTTGGCATAATATTATTTAGTAGTATTTACAATGTTATTTATACCGAAATGCCTTATTAGAGTTGTTTTTTATTACAGTGTTAGGAACATCCACTTCTTAACACTAGAATAGTTTACGCAGCTAGGTATATAAAGCCTTATAATCTGTTATTCAGTCTAAATATTGAATAGGTACAATGAATAACTTGTAACTATTGGCTAATTTGTATAATCGCCTTATCGCAAAAGGCAATATATTATAAGCCCCATGGGATGAAGTTAATAGGCCATGAAGGCCAGAGAAGGGAAAGTTTCTAGTGTTAATAGACTAGAAACTCCCTCGAAATTGATAAAACATGGAGAGATGCAATAAAAAATGAAAAGTAATTGTTAGTACTTACATTAAACTTTTTTGTACTTACTGTTTTTATTCTTATTATGTACATAGATACAAAATGCACATCTCCAGTCACGCCAGCTCCAGCGAAAAAGCCTTAAAAATTTCTGTTTTTTTTTTTAATTTTGAAAAAGTTTTGTAAATTTAAAGAAACGGACAAGTGCGAGTCTGACTCACGCACCGAGGGTTCCGTAAGCAAACAAACTTGTATATAGATAGTACGTCCATCTTGAGAATCAATTCTCGAAGATTTTTGCCCGTTTTTTCCAAAAGATAAACTTAACTTTGCAGGTTTAAAAAAATACTCTCCCATACATCGATTTACGACAAAGTGAACTTTCCAACTCCAAAATATAACTTTGTAATCACAAAAACTATTTTATTTATGTGATATAACAACAAATTAACAACTTTCGGATTTTTCCCTTAACTTGAGCTGTGAGACCTTGCTTCTTACCAAATTTCATGATTCTAGGTCAATGGGAACTTCCCTAAAGGTTTTGATTTACCTACTAAATGTTCAAATTTGGTCAAATCTAAGGCTTAAATGATCTTTTGATTGCGTTCACTTAGAAGGTTGATTTTTTTACAACTTCAAGGGACCGTAGATAAGTATTTGGTATTAGTTTCAACTTGATGCCTCCACGGGTTCTTCGGGATGGACTGCGTGAAAGAGGATATGGCTAGAAAGGGGTAAGCAGTAAAATGAATGATAGAGTTCAATGGAAGAAGAAAGCATAATTATGGCGCCGACCTAAAATAAAATTAGGAAAAAGGTAGACACATGATGATGCAAATGAGACCATATACCGGGTGTTAGTGAAACGCTCCTGAAAACGAAGACAGACGATGATGCTAATGATACCTTTGATGATGGGTCAGAAAAAGAATCGATTCTGATGAAAAAAACCATCTTTTTACAGTTTTTTATTAGTTTTTTTCACCCTCCATCATGTTATCCAAAAATAAATCAAAAACAGCTGTAGGTCGGGTCAACGGACGCGCGGGCGCCGAACTCGCGCGGCCTTTTGTGCCCGCGCGTCTTTTAACTCGAACCTCAGCTGTTTTTTATTTATTTTTTATGAAATTATAGTTTCATTAAACTGTACTAACATGATAGAGGGTAAAAGGCTAAAAAAAATAAAAAAATCGGCATCCATTATTTTTCTGACCCATCATCAAAGGTACCATTAGTACTATCATCTGTCTTCATACATACATCTCTTTTCTTTTCATAATCTCTATTTCAGTTATTTTATTTCGCAACATGGCCATCACGATGGCCGTGAATGTTTTGTAACAAGCTACGCGAGGGTCGTGAGTTCAAATTTGATGCTAAATTTATTTTAGTAAAATAACATTTGTTGCGTCTTATTTTTGGTATCATTCAAAGGGATTTCTTTCGTCTTATTTATTTATACTCACTTATTTATAAAAGAAGCTCATCATTTCTTCTGCTTGTCTCTTTGTGTGTGTGTTCATTGGATAGGCCATACTTACAGTAATGCATGAATATGATCATCTTAACTTATAATATAATGACTATTATAACTGCGACAGATTGTATGGATGGGTCCAGATCCGTTCATACAAAACATTAATCCAAAATTTCGCATTAATCATAGTAGTAAGACTAGCTTTCGTCCGCGACTCGCGTTATTGTAGACTTTGCTTGTTGGTGGTTGTTGAGAGACTTGCTTCGGCACGTATGGGCCGGAGTGATACAACCGCCTCACAGAAAACCGGGACTAAAGCAATGCTTGTGTTGTGTTTAGCCGAGTGAGTGAAGTTACCGGAGGCCCTAACCCTTCACTCTCCTACTCCCCCCTCTCCCCCTCTTACCTCCCTTCCCTTACTCCCATTTTTTTATGGTATAGGGGGCAAACGAGCAGACGGGTCACCTGATTATAAATGCGTTACCGCCCCGGAAGAGGGGGAAAGAGCAGGAAGATGGGAGAGGGGGAGGAGAGGCGAAGGACGGGAACAGGGGAGAGGGAAGGGTTAGGGCCTTCGGTAACCTCACTCACGCGGCGAAAAGCAATGCAAGCATTGTTTCACTGCCGGTTTTTCTGTGAGGCCGTCTTAAAGGACGCCAACGCACTTGTGACTCTCGAGTTGCAGCTGCCCATGGGCGGCCGTAGTCACTTACCATCAGGTGACTAGTTGCTCGTTTGCCCCCGATCCCATAAAAAAGAGAAACTTAATTTCACAATCGAGTATGATACTAGATGAAGTTTGAGATTTGCGATTAACTCATCTCTTAACTAATTACTAGTTTCGGACCCGACGGGGGTCCTTTAGCTGGTGGCCTGCAACCGGTGCGGCAGGACGCCTCACCCCTTGATAAAGGGCCCCGTCGGGTCCGAAACTAGTCGGGCATCCCCGAAATATACACGTGAGTAAAACCGTATATCATCTAATAGCCAACCTCCTGAGATATTTAGCTTTGGAATGCATTCTAATTTGAAGTAATACACACATATTACTTCAAATTAGAAAGCATTCCAAAGCTAAATATCTCAGTATAGAGTGGGTTAGATTTTGAGCCAAATACGATCTGGTTACAAACTGTAGATACTAAAATAATAATTGTTTTTAAACTTTTGTTTTTAAACCGCATTCTAGAGTCATACCCTTTCTGTGATTTTCTATTTTCAAACACAACTCGTATATAAAAATGTAAGTAATAACACTTTATTAACCCCGATCTTAGCGGCACAGTTTCTATTTATTTTTCTTATTTCTAAATCTAAGTTAATAACTTGGACTTATAAAAATTTTTGTCACACTTTTAGGTTAGCGTGTCATTCTGACATAAAATGTAATATTGATAGATTGATCTGTTTGTCTGATACGATACTAACTGAAAGTTGTGTAGGTATATAAATAAAATGAATTGATGGTTTTATATTTTTATTGTGATACGAATCAATGGTATTAATATAATTGTATGTAATTGTAAGCATATCTAGATCAACACAGGTGTGTTCAAAACATCGAAAACATTTTTCAAAATCAAATAATTTAGTCAATACTTTAGAAACTTACAACTTTATTTGATGTTTATATTAAAGACTATATCCCTCGTAGGTACGTGTTCGCTCGCGTGCTCATCACTACATATTATAAAACAAAGTCCCCCGCCGCGTCTGCCTGTTCGCGACAAACTCAAAGACTACCAAAACGGATTTTTATACGGTTTTCACCATTAGACGGAGTTATTCATGAAGAAGGTTTAGGTGTATAATTCATTAAGGTATTGTGTAAAATGGCTGAAATATCACGATGATTGTTGAAGATGTCGGAAAAAATCAATATATGCGTTGCTACCCGCTCAATGCCGGGGCGGGTTGCTAATATTTTTATATATTACGCGGAACTCTAAACCATTTTCATAAATAAAAGTAGCCTAAGTGATTCCTTATAACACCAGATATTTGCCAGTGAAAATCCAGTGGAAATCGGACAGACAGACTGAAAGACAAAAAATTTAATAATTCAATTGTTTAAATAGTTTTCGGTAAATGTACCATGTAAATATTCGGATGCATTTAGTAAAATGCTGTTATTATGACATTACACACAGACACTTCAATTTTATTTATTTGTAAAGATTATTTCTTTAGATTTCCAACCAATTTAACCAATAGAATGATTCAGCCGGATGTCTTAATAAAAGCTGTTCTCGGATCCCTCCTATTTAAGGCGCAGTACGGCACACCGTGTGGTTTTAGTCGGTTCGATTCCGACACACCGCCCCACCGAAAAACCCGGTGAGGTGACGGCCCGAGGGTTACCACAAGCGCACAAAAAAAATGCCAACTTAGTTACGAAGTAACTATTGTCTTATCTGTGACAGTGACTTAGTTGCATGTATAAAAAAACAGGTAGGTACCACTGAGTTATTATTACTAGTACAAAATATCTCGATGATAGGTAACATGAATGGAAGCGTACCGTGCAGGTTAATAAGTGAAGAAGTCAGTTTGGAGAGCCCATTTATTATGCAGTACAACGATACACTGTCTTATTTAGTATAGGTTATATTTATTACTAGCAGCGCCCCCCGGTTTCACCCGTGTAAGTCCCGATCCCGTGGGAATATCGGGATAAAGTAGCCTATGCGTTAATCCAGGTTTCCAGCTATCTATATACCAAGTTTCATCGCAATCAGTTCAGTCATTTTTGCGTGAAAGAGTAACAAACATCCATCCATCATAACTTTCACATTTATAATATTAGTGGGATTATATTACGTTATACACAGAGTATGTAAAGTGTAGATGCGATAAATAGGTATACAATATATTGACATAGAGTAAACACAGAAATCAGAAATCAGAAATTTATTTGTGATACATAGGTACAATTGATGGTCAAATATTATTACATTTTTATGTCCTCTATGACCTGCCAATTAGGCGTACAAATATTTAAAAATTATTATAGATTAAGATTAAACAAAAAAATAATACAAAAATAATTCAAGTCTAAATAAAAAACAAAGTAAGTAATAATTAAGGTCAAACATGTCAATAGAATTGGTAAAATTAAATTAAATATGCAATGTCCGAAAATGAGAATATATAATGTCTAAAACTTATCTACTAAAAAATCTGTTATGCTATAGTAGCATTTCTCAGAGAGCATAGTACCTAATTTACGCTTAAAAATATTAATATCGTTTTTCTTTATTTCCTTTGGTAATTTATTATAAATGACGCGAGCCATATGAAAGATACTACTACACATAACTTAGTTATGTGCCTACGGCAGAGAAGAAATAAAAGAAAATATATTGCACCACATCTGCATCTAGCTGAATAGAACATAATGTAAGCGATCAAAATAGATGAAGGCATTTCCGAGAATCGGTAAATCTATAGACAAAAAAATACTAGACGAATATATTACCTTTTTATATGAAGTCAATAAAAGCTACAGTCATGAAGAGAAGAACTCGTTCACTTCACATATAATCATCCGGTTCTTTGAAATCTCGAAGTTTTTTACGAGAAATTTATAATTTAACTTTTTCAAC
The DNA here is from genome assembly GCA_963859945.1 of Euplagia quadripunctaria. NCBI lineage: Eukaryota > Metazoa > Arthropoda > Insecta > Lepidoptera > Erebidae > Euplagia > Euplagia quadripunctaria. The sequence goes on along the minus strand of OY982588.1, from coordinate 5,015,943 downwards.
GTAGTATTTTATTGTAAATAATTTTTGATGTCATAAAAGCTAAACGTAACTACTCTATCTTTATGAACGATTATTGCGAAGTAATAATAATTTTAGAACGTGGAGTTCTAAAATTAAAACAAGAGTACGTAAGTAGTTTGTAACGCGCATTATTATAAATGTAGTGTTCTATTTTTAATTTCTCAAAACCAAAGATATTTATTTAGTTTTTTGAAGTGTAGACTTATAAATGTAGTGTTCTATTTTTAATTTCTCAAAACCAAAGATATTTATTTAGTTTTTTGAAGTGTAGACTTATAAATGTAGTGTTCTATTTTTAATTTCTCAAAACCAAAGATATTTATTGAGTTTTTTGAAGTGTAGACTTATAAATGTAGTGTTCTATTTTTAATTTCTCAAAACCAAAGATATTTATTGAGTTTTTTGAAGTGTAGACTTATAAATGTAGTGTTCTATTTTTAATTTCTCAAAACCAAAGATATTTATTGAGTTTTTTGAAGTGTAGACTTATAAATGTAGTGTTCTATTTTTAATTTCTCAAAACCAAAGATATTTATTTAGTTTTTTGAAGTGTAGACTTATAAATGTAGTGTTCTATTTTTAATTTCTCAAAACCAAAGATATTTATTGAGTTTTTTGAAGTGTAGACTTATAAATGTAGTGTTCTATTTTTAATTTCTCAAAACCAAAGATATTTATTGAGTTTTTTGAAGTGTAGACTTATAAATGTAGTGTTCTATTTTTAATTTCTCAAAACCAAAGATATTTATTGAGTTTTTTGAAGTGTAGACTTATAAATGTAGTGTTCTATTTTTAATTTCTCAAAACCAAAGATATTTATTGAGTTTTTTGAAGTGTAGACTTATAAATGTAGTGTTCTATTTTTAATTTCTTAAAACCAAAGATATTTATTGAGTTTTTTGAAGTGTAGACTTATAAATGTAGTGTTCTATTTTTAATTTCTCAAAACCAAAGATATTTATTGAGTTTTTTGAAGTGTAAACTTATAAATGTAGTGTTCTATTTTTAATTTCTCAAAACCAAAGATATTTATTGAGTTTCTTGAAGTGTAGACTTATAAATGTAGTGTTCTATTTTTAATTTCTCAAAACCAAAGATATTTATTGAGTTTTTTGAAGTGTAGACTTATAAATGTAGTGTTCTATTTTTAATTTCTCAAAACCAAAGATATTTATTGAGTTTTTTGAAGTGTAGACTTATAAATGTAGTGTTCTATTTTTAATTTCTCAAAACCAAAGATATTTATTGAGTTTTTTGAAGTGTAGACTTATAAATGTAGTGTTCTATTTTTAATTTCTCAAAACCAAAGATATTTATTTAGTTTTTTGAAGTGTAGACTTACGGCTTTTTTCACGAAAAAGGTTACCTTTACTATCAGGTACTTACACTCGATGCTCGTTTGTCGCAGTGGTTAAGGACAAGATAGACTCACTATCCCTTTTGAGCATACTTATTCCTATATGTGGTCTTGTAAATGACACTTATTCTGTATTTGGTTCCTTCTACCGACTGACATAGATACTCACTGAGAGACGGAGAGAATTTACCTGGTTACCACCCCTATACTGGGAGTCAGAGTAGATACATAGCACTCTTCATAGTTATAGAGGAGTGAATACTTAGGCAAACAAACGCTTCTACCTTTGGGCACCTTGGCTCGGCACAAGTGTCAGAACAAGATCATGTATGTTTAAGAATCCACGTTTTTCTAACAGGCGATTTTTGAAGTGAAAACTTCTTTAGGCACGTTTGTGCACTTTTGCTATGGAGAAATAGCACTGAACTCGTGAGCGTCACGCTAATAATACATATATAGATTCACTAGAGTGCGCTAATCTAAACATTGAGTTCTGTTAGCTCCTAATTAATTAATGTCACCAACCTGCTAATGTGACGTTTTAAGTTCGTCGTTTTGTTTAAGTTTTCACTTCTGTCTGCAGTCCCATGACTGCCATTTTTTTGTGGATTTTTTCTTTACTTTTTTTCTTTTCTTTAAAAAAGACAACTCCCACATTAGGAATTACTCCTGTGTCGCGGAGGACTTTACAAACATGCAAACAACGGACACAAAGAACACTCAGACTCGGGTGGGAATCGAACCCACGACCTATGGCATAGCAGTCAGGGTCACTAACCACAAGGCCAACAGGCCAGTTACGACCTTGTTACTGGGACCTTTAAGTCAATTCTTTTTCCATTGATTTTAACCATTTAATCTAAGAGGCGATTAGTCTATGTATACGCCAGAAAGTCAAACATAGAGAATCAATTTCTTAAAATTTAAGTTGATTATTTTGCAAGAAGCTATTCCTATAAATACTTATCGATTTGAGTTTAACAGAACAACGCAATGAAACCAGGTGTGGATCGTCAAGTCGTAAAATCACTAGTAAACAGCTACTGATGGAATGAAACGGTCTAATAATAGATGATGTGCTATCACTGCGTTGTTACTTCAAAAGTAGTAACAAAACACGTAATTGAAACGTGTATTTAATTGTAGTCTTTCCTACAGTTTCCCCTTCATGGCTACTACTCCGTCATAGCATGTTAAATAGCTGTTAATCTATCTTATGTAATGGGCTAGTTCCAGAAAACACGCGTTTAAACAAAACTTGATTAAATTAGTATGGACACAGAATACATAATAATACCAGTATAGAAATACATATAGATTTCAGTCATTTAGGGGCTCGTGGCTAAGGGGTAACCGAGTAGATTAGCATATTACAAAGTTAAGTAATACTAGCCAGGTCAGTCTACAACGGGTGACCATTCTTAACACATTGAGACCCCTCCGTGCCTCGGAGAGCACGTTAAACCGTCGGTCCCAGGTGCCATGCGAACATCGTTGGCATTCGTTACGGATAGTTGGTGCCCGAAAAAGTTCGACAACCTGGTCCAACTACAGAACTTCGATATCGCCTAGTACTTCGGTTGTGGAGGTCTGATGGCAGTCCCCAGTCACGTAAAATATCAAAGTTCGGCCGTATCGTAGTTAGACTGAAAGCCAACCCCAACTTAGTTGGGAACAGGCACGGAGGATGATGAGTCATTTTTATTTTTTTAAATAATACACTTGAAAAAGGAACATTAAAATTAATATAAAAGTTGTAGAAAATAGTTCGACCGGAATCTGACGCGGAGATCAACCTGCCAGTATTAACTTATTATTATTAAGCTATAGGCTTAGATTACCTATACAATGTTTTTTAAATAAAAATAGGAACGTCAATGGCACAGTATAATGTATATACAGAATGATATCTTCATACAAACGCGAAACGGTCTGATCGCGAGAGATACCTACACGCCTTGCGTTCGGTATACACTCGGTACACAAACAGTCGCAACTGCTCCGCAGTGACGAACGAATGACGTAGTGATCGTTTTTTAAGCAGTAAGCGTGCGATTTGTGTATTTCATTGAAATAAATTCAAATACTTAAGGACTTAAAATGGCAAATATTAATTATAGAATATATTGTGTTGTTTTTGGTTGCTTGAATTCTTCAAAGACGTACCCAGAGATAACATTTTTTAAATTACCTGGAAACTCCAAAAGGTAAGACTAAAAAATAATTTTCATGTACCTACTAGTACGTAATTTGTTTCGTTTTTAATAGGAAGGTATTCCGCTTCAGCTACCGAGTAAAATACCTGGATTAATAAATAAATAACTCGATAGGGTGACAAAAGTGACACACGAGTGACTTACCCACGCTCGTGTTAAAACAAAATAGTATGTAGTTTCCTTTTTTTTTTTTTTTTTTGTGCCTGTGGAAACCCCCTCGGGCCGTCACCCCGCCGGGGTTTTCGGCGGGGCGGTGTGTCGGAATCGAACCGACTAAAACCACACGGTGTGCCGTACTGCGCCTTAAGTAGGAGGGATCCGGGAACAGCTTTATTAAGACATCCGGACCAGTATGTAGTTTCCTAAGCTAAGCTATCTATTTGCTTATGTATTTAGCTACTTACATATATTATTGAATTACACGAAATATCATTATGAAAGGATTATGAAATTAAGAAATTGTAGGTACCTACCTACTACTCATTTCGTTCACAATGAATTTTCTTATTTTATAATAAAAACTAAATTTGAATATTTACATTCACAAAACTAGAAAGAAACTTAAGTAGGTAGAGGAAATTATGGGCAGCCCTATCCCGTGTTTACGTACCGTCCGGCTGTAGGTAATTATTTCAAGGAAAGAGCCGAGTCACAATACTGTATATACATATACTGTGTCAATGGCCTTAATCTGTCAACTGTCACTTAGAAAGTACGGTTTGCACACAAAAGTAATTTGCGTAACATTTATATTTTTTCACTTTACTTTTTTAGCTCTAGTATTACCGAATCTATTAATTTCATAGTTTAAAAAATAACTAGTGACCATACCATAATTTATTAAGTTTCGAATGTTTTGGTTATTTTCATTGACCAGTATAACTAAAACGGTAATTATATAGACTTTCCAAACATGACAGGTCACCATGTAGACTGGACACCTTTAGCTTTTTGGTAGTCGTTTTCACATAATTGAAATAGAAAAATATATCTGATCCAATTTTTCGTATTGTTTTGTAAATAAACTAATTAATTATTGATCAATAATATCTGTTTTGCTCATCTTACCTAATTGGGTCAAATTGACCCCTATGACATCACAATATGGCGCAATGTCGTTCCTATTCTTATTTAAATAGCAAAGTATGCCCAGATTTCTAATACGCGCCCCATAAATTAAGTCCAAGATAAGTCGCTAATATTGGCGACTACACACGCTTTACTCGCCACACGAGCCGTTGTATAATTAAAAAAAACGGACAAGTGCGAGTCTGACTCGCGCACCGAGGGTTTCGTAAGCAAACAAACTTGTATGTAGGTAGTACGTCCATCTTAAGAAACCATTCTCGAAGATTGTTGCCCGTTGTATCCGAAAAACAAACTTAACTTTGCAGTTTTATAAACACTCTCCTATACACCGATTTACGACAAAGTCAACTTGCCAACCGCAAAATATAATTTTGTAATCACAAAAACTATTTTTTTAAGTGATAGAACTACAAATTAAAGACTTTCGGATTTTTTCCTTTACTTATGCTTGACCTTGTTTCTTACCAAATTTCATGATTCTAGGTCAATGGGATATAGGTTTTGATTTACCTGCGAAATGTTCAAATTTAGTCAAATCTTAGGCATAAATAATCTTTTCATTGCGTTGACTTAGAAACTTGATTCTTTACAGCTCCAATGAACCGCAGAGATAAGTATTTCGTATTAATTTCAACTTGATGCGTAAACGGTTTCCTAAGAAAAAGAGTCTTGTCAGACAGACAGCCAACAAAGTGATCCTATAAGAGTTCCTTTTTTCCTTTGAGAAACGGAACCCTAAAAATAACTGTTTGTGCTGTCTAATCGTTAAAAATATACGACAAAAAAGAAACGTTTGAACATAACAATTTATAAGTAATTGTTCAATTTCTTATAAACAATATTACAAAATATCAAATTAATAAAATAGCGATGCCATTAGGTACTAGAGACATTGCCAATTGCCAAGGACATGAATTCTATTTACCCATGGACGTATTCTATCAGTATATTTTTGTTTGCCACTAGAATTACTTTTAATTTATAGGTAGGTAGTATCGAAGATTAGAATATATATCTATTTATATATGCTTACAGATTATGACCGCAAAATTGCTGTAAGGTCGTTGCACCGTACATCGTACACCGGCTCGAAGGACCAATTTGTTAGCCTTGGGATGAGGTCAATAAATAAAAGATAAAAATTATAATAATAAGTGACGCAACGACTGCGGAGCACGTTCGGTGGAGCCCGTGTCTTTACCCGATTCGGTTAGATCGCGAAAAGATTATTATGACGCGTGTATATCGCGCTGTATACGGATTTGCTGACGCAGCTGCTTGTACGGGCGTTGCACCGTACAACCGTTCATTGAAATATTACTTCTAGCGCCCGGTGTTCTGTGTCCCTCACACGATACTTGTCCCGTCTGAGGCCAAATCAATGTACATTATGTATATGATAAGTTATTATTATTAGTAGGTACTCCTAACGCATAGAACTATAGAGCAACAGGTCCTAATAATTTGTAAAATATTGCTTGTTCTTGATATTTCAAATACAAAAAAGATCAAATTAGATAAGTGGGTAAATTAAAATAATTTTTTGCCATTCAATGCACCGGTTCCGTGATAAATCGAGTTAAGTTATGTGTAGCTACGACACAAAAAACATTGTTACTACCAAAACAATACGCACAATTCGCTTTCGCCTTTGAAAAGAAACGGGCTACATATAGCCAACGCAGCGGCTAAAATGTGTAATTCATTTGCCGCCAGTAGGCTGTTAAAATTTTGCCACCAATAAGGACAAGACTTATAAAATAATGTAGGCCCCAAATTTTCCGCTCCTAAAATCTGCCACCCTAGGCTTCAGCCTACTCAGTCTTCTGTTAAATCCACCACTGAGCCAACGTAATATCTTCAATCATACTCCAGATCTTGCCAACCCTTCAGCTTTAGATAATACTTTTTAAATAAATAGGTAACCTTTAAATAATCTAAACGGTTGTGTTAATGGGTTTACGTACTTCTGTGTCTGCTCCAGTCAACTTTTAGGAAACCATTGCAATAGACAATCCTACTAATATTATAAACGTGAAGGTTTGTGAGGATGTATGGATGTTTGTTACTCTTTCACGCAAAAACTACAAAACCGATTGCGATGAAACTTGATATGTGGATAGCTGGAGACCTGGATTAACGCATAGGCTATTTTTTATCTCGATACTCTAACGGGATTGGGACTTACGCGGGTGAAACCGCGGGGCGCTGCTAGTATATTATAAACGTGAAAGTTTGTGAGGATGTATGGATGTTTGTTACTCTTTCACGCAAAAACTACAAAACCGATTGCGATGAAACTTGATATGTAGATAGTTGGAGACCTGGATTAACGCATAGGCTACTTTTTAGCCCGATACTCCAATGGGATCGGGACTTACGCTTGTGAAACCGCGGGGCGCTGCTAGTATATTATAAACGTGAAAGTTTGTGAGGATGTATGGATGTTTGTTACTCTTTCACGCAAAAACTACAAAACCGATTGCGATGAAACTTGATATGTAGATAGCTGGAGACCTGGATTAACGCATAGGCTACTTTTTATCCCGATACTCCAACGGGGTCGGGACTTACGCGGGTGAAACCGCGGGGCGCTGCTAGTATATTATAAACGTGAAAGTTTGTGAGGATGTATGGATGTTTGTTACCCTTTCATGCAAAAACCACTGAACCGATTGCTATTCTCACGGTATCAGGACTTACGCGGGTGAAACAGCGAGGCGCAGCTAGTTACTTATATATCATTTCTGTCGGAAAGCTTGTGGTCATCATTGTAGCTAAGACAAGTCTTGGGTTCTCTACTTGATTGTAATATATATTAGTAACTTAAAGGTACTAAAAGAACGCAGTAAAAATAGTGTGATGACGCAGATGACGTGTGTTTGTGCGCGAACGACGTAGCTCCGATGTCAATATTTGAAGGGTTCGTGTTGATTGATTTTTGTAGAGGTACCATGCGTTCAGGACTTTGGTATATAGATTACTGTTATTCAATAAATACAAATAAATAAAATTGTAGTGTCTGTTTGTAATGTCAAAATAATATGTTTTTTTAAGCTCATAAAGTAATTTGCACGATACCTATGTCTAAAAATCAGTTTTTTTTTAATTTTAGTCTGTTAGTTGCGACTAATCTCCGGAACGGATGGACCGATTTCCACGGGACTTTCACTGGCAGATAGCTTGTGTTATAAGGAGTAACTTAGGCTACTTTTATTTTGGAAAAAGAATTAGGGGTTCCGCGCAGAATATATACATATGTACACGCGAGCGCAGCCGCACGGGAACTGCTAGTGTAATAATATATCGACGACCTATGTGGCACAGAGGTAAAGCTTTCTACTGTCAAGTTGTAGATCGCGGGTTCGCTTCCCATTGGTCTTGATGTTTCTGGTATCTACAAAAACATGTTTCTAAGTATGTTTATACGCGCTCTAGACCCCACAGCACAGGGGTATGCTTTGTTTGGGTCTAGATAGAGCTGTCTAATATGTCCCAGAATATTATAATTTTCAGGGTTCCGTAACCAAAAGGTGAAAACGATACCCTATTATTAAGCCTCTTCCTCTCCTCTAAGCCTCACAGAATGTATATTTCTATTGCCGCTATAACAACAAAGAATAAAAAGAGAATTAAATTTAAAATTAAAGGGGCCTCTATACAAGAAACGTGGCGATTTTGCTCGACCCGATTTACCTAAGTGAGTACCCATGTAATAATCTATTGTTTTTGCACGACCTTAATAATATGGTTGTATCTTTGAAACCGTAATAGGTAGATACTTGAAATTTATACGGAGTAAGTATTACTGTACTCTATAATAACAAATAATAAAAAAAAACAGTCAGTCGTAGGACTGCACGTCAGAAGTGAAAACAACTTCACAATGTATTTGCATATACTCGTATATACACACACACATCTGTATATATATAATTAGGTTAAAAGTAAAAAGTAGGTAATAACATTTCTAAATGTATACATAGGGTACACTGGAAGTTCTGCGCTCCTGGCCGCTCATAAATGTTTGAATTTCGACTGTTTTATTTTTTAAATATAAGAAATTCGGCTCTGCCTTACGAATTTTCGATCAGATCACGTGTCCTGACGCGAGTTAAACATTTTTAAACCATCCCAAAAAGTGCACAACGCCGCTAAAGAAGTTTTCACTTCAATAAAGATAAAACACATAGCACGCTTAAAATTATTACAGAGTGTGTATTACTACAAATATTGTCATAGCGCCTCTTATAGATAGTTATTTTATTTACGAAAGTCTTTAAAAAGTACATGCATAGTGTTAAATTTATTAAGCCGTATTTACATTATGAAACAAGTGTCGTTCATGATAAAATTAATTTTATGAAATTAGTTGCAGTACTTGTGTAATTTGTTTCGTTAAAATCACAGTGTCGTGAAATCACCAGTATCGCTGAGATTGTTGCTCCATCAGCATCGAAGCTTTATAATTACCTCATAACATATTGCAATGCAAAATGTTATGGTACAGATGTTGATATACATATTTAAAAAAGGTTTTCTCGGAAGAAAAGTTGTCGGTGGATTTGAGGATGGGTTGCGAGAAAACATGTAAATGCAGCACAGTTAATAACTGAATTTTTGAAGTGAAACGGCTTCGTTATGTAACGCGTTACGGTGCCGTCTGGCTTCCCTTTCTCTCACGCATACGGCAACGGTAGGCAGGCTCCTCCTCTCTCACGACGATTTCGAATAATTGATGGTAAATTTTATGAAATAAAGATATTGAATTTGAATTTGAATTTGACTTTAACCCACAGCGCTAGCCGTATTTCCAATTTCAATATTAAATAGTTCAATTTAGATTAGTTTAAGTTATCACTTCTGTCGACGCATACGTATTTTTTTTTAATAATATAAAGCCATAATAATAATTAGAGATGCGCCGAATAGTGGTTTCACCGAATAACCGAATACCGAATATTATTCGGATTAATTTTTACCGAACCGGATATTCGGCCGAATTATTCGGTATACTAATACATTGTTTTGCTGCGTATAAATGTTGATTTAAAGTTTAAAAATAAATATTGTTTTGAGGTTTAAATTAAATGTTGATTTAAGGTTTAATATAAATGTTGACTATACTAACTACTATAGGTTAAGAAATAAATATATTTTCTTTGACTTATAATGTAATATAAATCTTACATAAGAAGTCTTGTCTTTTAGTCCTACACCTTGACCCAAGAAAATAGAAAAAGCTTGAACCGAATATATTCGGCAACAAAATTGAATAATTTGGCCGAATACAAATAGTGGAAATGATGCCGAATACGCCGAATACCGAATATCAAACGAATATTCGGCGCATCTCTATTAATAATATATAATCCTGAGATCCTGAGAGCTATGCAAACAGGAGTAAAGATCATTTTAATGTTAAACCAGTACATCGACAAAATACTCGTCCAATCGACGCATTCGCGATTCTATTTTTGCGTCGCGATTACACCGGGAAAGTAGTTTTAAGAAAATATTGCTCATGGCGTGAAAGCATTTCAGTGTCATGAAATTAATGCATGCATTATACAACTTGATATTTACACGTGAAATAGTTGGTGAAAGTAATGTCGTGAAATTAATTTTATATAGGCTTTACGATGGTACGGAACCCTCCGAGTGAAACTACTTGCATTTGCTAGCATTTTATATTTCTTGGGTAGACATATTTAACTTGTGTTTTGGGATACATACAATAAGTAATCAGTCAGAAGCATTGAAAGACTTTGAATTATCACTACTATTAGGTAATGGTTCATGTAATCAGTGTCACCGAATTTTATTAAAAAAAAAAGTGGTGATAGCCGAATAGTCCAACCATTGGGGTCTCTGTCTTTTTCTTGCTCATCTATCTGTTGTTCTTCCATTTCTGCCTCATGCTTTATTCGCAGCCTCATTCCTTTTTAATACACTCCACTTTTTTCGATATTCAATTACTTCGAAGTTCATTTGCATATTAGAAATTAATTTATCACTCTCTTTACAGGAAACTTGTCGAACTGATAGTTATAGATCTTCCATAGAAGTTAAATAAATAAAATTAGGAAGTCGTAAATCCGAACTAGGTCAGTGTTGTGTTTTTATGGCTTACCCCAGTTCAAACAGAGAGAAGGGACATGCCCAACAATGGGGTAATTAAGGAGGCAGGGTGACTACCTATTTCTTTTTGTTTCCGATATCTACCAACAATAAAACAACCGAATAAATTACCAAATTGTAATCAGAATAAGCTTTGGTAAATACTAGTAAATTTACAAGGTTATAATTATGTACAAATCAATAAAAGCGGCATTGCAACTCTTTGCTCTTCACATTTTTTTTTACTAAAGTATCCTACTAATATTATAAACGTGAAAGTTTGTGAGGATGTATGGATGTATGTATGTATGAATGTTTGTTACTTTTTCACGCCAAAACTAGTGAACCGATTGCGGTGAAACTTGGTATGTAGATAGCTGGAGACCTGGATTAACATATAAGCTACTTTTTATCCCGATATTCTCATGGTATCGGACATACGCGGGTGAAACCGCGGGGCGCTGCTAGTAATATATATTAATAACATCTTTTAGAAGAATTGATGCACTACCTCGCGAAGCATTTTAATAACTGTATGCATTTTCTAAACGAATTACTCTAACTCAGAAACAAGTGAAAACAAAACACTCTCTTGCAGTTGGGTTTAAAGGTTAGAAATATCCACAGAAATAAGGAACCGTAGTCGACATCCTTGTGACCTCTTACATAGTTCATCTGTTCTGGTTCTGAAGGCGAACTATTGTTGGAATATTCCAAATTAATTATTTATTGACATACACCTATTTTTGTTTTGAGTATTACATTTATAGATTACTTTTTTATTTTGTTATGATCACCGGAAATAGATATCAACCCACACACGGAACATTCGTTCTTCGCCATGATTATTTAATGACTATCAACTACACCAAAGGCCACCGATGACCATTACTTACGTCAGCTTATATATTACGTTAGCAGCGCCCCGCGGTTTTACCCGCGTAAACCCCGATCCCGTGGGAATATCTAGATAAAAAGTAGCCTATGTGTTAATCCAGGTCTTCAGCTATCTACATACCAAGTTTCATCGCAATCCGTTCAGCAGTGGCGTAAGTAGGTATATCATCTGAGGCCCGAGGCTAATTCATCGGATATATTCAACTCTGTATTTTATTAGGTTTAATAAATTAGATGAACAAGAAAGTTATGTTGATTAAATACAAAATTGGTGTTTTGTAATACATTTTGCAAATTAGTGCCTCCTGTGTTGGGGGCCTTTGGTGCCCGGGGCCTCCTCGAGCCTGGAGGCCCGTGGCATTTTAGTCAATCTGCCACCCTATTGTTACGCCACTGAGTAACCAACATCTACACATCCTCACAAACTTTCACACTTATAATTAGTAGGATGTATACACTCACACTAATATACCCGAAAACGTACATAGGTATCAAGACACTATCATTCTACCAGCTATAAATCCACTCACGTAGGGGTAAGACTGTTGTCGTCAACCGAAAACTTTGGGAAGTAAAGATGAGAAAATTGAGCGTATATTGAAAGGGAAAAGTAGGTAAGAATTGATAGTTTGGGGAGTGTTCAGCAATAGTTCTAGCCAGTAGCGTAACAATATGGTGGCAGAGCAGGCAAAATGCCACGGGCCCCAGGCCCGAGGGGGCCCCCAGGCCTTAAAGGCTCTGAACACAAGATGCACTTATGCACTTTGTATTTAATATTTTCTTGAAGTTTAAATAGGACCAACCTTTTCCATTTCAACTAATTCAACATTTTTTAAATCGTTTAACAAATAGCGAATATGTCGCGTAGTAAACTTACACAAAAAAACAGTCAAATTGAGACCCTGCTCCATTTTAAAGTATGTTAAAAATATTCCATCAGCCTTGCATTTCCTAATAAGTACTCTTCAGAGAAAGGTGGTCCATGGTTCTGTCCATGGTCCAAAGTGAGAGTGCGTGGGAATCCGCCGCTTCTTTTTGTGAGGAAGTGATTTCCACTAAAGAGGCGGCGGAAAGGGAACGGGAGAGGATTAGTACTCTCCCGTCCCGAAGAAGAGGCACCAGGCGCCGGATAGCGCATAATGATCTCCGGCCTCCGGCCAGAAGCAGGCCTGAGATGGTGGCGCGACGTGTTCCGCGTGCGCCTCTCTAAATCGGAAGGAGGGCGAGGCCCTCCACTACCAATGGTGTGGCTGCCTTCTATTTGAGGGCGGCCAAAGTCTGCTAGGGTTCTCGGGGACTTCCTTCCTAGGGTATACCAGAGTCCCTTGCGATAGACTCACTTGTTACGGAACACCGTGTGGTTTTAGTCGGTTCGATTCCGACATACCACTTCACCAATAACCTTGGTGAGGTGATGACCCGGGGAGGTTTCCACACGAAAAAAAAAACATATTACTTAAAACATACAAATAGACACATTGCTTAAAATAAATACACAAAGCACCATTGTAAATCCAAGATGGATGCCGCCACAAAATTTCGATTTAAAGGGTTTGACACAGCACACCATTTTGTTTTTGTTTTTTTTCGTGTATAATATATAATAAATATAATATATAATGTAGTAGTGTATAAAATATAATGTATAATATGTAGTAGTGTATAAAATATAATATATAATGGTGAAGTGGTATGTCGGAATCGAACCGACTAAAACCACACGGTGTTCCGTCACTAGTGGGTCTATTGCAAGTAACCAGGGTGTACCCTAAGAAGGAAGCCTCCGGGAACCCCTGCAGACCTTGACCGCCTTGATCCACAGGCTTCCCTTCGGCTTAGAGAGGCGCGCGCGGAACACGTCGCGCCATCGTCTCAGGCCTGCTTCTGCTAGAGTAACAGACAGCCAAACCCGTCACCCCCAGAATACAGCACCCCATGAAAAAAAAACATTAATTAAGTAAGTAATAAAAAAATTATTATTTAGTAACTTAGTGTAAGTTTAGAATTATTTTCATGATGTAGTGAATCCAAGTTAAACTCTGAAAGGGTTTGACTAGTTAAATTTGATATCCATATTAAGGGAGTTGTAAAAAAATATCTAAAAAAATATTGATTGTCTGTAAAGTCGGTTTACGGACGATTATTTTACGTGATAACGTCATAAGAAAACACAATATTTTTAAAACTGTGGTTAGAAACATTAATTTATAATTTTCAAATATTATTTACAGTTTTTGCAAATTTAATTTAAATAATTTGTTTAAATATAATCACGAACAATTAGTTATAGAAATAAACTGTATTCATGACAATGAGTCATGCTTTTTCGTGTGTGCAGCCTGCTTTCATCGATTTATAAGACGTTATCACGTCAAAAAAATCTTGCAGACTCCATCTTGGGCTTACAATGATGCTGAATCCAGAAAATTGTATTGTCATCGGAAGGAAAAATGTCTACCTAATTCCAGATCAATCGGTAGGTAGGTACATGATAAGCATCATGCGTTTGTTGCCTCGGACTTCCTGGCATTAACAGTTCGAGTTACAGGTATGCGATCCTGACTTTTTGGTGACCGACACAGACAAATTTGGTTTAAAAGACACGGTCAGACAGAGCAGATGTAGCTTTAGTTTTCGCCTGCATCTGTTCTCGCATCCCGCATACAGTAACCACCTTCATATTATATTATACATTTAAGGAGATAATGTGATGTAAAAAAGAATCCTCCGCACCTTATCGTACCTCTTAAAATATTATTTTACTTATTTAAGGTTTGCATACATTTTCATGTGCATGTAATGCACGCTTAAATGTATTAGGTACTGCAAGCTTAAATATATAACAGCCTATTTATACTGAAGTTATCTACATCCGTCCTACTGGCACTTAACTGATTATATTATAAGTGTGCAAAGTGCAAATTCTTGTAAAATTTCAAAAATATGTCAGTAATATAAATGTTTCATACGTTGTTTACCCCTATTTTACTACAGCGTAGTGGTTATTAAAAAAAGGAAATAAGATTTAAAGACTACTACTATATATATACTATTATTACTACTATATATATATATACTATTGGATTCGTACGGAAGAGACAAAATCCAAGGTTTCAATCTTTTTTTAAATTATGTCAGTAAAGAAAGAATATAATGTCAAAGTCGCTTTTGTGTCAAAAAGTTAATAATGCTTGTGATTGTAAACAGTACATTTTTGTTATAAACTGAATAAAATATGGAAAAAAAAACAGCTAGGGTTAATAAAAAAAAAAGTTTTAGTAGAGAAGAACTGCTAAATAAGGATAAGAATGTAATTTTATTTTATAACAATGTGTAATGAATAAAAAGTCGGAGTACACACCGTATCAAAAACCATGTCTTTTTTCAGGAACTAGTTGACAAAATCATTAAGCTGGAAGCACATAATCTTCAGTTAAGAAATATTATTAGTAAAAAATGTTCCAACGACGATAATAAAGGTGATACGAAAGATGGAAAAAAAACACAGAATAGATTTGATTTTACCAAGTAAGAACAAAAGTGCTATATGGATTTAAAATTATTTAAAGTTTTATAATTGCAAATGAAACAGTAGTTCTGCCGTCGTAAATGAAAACACAGTAACTACAGTGATACAGTAATTGGAGTTACTGTGTTTTCATTAACGACGGCAGAGTTGATGGTCATGTCAATTTCTCTTAAACAACAGTACTGTAGGTTTTGTAGAAATTTATTTGTATAACACCTTGTAACAACTAGTTTTTTCTTAACTGTTGTCTGCTATCTGGCCTGACGGCTTAGTCTAAACTGGGCCTGCCATCACTTAAATTACCTATGCCGAACACCTGGACACCCTAGTTTTAATTTTATAAACACACCGTTTCCATTTACATTTTTTTTTCTTAAATAGCTTGTTAACAATTCATCCAACATATATAATTTTTCTCTGACACCTTTGTCACCTTTTCACCGGGGTTTTCGGTGGGGCGGTGTGTCGGTATCGAACCGAGTAAAACCACACGGTGTGCCGTACTGCGCCTTAAGTAGGAGGGATCCGAGAATAGCTTTTATTAAGACATCCGGAACTCTCCTAGCGAGAGAGAGGATGTCCCTATATTAACCTATATAAACAATTACTAACTTTTAAACATTCGCGTTCCATGATATAATTATGTATTCACACGGGAATTAATTCGATCACGAAAAGGTCACAGGCCGTGATCAGCCAGTGCAACCTGGTCGAAATGTCAGGCAATTCAGAGGTATGTATTACTTTTTCCTGATCGCGTTAATACCCGTTTGAATACATATTTATACATTAACAATTCTCACCGGTTAAACAGGTAGATATTTTCATGCATCTTTGTATATATTCCAGGTGTCACTACCGTCGCGTCTTACTCAGGATACTATACTTTGGCTGGGATTACCAGGGTTTCGTGGTACAAGAAGACTCCAATCAGACAATAGAACACTATCTCTTTCATGCCCTCACTAGGTCCTGTTTCATTGAATGTAGAGAAAAGGCTAACTACCATCGGTGTGGAAGAACAGACAAGGGTGTTAGTGCTTTTGGGCAGGTAATTATAAAAAAAACTTTAGATAATTAGGTAAAATACAAATTTAAAGTAATGTTAGGTGTTTTTTTTACTTCATCTTCATCATATTACAAACTGAGGCTGTAGTAGTTCGTAGGGGCCAGGGTCGCATACCCAAGTGTCCTGTGTTTCCTGTGACTGGGCGGCCACTAGAACAAGAACACCAGCTGGCCACGACTTCTGTTACCAGCTGAAGTATACTACTACTCCAATAGTACATAGGCATGTGCTCAAACAGCCTTAATTCCAGTAGCAATGACCACTAGACTGACGAGAAAACCTGTAGAAGACCTAAAAAAATCTTTTTCCGCAGGTAATATCAATAACGTTACGCAGCAAATTTCCAGAGGATCAGCAGTTTACTCCAGAAGCTTTAAGAAATGAGTTGACTTATTGTAAAATATTAAATAGGCTCCTACCTAAAAACATAAGAGCAGTTGGTTGGCTGCCTATACCTTTGGATAAACCCGAATTTAGTGCAAGGTAAGATTGTATTTTTACAAACAAACATACGCTCACACCTGTATCCCCAAAGGGATAGGCAGAGACATATTAAATACCCACATTTTACCTAATATAATTTGATTCCACTCAGGTCCCGCTTTGGGAATTAAGGATAAGAAAATTATACACAACAATATACTCCATATTGAAAGGGGAATTATCCATGAAGGGAATGCGACAGACAGCCCTCTATGCAGAGGATGTCTTAACGCAGATGTTATCCTGGAGTGCGAGGGAGTGGCCACACAACGGGCAAATATCCTTACGGATGCGAAGTCGCTCCTATAAGCTTGTGAACGCTCCAGGAGGCTTCTGTGCTTCTGGAAGGAGCTAGGCTGGCTCAACCAGCCAGACCATTTCTGAGTCAGTGGACGGAAAAGGATAGGGGTGTGTAAGCTATAGCTCCAGAAGACCAGGGTCACATACCTGTAACTCGAACTGGCTGTTACCAGGGGTCAGAGCCCTCTTGTATTTTTACCTAGACTACAGAACAGTTGGAATTTAACATTACGTATTATACAGGGTGTAAGAGACATCCTACTGAATCCTGAAATAGTGTATTCAGACCATCATTCCGAGTCGAAAATCATTGAAATTTTCTGCCGGAAAATTCATTTTTGAAGTGAAAACTTCTTTAGCGGCGTTGTGCTCTTTTTGGGATTGGTAAAAAATGTTAAACTCCCGTCAGGACACGTGACCCTGATGTCCGACTGTCGTCTGTCCTCTGTTTCTACATATGACGTACGTACGTACGTATGAATTTGTACGACGGAGTTCCTTATATTTACATGAACAGCGTCAGAGAGACATGGAGAGGGAGGGAGGGAGGGACAGGTAGAGGGATAGAGAGAGAGAGAACTGAACTCGTGACCTAAATACATATATAGATTAGATCTACTAGAGCTCTTTATTAATTAATGTCACCAACCTGTCAATATGACGTTTTAAGTTCACCGTTTCGTTTAAGTTTTCACTTTTGTCGGCAGTCCCATGACTGCCTATTTTTACATTTTATTGCTTAAAAGTGATATCAGAACGAGTAACCAAACATTTTACCGAAAAAAGTGTAATAAATACCGCATACGGCCAAAAACTGCAATATAATCAATCAAACAGCATTTAAACATTTTATGCAAACAGCTGGTCTTGACGGCGCTTAACATTTAAGGTCATTCACCGTACCGCACAAAAAATACTAATTACACATGTTGCATGTACATTGCATAGCGGCAAATGAAACTAATGACCATAAATCCTTAATGTCGCATTTTTATGATGAACTGACTTTTGTATTGTGTTAAGAATAAACAGAAATGTTATTGTAAGTTTTTCGCATAGCTCAAACGTACACGCTGTATGTATGTATCTACAAAAAAAAAACTTTTTTGATGTTCTTATCAGAATATGCAGGAAAATGTTTTTATACAGGTGTATCTGACAATGATTTCAGTGATTTAAGTAAGTGTTCCATTGTCATATACACCCTGTAGAAGAGTGAGAGAGCGGTACGATAATGTTACTTGCACTTATCTATGCAATTATTCCGCAGGTTTGATTGCAATAAACGTCAATATAAATACTACTTTCCGCGATCTAGTCTAGACATAGGCGCGATGCGCGATGCCTGTGCTCGTCTACTAGGATCCAATGACTATCGGAACTTGTGCAAAATGGACGTCGGAAACAACGTCACGCAGTTCCGACGCAAGCTGCTGAAAGCTGAAGTTATACCGGTTAATAATGGTGATACAGAACATCGTAAGTTTAGAATTGTATATCAGCTATTATATGATATGGTTCTGATGGTGGCTTCCCTTTGGAATTGAACAGGTTTCAATTGGAATTTACTAGCTTTTAACTGACGGACGGTACAATAGGTATAGTAGAGTTAGACATTGACATTATAGGTTAGATTGTTACATGTTAACAGGAGCATTGCATTTGGAGCTCATTGGAGCAGTGCATTTAGTTGGCCTACCCATATTTTATTTAAACAAAATACATCTACTTTTCACTAAAAAGCACATTGAAGTCGGTGATACTTTTTTTTTACAAGATAATTATTACTGAGATAGTTATTTATTTCTGTCCTCATCTGGTTCCATACATTTTTACATTCACCATTCTGGAATCAACTATATTGAAGCATGAAACATGGTTTGAAAACCAACTCACTGTACCAAGTTCTACGATAAATCGTTTACTATTCAGGCTGTCCGATTATGGAATGCTCTGCCAATAGCTATTAGACTTGCCAAAACTTTGCCTGTCTTTAAGAAAATGGTCAAAGAACATTACGCCTTTGTACATATTCACCTGATGTGTTTCTTGTAAATAATTAATTATTCTATTTTTTAGTTAACCTTGAAAATGATATAGTATCTGACTGATTTTTTAATATTTTTTTATAATTATTCCAGCAACCTCAATGTACTATCTTCTGATAGAAGGCAACGCCTTCCTTTGGCATCAGATCCGGTGTATAATGGGAGTGCTGTTGCTTATAGGACAGGGGAAAGAAAGTCCAAACGTTATCACTGAATTGTTGGACGTTGAGAAGAATCCTAGGTAAGAAAATGACTAACTCCAAGGCGAAGTCTCGCCATTTGACTAGTCAGTTGATTAGTAGTTTATAGTCATCGATTCCCTCGAAGACCCTTAATTGTCGCGTGTATGTATCCATGCCGAATATCCGTATGTGTATCTGCAGATGTCCGAAGCAGAAAAAATGTCTGTATCTGTTACTTTTTGGTGGATCTTAAACGGATCTTTTACATTATTGTATTTTTTATTGCGTTCATAAATTTATTTTGCTAAAATTTAATATTTAAATATATAATGTAGTGAGTTATTAATATTATTGACATTTAGGTAGGTACTATTTGAATATATTTATAACGAGATCCAACCCCAAATCTTTGTGATAGTAAAATAAAAATAGCCTTCATTTACTCTGGCCCTATTTTTAGCATATAACTTTAAATTCTAATTAATTTTAACTATCTAAATCGTCAGGTTGTCTACCGACCTAGGCCTCCTCAAGCTCCCTCCATTTGTGTCTTTCAAGAGCAAAGCCCCTCCACCTATTAGGCAGGTCATCCTCCTATCGTTTTACTGGCCTTCCTCTTAATCTCTTCCCATTTCTTGGGTACCACACCGTGACATTTTTCGTCCACTTTTCTATTTTTGTCCTCATCATATGTCGTCCAATCCATTTCCACTTTGACTTCTTAACTTTTTCCATGACATCATCTACTTTTGTGATTTACCTATCGGTAAGTTTCAGGTTCATCATGCTCCTCTCCATGCCCCTTTGGCATACCTTCAGTTTGTGATCGTCTTTGCTGCTATCAGCTATGGGGCCAAGTCTGACAGCCGTATGTGAGGCATGGGAGGGTTCAGGTGTTATATACTTTTTCTTTTCTGATATAGGTATCCTTTCATTTTTCATTATCTCTTTCAGAGACCAGTAGCGCTTCCAGGTGGCAGTTATTCTTCTGCTAATCTCTTTTGTGGCTTGGTCTTTTGGTGCTATAACCTGTCCAAGATAAATGTACTCGTCAACATACTCGATATTATCTGTATCTACTATAATTGCTTCTTTGTTCTTGTTGGTCATTACTTTGGTGTTCTTTGCATTCATTAACAATCCTGCCTTCTTACTTTCTGACGCCAATTGTTGTAACATAGTTTGCAGCGTTATTCTTTAATTTAATTTAATCTTTGAGATATTTGTATTAAAATAATTATTAAAGAAACACACGCACAAATTAAAAATGTCGTATTATTAATCCTCAACGTCGACTGTCGTGTCAAGGCCAGGCGTATCGGTATCGACTGAGAAGAAAACTTAGGTCCTTATCCGTATTGGCGCATAAAGGCACTAATTATAATTCGTATTCGTATCCATCACATCACTGATACAAATACACCCCAAGGCATAACCGGCCAAGGTTTGTTTAACTAACCCCAATGATTTAAAGAGCCTAGGATCAATCTAAACGAATAGCTTACTGAACCTTAACGTCTCTTACTTAGTAAAGAGTTTAAATCACTCATCCATCGTTCAAATCGTTTTCAAAATAAAACGTCGACACGTGTTTCGCCTCTACACAATAAATCTTGAGGAAATCAGAAAATACCGCTTCCCTTTTTAAATTTTCAGAAAACCGCAATATAATATGGCGCTCGCTGAACCTCTCAATCTTTTCCATTGCTCTTACGATTTGGAAAGTACATGGATATACGACAGAGAAGATCTCCCCACAGTTATAGCGCAGCTACAGGAGGAGTGGACCATGAACAATATACAGTTAGTATCCTATATTTCAGATACATCGTACAAACACACATACGCGAATGCATGCACGTATGCACGCATGTACTCCCGCACGCACGTACTCACGCACGCACGCAGGTATTTACGCACGTACGCACGCACTCACATGACCTCAATTGTTCAGCAATTTCATGTGGTACTTCTTAAATACATTGTCATATGGTCAATGGTCATGTACTCAATGTATATGTACAAGTAGTTTAATTCTTTCAGATCAACAATGATAAAAGATGTAATCAATGAATTGGAAGAGAAATTTTCTTCAATGTGTACGGCAGAGACAGCAGACGGAAACGGCGGAAAGAGTAACAAGGACGCAATCATAGCATATGCAGATTGTATCTTAGAAGGTGTTAAACCTAAAGTCTATACGCCTTTAATGGAAAGAGATACTTGTTGTAAGTAATTTTAGCTACTCTTGTTACACCGGGTGTAAGATTCACAATTCATATCATTATTCTGATTATTCAAGAGATTCGAGATTCGAGACCGCGGAGTTTTTTTTTTAATAATAATACTTTATTGAAAGCCTTTGCTACATTTTACAATAATTAAACGATAATGACTACAGTAGTATAAACTGTGTCGTAGCGATTAACGCCCAAATCCGAATCTTGCGGTATATATATAACTAAGGTTAGTCATTTTACAGTATTTACCATAAGTGAATGAATATGTTTTACCTATATTGTGTAGATGGTGTATGTGTGTATTTTAAGTGTAGGTGAGTGTGTGTCTGTGTGCGTGTAATGTGTGTAAGATGTATGAGTTTATGCTATGATGTCTTTACACTGATTATAAGTTAAGGAAAGAAGCTACACTGTTACTTTGTATTTACATTTTTATAGGTCAGGGGATATATATTAAGACTTAAAGATCATTGTCCTAGTGCGCTTGGCCGCATGAGGTACGATGTCGCGGCGAGATCGATATTGGTAGCCGTACATTATGTATGAACTGACTGTTTGCAACACTACCTATTTAAGTATTTTTTATTATTGTAATGCTGGCAACTCTCTCTTCTTAATTAAAAACGTCGCCATCAACACGTACTCTGAGGTTTTTATTTATTTAAAATAACTTTTTACACCGAGAAACGTTCATTTTGATATCCGGCTCGAAGGACCAAAATGAATTAAAAAGAGAGAGTTACCAGCATTACAATAATAAAAAATACTAAATAGGTAGTGTTGCAAACACTGACCTTTGCAAGGTGATATGTATTGACGTGAAGACATTTGTAAAAGTTTTTCGTTACGCCGTCACTTACACACTGAATAATAAACGTCGCAATAAGCATACGACACTCCTTGTAATGGGTGAAATCGTGTTAACGAACCTTTGCTACCATTCGCGTGTTGATACATAATATCTCCCAATGACCCTGATTCACTGATAGAATCGCACACTACGCTATACTAAAATTATTTACTCGCTGCAGACTCGGTCATAAATCATCGAAGTGGGGTAACAATATGGGTAGGTTATGACTCTTTTGTGTTAGCGGGCGGACTGAGAATAATTATAAACAAGGTGGCGCATATGACATCACAATTTTTTACCCCATACCGTAAATTTTATTCTAAGACGATATACAAAATATGAATGATATATATTTTTGTTGTAACAGTCCCCCCCTTAAACTTATAACTATAAACAATATAAAATTTTAATTAAACGTCAGATTTATCGTCACCATCCTCTTTAACTCCTCTTATATCGATTACGCACTGCATACCCGCAACACTAATGCTCCGGAGATTTATGACCGAGTCCGCAGCAAGTTAATAATTTTACTATAGTAGTACTGATTATCCCTAACCTTCTATAGAGTAAAAGTACTTCCTCTTCCAGTAATATGAAAAATAGTGAAAACTCGCCTGTTAACTGGCGGCTGGCTATAGGGTCATATGACATACATCATGAGTATAAAGTGGTCATATGCATATGACGTGCGCTTTTCGAAAACGACGCGAATTTATGACAGTCATAGCACGTCGCGAGAACTACGCTATTGCGAGCATTGATTGGATATTAGATGGCGCGTGGTGATTATATTAATATTGAGCTTTATTCATTGGGTGATAGAGTTGCTATTTATTTAGGTGGCTTTATAAAGTCAACCATCTGTTACGTTATTATGTTTTTCGTGACTTCAATTCGAAGAGATGTCCTTTTTTAAAACTGACTTATCAGTAATTTTTTTTCAATAAATTATATTTTAATTTTCAGCCAGCTTAGAAGAACGCATAGAACACTATGCAAAGAGAAGAAGAATTGCCAATCCAGAAGATGTAGAATAAAGTAGCATAAGAGAATCTATATACCTTTTGCATTTATAAAATGTTCGATACCATGATTTTGTTTTATTACCTTAGCGAGGCATAGCTCACTTGGCGGTGTACTGTAATGACAGTCATAACACGTCGCTAAAATTATTGCCACAGATTGTTCAATTCAAATTGCAATGCCTTAAAAAAGATCTTCGACCAGTGCGTCCTACCTGTTATGACATACGGTGCCGAGACGGCGACACTAACGGTGGGGATAGTCCACAAAATTTAAGTCGCGCAGCTACCTACGGAGCGATCTATGCTTGGAGTTTTGTAATGAGGTCATCCGACAAAGATCAAAAGTTACCGACATAGCTCGCAGAATAAGCATGCTGAAGTGGCAATGGGCTGGCCACGTCTGCCCTAGTACCTGCGGAAGGCGAAGGACCGGGTGTATGGCGCACGTTGGGAAAGGCCTATGTCCACTGCTGGACATATGTAATTCACTCGGCTCCTATAAATTTTCAAGGCAGGACTTATAAATTTTCAAGTGACAAAAACCACAGAAATTTAAAATAGATTTTGGGACAAAAATTACAGATATTTGAAATAGTTTTTGGGATCTGCCGCCATTTTGTCGAACCAGGCTATTTATTTCACTGTACTGTTCTTAAGATTACTTATCATAAACGTTATTATAATAAATGCACCGGCGGATATAGCCGTCTATTCATGGCATCTGATTAAAAGAAGCGTGGAAAACTTAATTATATGCTACTAGAATATTAATATTACACAACCTTAGCTCTTAGCTCAAGATTGTCGGAGTCATCGACATCGTTTACCGTTAGCAAAAAATACCCAAATATTCAAAAAGTTGATTTCACGGACATATTAAAAATACTGGATATCCAAATCATTCATTTCAATTAAACCAATTGCATTTTTAAATTGTCAGGAGTAAGAGTCATTCAGAATCAGTCAGTCGTCAGGTACCTACTACTTATTTTTTTTATGGTATACGGGCAAACGAGCAGACGGGTCATCTGATGGTAAATGACTATCGCCGCCCATGGGCATCTGCAACTCAAGAGTCACAAAAGCGTTGCCGGCCTTTAAGGTAGGAGTAGGGAGAGGGGGAAGGGTTAGGGCCTCCGGTGACCTCACTCACTCGGCGAAAAGCAATGAAATTATTGCCTCACTGCCGGTTTTCAGTGAGGCCGTGGTATCTCGTGGTATCAGTAGTGGCCCTAGCTACATTTTTACGTGGTGCGAGACCTCAAAGTGGCGCCCCTTTTAATTCAAAACCATTCCTATACTATGCAGCAATGTTTCACGGTAGACATAGCAGTTGTTCTGCTCATCCCCGTTAAAAAAATGTTGTCAATCCCGCTTGCATCACTCCGTTGTGTTCGGTAATGACAAATAGGTATGAAATATTAGCAGTCAATATTTTGGTTAACAATATTTATTTACACTTTTATGCTGCACACAATCTTCAAAAATAAAAAAAAAGGTCATCAAATTCTTTATACGGCGAACAACATAGGAAAACTAAGGTTTTGAATTTATAGGGGCGCCACTTGGGGGTCTCGCACCACCTAAAAATGTAGCTAGGGCTGCTACTGAGTGAGAGACGTTCTAGCAATGTACGGGAAAAAGGTGAATCCTGCGTTGACAGTAGACACAGTAAATATCGAAAGCCGATTGATTCGGTAAAGAAACAAATTTTGAGAACGAGAACGGAAGAAGATGTTGAACTGACACAGTTAGGTATATCTTACACAATTATATTATCTCGTGTAGGAATCAAAGCCCAAGGAATGAAGTGGTGGCCACTTGTAATGCTAACATGGTTTATGTCAGTGGTTATTATCAAGTACCTATAGATTGCCTAAGTATAATGTTCATTTTTTAAACAAAGATCTACAAGATTTATAAAACAAATACTACTTAATTAAAAATATACCGATCAGGTAAGAAGTACCTACCTTTGACCTATTGATTATAAAGAAGTATATGTAATTTGTATAACGAATATATATATTTGTATAACGAAGATATGTACTAAATTTGTTGTTTTGAATCACCTAACAGTAAAAAAATCCACGTTAAAAAATAACATCTACTAGCCCCACTAGGTCCTAGGATCATCTCATTAGTAAAAATAAGGTCATTGAGCCAACCGACCAACAAAAAACACGCAATCGACCTCAAACGGTAGCGGGACTATTTTGTACAGTAATTGTCTCCGTAATTATTGTGGTATTGTAGGTACATAATATTAAACATAAACCGTGCGTACAGCGTAAACCGGCCGCGGGCAGCGAACGGCCAATCCGCCAATACTATCTCGCGTTATTTCTTGAACAGTATTAGAAGGCCGCTACGACCGGATAGCAGTCTTTACGGTGCGTAACAATGTCGACACAGAAAACTTGGATATCCTCGCGGATAATAATTTAAAAAGTAAACTACAATGCAACTAGGTTTTGCGGGAATTAATAGTTATAGTCCGACTAAATGATAACGTAACGTTTATATAAACGTACATTATGTGTCCGTGTTCCATTTTTTCGTTCGGGTAATATAATTTTGACAGTTCGATGAAAATATTTACGTGACGTGACGTTTGTGAAAAACTTTTTCGGGCAAAGTTTTAATCAAAATAATAATGGATAGTGACTGTTCGTTTTAGGAAAATGTTTTAAAATTGTGTTGTGAGAGTGTAAATATGTGTCTTCAATTCAAGAAATAAAGTTTAAGGTATGTATACATCACGAATTCATGTTAAAGGTGTCATCGAGAAGTAATTTTGTATGTGATGAATTTCCTTGCATAAAATGACTAATTTTTTTTTAAGTTTTCTTTAAAACATAGATAATGAATTAAAATCTTTTCTTGGAGTAGGAATTCTGCCAACTACATAAAGTTAATTTATAATAAAGAATTACTTTCACAAGTGAATCTCACATTAAGTGACTCCCTTCTTTTTTATTATTCCGTTAAACTATTTTGAAAATCTATTTGACTATAAAGATAATTTGGAACTTCATAAACTGATTTTATAACTTGCATTGCAAACATAATCAACATTGATTATACAATGTTCATGCATATGAAAGCTGATTTCCTTTGATTAAAACTGGTCTATTTGGGTTAAGCAGTTTTTGTTGTATGTAGTCTCACAACTACTGGCAACCTCTTTCTGTCCTCTTGCCTCTTGGGTTCTGACTACTCAGTAGTACTTAACCAGAGGGGTATAAACAAATAAATATTTAGCTGGACTTATATATTGAGAGTTGTTTACTAAAACAATATCTGTGTAATAATTAACTTTAAAAAGAGTATAAAACCAACTTTAATGGCCCTAAATCATGATAAAAATAAACTCATCACCAGATCTTTATGAAACTTAAATGGGACCATTTTGGCATAAACCGCTTTCGAACAAAAAAAATATATTTTGCAAATCTGACTATATATGATGGAGTTATGCCCGAACATACATAAAAAATATATTAACATCCAAATTGAGAACCTCCTCCTTTTTTAAAGTTAGTTATATACCAAAAGCAGGGCACTACAATGTGATAAACGTTTATTCTTCAATATTCTCTGTTACATTATTTTTTTTTTATGTCATAGGGGGCAAACGAGCAGACGGGTCACCTGATGGTAAATGACTACCGCTGCCCAAGGGCATCTGCAACTCGAGAGTCACAAGTGTGTTCCCGGCCTTTAAGGTGGGATTAAGGGAATAGGGGAAAGAGCGGGAGAGGGAAGGGTTAGGGCTTCCGGTAACCTCACCCGTGCAGCGAAAAGCAATGCCAGCATTGCTTCACTACCGGTTTCTTGTCTGTGATGTCGTGGCATTACTCAGGGTGAGCCGGCCCATACATGCCGAAACATGGCTCTTCCACGTTAATTGTTTTTTTTTAAGACAACTCCTTTTCTTTTTATTACAAACAGTCACAGTTAAGTTTCATCGTAATGTTGCAGCAATTGTACACTATAACCAGATTAACATCAGTGTTGCCTGTCTATGGCAATCACTCCAATAAGTGCGCTGTCTGGTACTGATTAGGCACATATTAGCTTGTGCATATGACCTCTAGGTAAATTTATCTAGGAGTAGATTGTTGCTCAATATTGAGCCTCTATAGCGCGGTGAAAGTGCATTCGATTACCACACTGGAGGTTGCGAGTTCGATTCCCGCTCAGTGCAAATATTTGTAAGCATGAATATGTCTTTATGCATTTGTTTGGCTGTTTCTATGTATAATATGTAAATATTTCCAAAAAAAATGTATCATTACATGTATATCCCTGTCCAGAGCCCGTTGATCTTGGTGTAGGGCTCTGTTGCCGCATAGACTCATAGGCGGTCCATTATGCATTCAGACGCCTAGTTGAGCCAGCCTAGCTCCTTCCAAAAGCACAGAAGCTTCCTGGGGCTTCTAGGAGCGACCTCGCACCCGCAGGGATATTTGCCCATTGTGTGGCCACTCCCTTGCACAGCAGGTTAAGGTGGCCGCCCGTTTCCTCCGTTGCGTGGGTTAAGACATCCTCTGCATAGAGGGCTAAACTTCTAGAGCCCATAGTACAAGTTCTGCTTAGTGTAGGTCTGGATAGCTATGTGTATTGTCCCAGGATATAATCTTTGAAAGCTGTTGATAAGTTTCTTATTCTGTTTATTAACTTATGTTATTTATTTTGTTTCAGTTTCAAAAGCAGAGGATGAGTAATCTTCATTACACTAAGTATCTAAAGACAGAAATCAAATGTTAAAAGAGTGACTGAAAATTATAATAGGCCAGTATTTTAGACTTAATACATTAGTATGTAAAAAATATGTGATCACTTGTTTAATTTTACTAAAAGGCCAGTAGTTTACAAATAAAGTATTTAAAATGTCCAGTAGTTATTGTGTTGCAATGGAGATCAAGCTGTCATTATTTTGTAAGTATATTTATTTACTTATAGTTAGTTATATTGAGGTTTGAATCCCATCCAGGGCACCCAGTAAATGATAGTTGTGAATATCTAGCTAAGATGGGTTACCAAGAATATTGATTAAGCCTGTGTTAAGCCTTAGATAGAATAGTAGTAATAGTCAATCATTTATTTCAGGCTGAAAAGATCCATATGTTGAACAATTTAAGCTAAATATACATACTTATAACATTTCGTATCTATACTAATATTATAAAGCTGAAGAATTTGTTTGTTTGTTTGAAAGCCCTAATCTCAGGAACTCCTGGTTCGAATTGAAACATTGTTATAGTGTTGGATAGCCCATTTATCGAGGAAGGCTATAGGCTATATAACATCACGCTACGACCAATAGGGGCGGAGCATCAAAGAAAAATGTTGCCAAAACGGGGAAAATTTACAAACACAGATGTAGTTGCGCGGGTCAGCCAGTTAGTAAATAAAACTATGTTTGCAGCGCTTTACTTGTACATTACTTAACATAACCAACAATAAAGTTGAACACAATAAGAATAAAGAATATGGTATATTGTAAAAATATAATTGAGAATGTGTTCCTGGATTTCTTCTCAAATTCTTTGACGTAAATACTTAGTCATCCTCCGCGCCTTTTCCCAACTAATTTGGGGTCGGCTTTCAACCTAACTACGACACGGCCGAACTTCGATATTTTACATAAGTCCAAGTAATAAACGATATCGAATATATCGAATATAGATATCGGAGTTCTGTAGTTTTTAAATTCAAATATATCTTGTCTTAAAAAAAATTGTAGCAGTAGCATGAAGGAGCTGCTTCCTCATTGAAGCCCTACTACCAGATCAACCCAGATTGAGCTGCAAACAGTGGCAGATTTACCAATAGGCTGAGTAGGCTGAAGCCTAGGGCGGCAGATTTTAGGGGCGGCAAATTTGTGGCCCACATTATTTTTTATGTCTTGTCCTGGGGTATCCAATTAGATAGACCGATCGGTAGGGGCGGCAAAATTTTAATAGCCTACTGGCGGCAAATGTGTAAATTCGCCGCTTTCTGCAAAATACTCGAACACTTTTAAAATGTCCATAAAATATTAACATTATCCCATTAAAATAAAGCTGAAAATAGTATACAAGTACTATCTAGTCCAGCGGACAGACCAGCAGCGTACAATTTTATAATTCTATTTTTAAGACGCTTTTATTAACTTGTAACTACTTAACTAAGCATTATTATTATTATTAAAAAAAAACTTGTAAACAAATCTTGGCAGTGAATTTTAACCTATTTCTAATTGGCGCTGGCGTATCGAGATGGAACTTTATATGTGAGATGTAGTTCGGATGACAATACTATAATTTGGCATCTTGGAGCTGATCTGTTGTTTTAGCCAGGAGGTGGATAGTGGAACTCTTCAGTGAGTCAAAATCACCAATATCATTAGGTATCATTTTCTTCAGCGATAGACTTTTCTAATAATATAAAACAGAAATAGCGTAAAAGTTTATGATTACTCAGAGTTTTTGTAAAATTACCCCGTAATAAACTGACAACACCGGATAATCTGTCATAGCTATAAATATTGAAATAAAGTATAGTATTTTCTCAGAAAATAGTGTAAATTAAAACAAAACTTACAGATGAAAAGTAATCTTTATCTTTATTCATTTATAGAATACACGCATCATAGTTTTACACCAAATCGCTTATATCTATGCTAATTATAGGTACTAAAATAAATTATAATGCACAAAACTTAGGGCCTCTTTCACCATCCTCAAGTAAAGTGTCGAGTAGGCTGCTCACCGGTTAAAGTAACCAGTAACTTAAGGTGTCAATTTCACGATACGATTGAGTAGGGCTGATCATAGGATTAACCGACCAGTAACTTACTTGCCACGTCATCTGCCAAGTAGCGTGATTACTTGACGGTTTTATATATACCACGTTGTCATTTGGTGCGTGTTTCTAACGCATACACTATAAAAATGGATTTATTTGATTTGATTGATCATCATAATGAAAAAAAAAATGGGCGAATTAGAAAGTGGTTTAGACTAACAAAAAATAAATAAGATGATTATTTGTAAACAAAAACAAGATATTGTCGAAAGTTTACGCGAATGTTACACATTGAAATAAAACTATTTTTAACTGATACTATCGCGATTTATTTGGTGTTAAGTTAAGTTATGTAACAAAAACAACTTTATATCAACTTAGGAACAATATATTTACTCTTTAACATTTAACATTTAGATATATGTATATAAATATGTTTTAAAATTATATTTTGGCAGTCAAAAAATATATCTACATCTGGACAACATTGAAGGAACTCATTGATAAGACAAATAGCTCTAGCAGTAGGGCTGTTGTCAGCTTGGGGAGAGCGCCACATCTTAGTGTTTTTATAAGGTTTTCTAGCATAGTTTTTACAAAATTTAATAGCACAAACCGGCATGATTAATTGTTTTTCGTAGATATTCAAATGACAATGACGTCTGTCACACACGAGTCTACGAAATATAGTCGACTTCATTAGCGCCGTTCTGTACGGCCGAATATGTCATCTAGACAAGTATGTAACCAAAGGGAATGAGGTTAATATTTTATTGACATTTTAAAAGAGCTCAACCATTTTGCCGGTTCAATCTGAGTTTACCCTTATAGTAAGAGGTGTGCCCACAAACACTCGCAATGTGATTTTTAATCCTTTATTCACGATTTTTTTTTTGTTTTGGTTTTTAGTTCTCATTACCCGGACGTGAAGTGAAGACCGAACAAAAGGCCCTTAATGGTGTACATGGTGAGTAAATTAACTAATAATAGGTACTATTTGTGACACCCTGTGCCACTAACTTCCTGCGCCATCTAGCGTATTTCAGCGGAACTACTTCGGAAATAGTGATTCTGCATCGCGATAGGTATTTTATCACACTTTATTCTTCATTATCATCAATCCTGATCGCGATTCACCAGGATCTGATCTAGCCTGCTCAGATCTTCCTTAAGTTAGAGGAAAACCACACCTCTTGTTCCACATTCTAATATTCTTAGCTTCGTAGACCATTGCTATAGTTTTAAAGAGAGTGAATTGATAGTAATTGGTAACTTACAAGCAAATGCAACGGATAAGACATACAGAGAAACATAAATGTTAGAAAATGTATGGCAGGCGGGTGCAAGCTAATCTTATTACTTTACAATGCAATTCTTTAATGTATGTATTTATATTTCGGGTATCTCGGAAACGGCTCTATCGATTTCGATGAAATTTTGTATGCAAATACAGTTCTGCATTTTAAGTTCAACTGCATAGTAGATGGAGATGTATTTCCTGTAAAAATGCAATTTAACAAAAAAAATTTACGTTTATAAAAGCTACTTAGCGAAGCTCGGTCTCCCAGGAACTAGTCCTAATGTACATATCAGCCATACATTTACACATAGTATTTATGTAATGCAATCAGATTTTTAGGGTTCCGTTCCTCAAAAGGAAAAAAAGGAACCCTCACTTTGTTGTCCGTCTGTCTGTGTGTCTGTCTGTCAAGACTCTTTTTTCTCAGGTACCCGTGGAGGTACGAAGTTGAAATCAAAACATCAAATTCTAAAGCCTGCGGTCCCTTGAAACTCTGTAAAAACAAGCTTCTAAGTCAACGCAATCAAAAGATACGGCCATTTAGCCAACTTTGAACATTTCGCACGTAAATCAAAACAAATAGAGTACTTCGCACTGACATAGAATCATGAAATTAGGTAAGAAGCAAGGTTTGACAGCACAGGTAAAGGAAAAAATCCCATAAAAATATTTTTAGTGATTACAAACTTGTATTTTGCGGTTGGAAAGTTGACTTTGTCGTATATCGTTGTATGGGAAAGTATTTTTAGAACTACAAAGTTAAGTTTGTCTTTTGGAAAAAAACGGGCAAAAATCTTCGAGAATTCCCGAGCTGAACGTACTATCTACTAGTACTTCCAACAAATTGGTTTGCTTACGGAACCCTCGGCGCGCGAGTCAAACTCGCTCTTATCCGGTTTTTTCTTTAATACATTCGAGCGTTAGTCAAAACAAACTTCCAAACAAAATAGAAAAAAAAATAATAACGCAACCTTTACTCGTTGTCGCTTCCCTCTCAAAGTGATTGTGACCTAGGCTTTATCAAAGGTCAATAAAGAGGTCACTGTAACTGGTTGTACATCAAATCGTGAGTTGCGACATGGCGCAGATTGACTTGCGCACGATAACGCTATCACCTTTTGAGGACGTCCACATCAGGGCTAGTAAAGCTCCTTTTTGGTTCGAGTCGACAAAGTCTTGAATTAACTGTCCGCTTCTATTTTACCAATTCGCAGTCCGGATGGGCTGGCTGAACCAGAGTGATACCACGGCCTCACAGAAAACCGGCCGTGAAGCAATGTTTGTACTGTTTTTAGGCGAGAGAGTGAGGTTACCGGAAGCCCTAACCCTTCCCCTCTCCCTCCCTCTCCCCCTCTTCCCCCTTTAACTACTCCCACCTTAAAGGCCGGCAACGCACTTGTGACGCTTGAGTTGCAGGTGCCCATGCGCGGAGGTAGTCACTTACCATCTGGTGTAGGTGACCCGTCTGCTCGCAAATAATTATAATCCTGGAATGTTTAAGAGTAGAGTGAATAGGTTTCTCTTGCATAGGCGTGTATATATATAGCGTGTACTACCTTCGTCTAAATCGTCTCTTTCCACCAGGTGAATTAATAATAATAACTTGACACCTTACACACGGCCGTCTGATCCCATAATAGGCAGACCCTGTACTATGGTAACCAGACTCCTGATAACACGCTTTTAACCCCCGACGCAAAAATGATGGAGTGTTATAAGTTTGACGTCAATGTCTGTGTGTGTGTGTGTGTCTGTCTGTGGCATCGTAGCTCTCAAACGGATGGACCGATTTCGATGCGGTTTTTTCATTTCAAAGCCAGTTTCCTTGCGGTGGTTCTTAGCTATGTTTGTTTGTTTTGTTAAATCTAAAGATTGACCGTTAACGCTAATGAAGCTATGGTTATTAAACACTAAGGGTGTTGATGAAGGAAGACATCATCAGAGAATCATCAAAGAATATCAAATCATGTATATAAGAATATCAAGTTTGTCGAATTGCATGTATAAAAAATCTTTTTAACAAAAAATTAAACCGACGAAAAGAACTAAAAAGCAAAAAATAAATAACTATAAAAATTTTATAATCCAATTTTGAGTCGGCGCTAAACAACCAACTGTACGTAGGTATAATTAATCATTTTATTATTAATAACTAATAAAAATAAAAAAATAAATATATATACGGTCGAATTGAGAACCTCCTTTTTTTCGTCGGTTAATAAAATACAAAATCATTGAAATTGAATGATTTGTTGTGCAAAGAAATGTGCACCAGGAGACGTATTTTCCGAAGAAAACAAAAAATAAAAATGTATGTAGAATTAGGGGTTCCATGATAATACAATTATGATAAAGATAAAGATAAAGATAAAGATAATTTATTTGTCAAACATGCGTTTACATACAATTTAAGCATGCAATATGTTTATAAAATATAAAAGCACCTACATGTCTTACCTACGAGGGCGTACAAATTTAAAAAAAAATATCAACAATAAATAATAGCGATTTTTAAATTCAGTTAAAGGTAAATAATAAGAATATAATACAATAACAGAACAAAATTGGAACAATAATACCTAATCCTAATTTACAATTCTTGGTATAAATCCAAATCCTAGTTAACAATAAGCCCAATAACATACAACATCAAATTATAACATCAGTCAAGAAGTCATTTACATTATAATAACATTTGTCTACCAGTAAATTCTGAACCTTCTTTTTAAATACAAATAGATTTGAATTTTTGTAAGTCTGTGGTAATTTATTATAAATGACAGGGGCCATGCAGAACACGCTTTTTCTCATAAGAGTTGTTTTTGCAGCGTGTGTGCAAAGTTTGCTATTATCACGTCTATTACGAATTACAGTGTCAGCTTGTGTTCGGAATAGGTCAGGATTTGTTTTAACAAATATCGCTATTTCTAAGATGTACAAAGAAGGTAAGGTAAGTATCCTATATTTTTTAAAAAATGGCGCGCAGCTATCTGTTTGTTTTAAATTAAACATAGCCCGAATACACCTTTTTTGTGCCTTAAAAGCCATATCTTTGTCCGTAGAATTACCCCAGAACATTATGCCATAGCGGAGGACTGATGCTACTATCCCATGATATGCTGTTAACAAAGCGTCTATGTTAATTTCTGGAGCAAGTCTGTATAGAGCGTAAGCTGAAGAGCTTAGCCTTTTAGTTAGGCATTCAATGTGTGTCTTCCAGTTTAGTTTTCCGTCTATCATAATACCTAGGAATTTAGTAGATTCAACTTTATTAATTATCGCGTTATTGTGTAAAATGTTAATGTCAGAATCTTTAGCCCGCTGACTAAAATGCATTACAGTAGTCTTACTCAAATTAATTTTTAAATTATTTTCGTCCAGCCATAATATTATTGATGTCAAAGATTGATTTATGTCATGTTCATATAAGTCTTTATTTTTACAAGATACCGTCACTGTGCTATCGTCTGCAAAGAGTGTCATAGGATGGTCAATAGCTTGAGGCAGGTCATTAATATATAAAATAAATAATAGAGGCCCAAGTACGCTACCCTGAGGGACACCATATAGGGGAGACCGTTCTTCTGACATGAACGTTTCCTCTCTCTTTGTTGTAATATTAATTTTTGTGATTTGTGTATATTGTTTTCTATTACTTAGGTATGATTTTAAAAGTTTTAGTATATTACCTCTCATGCCGTAAGCCTCTAGCTTTTGCAATAAAATGCTGTGATTGACATAATCAAAAGCCTGCGTCATATCACAGTAAATAAATATGTTCAATGTATTTAATAGACCGTATTGTATATTGGTCACAGGCTGACTCGGTCAGTCGGCTAGTGCAATCTAGTCGAAACTTCACGCAAATCAAAGGTATGTTATACCGTTATCGAATAATCGCGTTAATTCTCGTCAAAATACTTACATTAATTTTATATATCTATTCGAATTAGAGCCACCCGATCTGGGAAGCACCTGGCCGACACAGAAGATTGCGGCTAACCAGTATTCCTATCTTAGCCTTGTATGATCACCAAACTCAGAGTCCATTGGTTAAAAATTTTTAATAAAGGACTGACGCTACTGTTTGCGAGTATTTATTGGTAAACTGATAACCATTTACCATCAGTCATTCCGTGCGTCAGTTTATCAACAAAGTATAGAAAAGTAATAGATACTTCTTAGTATTAATTTAGATTTATTTTTCTCTTTCAAGGGAACCTTGATGTAGTTGTTTAACGAGTCTATTAAATATGATCTTGTTTAATGTGTAAGGTCAATGAAGGAACCACTTGCGTTGTACATCACATTGTGTATTGCGACAGCCTAGCTTAATGATCATCTAGATGTTAAGGCGAATACCTCCTCTCAACGACTTAGGCAGAGACGTAATCCTTCTTCTAACGCTGCCTTACAAAAAAATCAGAAATGATCGAAGTACCATTAGGCACTCAAACCAATAATTTTTTATACTTTATTGCACACCAAAATCCCACTAATATTATAAATGTGAAAGTTTGGATGGATGGATAGATGGATGGATGGATGGATGGATGTTTGTTACCTATCACGCGAAAACCACTGAACCGCTTGCCATGAAACTTGGTATGTAGATAGCTGGAGACCTGGATTAACGCATAGGCTACTTTTTATCCCGATATTCCCACGGGATCGGGACTTACGCGGCTGAAACCGCGGGGCGCTGCTAGTATAGGATACATACGAGAAATACAATATTAAGTAGCAGTAAATGATCATGCGGCATGACATGCGTTACGTTCTGTCATGCATGCACGACCGTTTAATTGTATTGATTGATGCGAATGACATGCAAACTACGTGCATGCATGTTTAGTTAGACTTGCAATCTAAGTGGTTGCGGATTCGAACTTTACCACTACCGATCTGAAGCCACTTCTAACACAATCATTTCGCTTAGCTGAAGGGGTTGCTTTGTGTTCCGCGAAACACACAACGCTAACTGTTTGGGCGACATCTCAATAATAACTGGGCAAATATCGGGGGAAAATGTCCCACGAAGTCGCAGAGTCACACCAGTGAAAGTCGGGCGATGTGTCTCCGCGACTTGTCTCCTAGTTAATACTCGGCTTTAGTGGTATTTTCGCCTTAATTCATCGACAAGTACAAGACGCTCCGTTAGATAGCAAGGTCGAGCCATCACCGCTCCATTTTGAAATTACCACACCTCCGACATATTTACTCAAAGATGAGCACTACTTTAAAGAAATATTAACATAAAAAAGCGTATGTGTGCAATTCGCACGGCAGAAGTGAAACTTCTAGATTAATTAACCAACGAATTTTGCACAAAAGAAGGCTTCGTAGTACGCAGGCGCAAAGACACGTGCTAGCATACGAAGATTTTAGGAAATACTGTATGCTTGTATTCTATCTCATTCTCTCACAGGCTAAATCCTATTTATGAATATGTTTATCTCTTTTTAGTGCTGTATACTTGTATTCTATCTCATTCTCTCGCAGGCTAAATACTATTGTATTGTGTTCGTCTCTTTTAAGTGTGTCTTAAGGTTTTGTGGTACGCAGGCGCAAAGACAAAGATTATAGGAAACACTGTGTACTTGTATTCTATCTCATTCTTCATTCTCTTATTCAGGCTAAGTCCTGTTTATGAATATTTGTCTCTTTTTAATCGACGAAAAAAAAGGAGGTTCTCAATTCGACCGTATAAATATTTTTTTAGTGTGAGTTTTTAGTTTCATCGAATTTCAAATCACAACGATTCTAAAGAGTTAGTGAGAAGAGTTCAAAAAGAGTGACGAGTGATGTGCTCCACCCTTTTATTGTAGAATAATAATATAATTTATAAGATAACCTTTTTTACGCATTTTAACTTGAAAAGTAAAAAAAATATGTTATGGCTATGTTTCATCTTAATCACAATCTCTTCATCATTCATCAATCAGACTAACTCTTCATTCATGCGTGAATAAATCCATTTGAATTGGTCTTTATATATCTATATATTAATACGTGAAGCGAAAACTTTGGATCACTTTTTACGAAAATTGGGCGGACGGAGGAGTATGAAATTTCGCACACTTATAGTTTATACAGAGAAGAAGTGACGAATGCTAAAATTTTTGCACAATATTTGCTACTAAGTTAAAAAAAAATGCAAAAACGGGTACATACAGCTATGAGTATCCAGTATATATTTTGACCTGTCATGGTACAAAAGTCTATACAATGACAGGTCAAGTAATATTGCCCAATGAAATAAACCATGGTCGAAATTCGACCACCACGCGATCTCTAGTATCTATATAATACATGTGAGAACTGTGTGTGTAGTCACAAGTATTAAGTTAATTTTCTATGTTGCCTAGCAGCTCTGTGATTTTCTTTTTCATTTTAGAACAATATTATGTTACATTGTCCTCACATTAAATTGCGCTTATAATTAATGTAACAAATAACTTTGTAAAAAAAAACAAAAAAGTTGGAAAATAGTGTCCTTGGAGTTTCTTGCCTGTTCGTCTCCATAGGATCTACGTTTTGAAACAGGCAACTAGCTTCACGACCGACTTACACTGACTGACTCCTCCTGACAATTCAAAAATACCTACAATGGGTTTACTTGAAATAAATAATTTTGATTTCGATTTCTGGGTGTTTCAAAAACTTGTCTATACTACCTGTCATCGTTCGCGTGGAAATTTTGTGAAATCTATACCACGGGAACCGTACATTTTTTCAGGATAAAAAGTAGCCTTTGTGCTATTCCAGACTATAATCTACCTTTGTGTTAAATTTCATCCAGATCCGTTTAGCCGTTTTTGTGTGACAGAGTAACAAACATCTATGCATCCATCCATCCATCCTCACAAACGTTGG
Source organism: Euplagia quadripunctaria (assembly GCA_963859945.1). Classification (NCBI taxonomy): domain Eukaryota; kingdom Metazoa; phylum Arthropoda; class Insecta; order Lepidoptera; family Erebidae; genus Euplagia; species Euplagia quadripunctaria. The sequence goes on along the minus strand of OY982588.1, from coordinate 4,977,540 downwards.
CCTTTATAATACAAATAAGAATGTTTATAAATCCTTACCTACTGCCTTACCTTAATCTCTCTTTGTGTCAAATTTCATCTAGATCCGTTCAGCCGTTTTTGTATGAAAGGGTAATAATCATCCATCCATCCATCCATCCATCCATCCATCCATCCATCCATCCATCCATCCATCCATCCATCCATCCATCCATACATCCATCCATCCATCCATCCATCCATCTATCCATCCATCCATACATCCATCCATCCATCCATCCATCCATCCATCCATCCATCCATCCATCCATCCATCCATCAATCAATCCTTACAAACTTTTGCCTTTATAATATAAGTTAGATTAGTAAGATTTACAACAAAATTAAGTAAGTATCTATAAGTATTTTTTTTTTTAAAGACAACTCCCGCATTGGGAATTACTCCTGTGTCGCGATAGACTTTACAAACATACAAACAACGGGCACAAAGAACACCCAGACTCGGGTAGGAATCGAACCCACGATCTATGGCATAGTAGTCAGGGTCACTAACCACTAGGCCAACAGGCCAGTCCTGTTTATCCGTGTTTTATAACCCACAGGAGAAGTTACGCTTAGTTTGTGTGTAGAAAGTGCTATTTAATATGCAAGGATATTATTATGTTTTTAGTATTTTACTATAACTAGAGATCCCGTGGTGGTCGAATTTCGACCATGGTTTATTTCATTGGCCAATATTTCTTGACCTGTCATTGAATAGACTTTTGTACCATGACAGGTCAAAATATATACTGGACACTCATAGTTGTATGTACCCGTTTTTGCATTTTTAACTTTGTAGCAAATATTGTTAAAAAATTTTAGGATTCGTCACTTCTTCTCTGTATAAACTATAAGTGTGCGAAATTTCATACTCCTCCGTCCGCCCGATTTTCCTAAAAAAAGGATCCAAAGTTTTCGCTTCACGTATTTAATATATACATTACTAAGAAACAACTACAGAGGATGACCCGACGATACTAGGTGAAGGCAAACCAATATGGCGGGGATTCTGGACAAACAAGAAATATATATAATTAAGTATACGGGAATTAACGCGATCAATAGGTATTAAATATATTTGAATTGCCTGACGTTTCGATCAGGTTGCACTGGCCGTGGTCACAGGCTAGTTCAATTCAATTCTTATTATGCATTCCAAAATGTTTACAAAGGTGTAAAAAATCTAAAAATAAAATGACTCAAAACACCCTGCGCATTTTTAGGGTTCTGTTCCTCAAAAGGAAAAAAGAACTCTTATAGGATCACTTTGGTGTCCGCCTGTCTATCTGTCTGTCAAGACCCTTTTTCTCAGGAACCCGTGGATGCATCAAGTTGAAATTAATACCAAATACATAAGTCTGCGGTCTCTTGAAGCTGTAAAAAAATCTAGCTTCTAAGTCAACGCAATCAAAAAATATGGCCACTTAAGCTTTAGATTTCACCAAATTTGAACTAATTTAAGTTAATTTGTTGTTATATCACATAAAAAAAATAGTTTTTGTGATTACAAACTTACATTTTGCAGTTGGAAAGTTGACTTTGTCGTACATCGCAACCGCAAAGTTAAGTTTGTCTTTCTGAAAAGATGGGCAATAACCTTCGAGAATTGGTTCCCGAGATGGACGTACTATCTACATACAAGTTTGTTTGCTTACAGAACCCTCGATGCGCGAGTCAGAATCGCACTTGTCTGGTTTTTTTTTTATTTTTTTATTTTATGGTATAGGGGGCAAACGAGCAGACGGGTCACCTGATGGTAAATGACTACAGCCGCCCATGGGCACCTGCAACTCGAGAGTCACAAGTTCGTTGCCGTCCTTTACGGTGGGAGTAGGAGAAGAGGGTGAGGGGGGGAAGAGGGGAAGACGGGAATAAGGGAGAGGGAAGGGTTAGGGCCTTCGGTAACCTCACTCACGCGGCGAAATGCAATGCAAGCATTACTTCACGGCCGGTTTTCTGTGAGGCCGTGGTAACGAGCGGAGTCGAGCCGGCCCATACGTGCCGAAGCATGGCTCTCCCACAAGGCTTGTTTTTTAGATTCAAACATACTTTCTACTTTTTGGTTCGGTTTGCTATTAAAGCGTCTATTTTAGTTTTTTAAACTTTATTTATTTACTTATTTTTTACCCGTCTGCTCGTTTGTCACCTATCCCACAAAAAAATCGCCTTTTATGATTTTCTTACGATTAAAATGAAATACTAGCCCTTTCCCGCAGTTTCATACGCGTTCATAGCACCTATCTCTTGATGTAAAGATTCAGACGGCTATTTATGTTAAGACCACACAAGTTGTGTACTCTGTTAAAGCTAGAAATTGACAAAACCGTATAAGGAAACTAAAATATTATCGCGTAAAATGAAAATTCTCTACAACTTTCAAATGAATAATGAAACGAGACACGAAGGTAGGTGCTAAGCAATCATTCAAAGGATATTTCGCCAATCAGTCACTGCGGCTTAAGAGGCTTTATCATAAATATCATTTTTATTCACATCTTATGGGACTGTTATCCAATTACATTTTTATAATGTTGTAATTTATCTATTACTAGCAACCCGCTCCGGCTTCGCACGGGTAGCAGAGACAGCAGAGGCAACAGGTTGGTGACATTAATTAATAAAGAGGTGACAGAACTCAATGTTTAGATTAGCGCCCTCTAGTGGATGCATATATGTATTATTAGCGTGACGGTCACGAGTTCAGCAATCAAATCAAAAAATCAAAAAAGTTAACACGACTGGAGTCTCTCTCTCTCTCTCTCTCTCTCTCTCTCCCCCACCCCTATCTCCCTCGCTCCCTCCCCCCTCCCTCTCCATGTCTCTCTGACGCTGTACATGTAAATATAAGAAACTCGCCTCCGTTTAACGAATTTTGGATCTCGTCAGTAAATTTTTTTTTTTTATATATGACACTCGGACACATTTCCGATACATTTCCGATCAGGTTCACGTGTCCTGGCGCGTGTTTAAAATTTTTTACCCATCCCAAAACATCGAAGTGAAAACTTCGAAGTAGTCACTTCAAAAATAGGCAGTCATGGAACTGCCGACAGAAGTGAAAACTTAAATGAAACGACCAACTTAAAACATCACATTAACAGGTTGGTGACATTAATTAATAAAGAGCTGACAGAACTCAATGTTTAGATTAGCGCCCTCTGGTGGATATATATATATGTATTATTAATCTGATCAACCCAAAAATTAACTAATCGTATGTCAAATCTCTTGTCAAGTATATATTGAAAGCATGATTAGGCACTTTGATTTGACCATCGGATCAAACCATTGCGCCATCCGTGCAGTCAGTTTTTCTTTGATTAGTTTTAGAAATTCGAATTAATTTGACACCACTGTTAATTTGAAAGCTAGCTATCTTAGTTTAACATTATTTTGATTAGCCTTTCAGAAACCGAGTGTGAGTCTCCTAAAAGAACTTTGCTAGTGAGTGAAGGCTAAATTCCCTATTTAGATAGTTCGTAAAATATATATTTGTAACTTCCTTTTTTATTTAGCCGGTTAATAGTGAAGCTACTTCAGCATACTTTTAACACACACGCAATATAAAACCACCCAACTGATTCTAAAATGTGCCAACAATAAATTGTCTGTCAGCACGGAGCGTCCGCAGGAGTGAAAGCACAAAATGTCAGGTTCCCACGATACAGAATAAAATGTGTCCTCGTAAACGCACACGCTTTGGACTGAAGATCATGTTGGTTGTACATAGAGTTTACAACGACTAGCAGTAGTCAAAAATTACCCATAAAATAAAGATGTATTTTACATAGATTTCGAAGAAAGTCTACCTATTGGTTTTGTACCAGTTGTCGAGTTTTCCAAAAATTTCTTCACAGGAGGTCTAGTTATGATCTATAGAGCCCAAAACAACCGCCAGTTAAAACGTTTATATTTATATATATGTATGTATGTATGTATGTACCTCAATTTCACCGGCACGATATAGGTCGGAATTATGCACCGATTGCTTTCAAACTTGGACGAAAAATCAACAGGGCAAAAATGAAGGTTAAGTTCGTGAATGGGGGATATTCCCCCAAAGGGAGGGACTGGGGGGCCGGATTTTTTTAAATTTAGTTTGCTTTTTGAGATGACAATGATATACAACCTGCTGGCATCTAATTATTGAGCGCTCCGGTACTCGCCTGATGTATAGTTATCGTTAAGCTATGGCAAAGGGATAATGGTTGTGGTATATATTCATTCCAAGACGTAAATATTAACATTATTAATTATATTACTTAAAACTCTTCGATGCAATATTAGTTATTGGAGAGATTTTCCCGAGAGCCTACGGTTTTCAAGGGGTCCCCAACGCGCATGCGAGTCCCCGGATTTGCAAGCGTTCGTAGGCTACCGTAAACACTTACCATCAATCGAGCGGTAAGCTTGTTTGTCACCGATGTGGTATAACAAAAACGATAACTGCTGGTGGTTTTGTAGACCAGATACTCAACAATTACTGCTTAAGGCGTCAAAACTTCGTGGTAAAAGTACTACGAAGTTTTGATGCCATAGAACGGAAAGCCGTTCTATGGCATCAAAACACAAAACCAAATACTGTTTAAGATGTTTAAATAAATATATAACATCCTCAGTCATAAATAATTGTAAAACAGATAAATATATGTGCTAAGTTAAGATTAGATCGCAGAAACCTGATTAAATGTGTTTCAATTTTCGTGTTCATTACAACCGCTGTAACCTACATTCATATTCAATTAATTAGGCACTAAAACAAATTATTCCGTTATAAGTAAGATTACAGTCGATCACATTACACCCGGTGTAGGTGTAATCAGGGTCTACTTTGACTAGGTAAATGTTTGGAAAACGACTTTAGTTATGTCGGATTTCAGGTTATATCGAAATATTTCAATTCTGATGTTTGAAAAATTACATTATGTAACATGATGTACCACATGTATTACAAATATGATGTCTGTTTATTAAAGACTAGCTGCGCCCCGCCGTTTCACCCGCGTAAGTCCCGATCCCGTGGGAATATCGGAATAAAAAGTAAAAAAGCCTATATGTTAATCCAGGTGTCCAGCTATCTACATACCAAGTTTCATCGCAATCGGTTCAGTAGTTTTTGCGTGAAAGAGTAACAAACATCCATCCATCCATACTCACAAACTTTCACGTTTATAATATTAATTTATTAAAGATATACGAGTACATACGGTTTTACTCACGTGTGTGTAGTGTAACGTCTGACACCGTCGCGGCAGGACGATTCACTCTTTGAAAAAGGGCCCCCGCCGGGTCCGAAATTATCGATGCCAGGGATGCCTGACTACGTGAGAAAAACTGTTCTATTGGAAATTATTATATGGGCTGAATTTGATCCCTTCAAATGACGTTCTGCTGCTGACGATCACGAAGTGCCCTAACCGATTGTTATCAGATTTTTCTTTCGCAGTTATACCAGCGTGAGTATAAATAATTTATTCTTAACAAAAAAAAACATTTTATTTAACACTAGCAACCCGCCCCGGCTTCGCACAGGTAGCAGATACATCTTCAACAATCATCAACATATTTCAATCAATTTACACAAAATTTTAACAAATTATACATCTAAACCTTCCTCATGAATCACTCTGTCTATTAGTGAAAACCCCTTGAAAATACGTTTAGTAGTTTGTTCAGTTTATCGCGAACAGACAGACGCAGCGGGGTACTTTGTTTTATAATATGTAGTGATACTTAATATGTAAGATTATGCTTACAGTATATATTAATAAAAAAGTGTGGATGTGTGCAATTTACACACGGCAGAAGTGAAACTTCGGAAAAGTAACCTACGGGAGAATGAGAAATAAAATATAAAAACAACACAAATAATTTACTAATGTTAATAAATTTAATTTTAGATAATTTATATAAAAGTTATTGGTCAAATTAACAGAGATGTGTTAAATTATTAACATAAATTAATTAACTAACGAATTTTTAATACGCAAATGCACAAAAATTACACCACGTTGACATTGAAATATTTTCTGATAGCTTGGTAGGACGCAGGCGCAAAGATAAAGATTATAGGAAACACGGATACTTGTATTTTGTATTTATGAATATGTTTTTTCTTTATCGTGACGCTTTTCCGTTTCATCGAATTAAAATCACAACGATTCTGAAGAAGTTTCACTTTCGGTAGCGTAATGGCTAAGGCGTCGGACTTGCGATCAAGTGGTTGCGGGTTCGAACCCCACTGTACTACCGTCGTGAACCCACTCCTAACACAAGCGTTAAGCTTAGCTGGAGGGGTTAACGAGATTACTAGTAATGTGTGACCCACGTTACTAGTAATATTTAAAAAAAAAAAAAAAAAACTTCATTCAATACATTAGTATGTGATGAAGAACGTCTAGGTTATAAACAATTTCACCTACTTACGAGCGATAGGCTTGATAATTCAACAATCCGTGTGTAACGTCTGTACAAGGGGACATGTCATCTAAGATATGCTCTCAGATATGGTTATGTCGTTATTTCATGTCAATAGTATCTCCATGCTATAAGAACAAACAAATCATGAGTCTCGTAACGTTTTATAAACACGGATGAATATTTGTTTGCAGGATATGGGTGCACAAACACAGACGGTAAAGTTAATAGAAGTATGTCAGTAGCACAATACCATATCCAACCGTTGCCGTTGTGCAAAACGATTATATTATTAATTAATTACATAGTTATCATTAATATATTAAATAAACAATCTACAACACATTGCAAGTGACATTAATTAAAATCCTTATAAAGCTAAAAACCTATTAATTTCTTTAAAAAAAACACATTTTTAATGAAATAACCATAGCAGGTCATTTCTCATTATGGGGTCGATGGACCATGCACCTTTTGTACGTTGTGAATATAATTTTTATCGTGGGAGAGCCATGCTTCGGCACGTATGAGCCGACTCGACCGGAGTGACCACGGCCTTACAGAAAACCGGCAGTGAAGCAATGCTTGCATTGCTTTTCGCCGAGTGAGTGAGGTTACCGGAGGCCCTAACCCTTCCCTCCCCTTCCCTCTATTCCACCGTTACCTTCCTCTCCCCCTCTTCCACCCTTTCCTCTACCTCTCCCACCTTCCACCCTTCCTCTACAGGCCGGCAACGCACTTGTGACTCTTGAGTTGCAGGTGCCCATGGGCGGCGGTAGTCATTTACCATCAGGCACCCGTCGGCTCGTTTGCCCCCTATACCATAAAAAAAATATATATATTGCTGGCGCATCCGACAACGGAACCAATTTGAAACTCATTCGTGGTTCGGTGCAGTTCACGACAACTCTCGTGGTTCGTTGAGAATAACCTTACATTCTGAGCGGATTTAGGGATGATTAATGTGACACTGGGCCCGAAGTCGAGACTTGCATCGGTTAGGGCACATTGAAATATCTAGAGCATATTCTTGTATGAACTAATTCATATTACACGATATGATACGACCTAAAGCTGATTCTCCACGGCCCGTTACACTGCTGTGTCCGACCCGTTGTAACATAAATCATTCCTAAGTAAGACATTGTTCGGGACACATTCCGTCGAAAAAGTTTGCATTTTTGATGAAAAAAGTTCCATCACCTAACTGCCTTGAATGCGGTGTGATAGAATATGTCCAACATGTTTTGATGGAATGTGTCCGGAACGAGCATCTGAGAGTATTGTATTTTGATGGAAACAAGAGGCTTTTAGTTGGTTATTTAAATGGTATGTTGTCTAATCCAACGACAGACGAAGTTAGACGGTTGATTAAACTGGCTGACTTAGGCTTAAGCACACAATGATGTCGTTCTAAGACATAGGTATATATAGTCTTGTTTCGTGGTATCGTTTGTTGTCCATATGGGACGATGTAGTCATTCACTCAGCGACAAAGTCCTTTTAATAATAAAAGAAAAAAAAATAGTAAGACAATGTATTTAATTTATTTCTTTTTGTTACAGGATGAGCGCGAGGGCGCGGGGCGTCGCGGAGGCGCCGTGCTGCCCTCAAGCATGGAGGTGTGTACCTTTATTCATCTCTACGATTAACTGTAAAAAATAGCAAAGGGTATAATTTCTTCTAAAACACATACTAGGGGAATTCCCCTGTGTAATTGAGTACTTCAAGAAACAATTAACGGACATGTCTATAAGCAAAACCATAATTTTATAATATCGTGAACACACTAATGCGTCAATAACTACTAAACGAAAAACCGGACAAGTGCGAGTTTGACTAACGCACAGAAGGTTCCGTAAGCAAAAAGACTTATATGTAGATAGTACGTCCATCTTGGGAATCAAAGTAAAGACAAACTTAACTATGCACTTCTAAAAATACTCTCCTTGTGTTGGGGATCGAATCCTACACAAGACAAAAATTTGTGTGATCAACAAATAGTTGTACCTAGTCTGGGTGTTCTTTGTGTCCGTTGTTTGTATGTTTGTAAAGTCCCCCGCGACAAGGATTTAAATAAAAATATAATAGTTTAAAATAACTAAAAAAACACGCTTTTTATAGAAAATCCAACTAAAAAATAGAAAAAAATTAATCGAATTATTGTATTGTCATTGGTCTTTGACATATGTGCAACATTTGAATGAAATCTGGCCGTTTAAAGTGGGTCAAAATCGCGCCCTAAGGAGTCGGTTACAAACAAACATACAAGTGAAGTGTAAATAAAAAAGAAAATAATTAACGAATTTCGGATTTTTTTCTTTACTTGTGCTGTCAGACCTTGCTTCTTACCAAATTTCATGATTCTGGGTCAATGGGAATGCCATGATTTACCTGCGATATGTTTAAGTTCTAGAGACCGCAGACATATATACATTTTGACAGACATATGGACAACAAAATCCTATAAGAGTTCCTTTTAGCGGAACCCTAAAAAGAAAATAAATTCGCTTGACAAACACTTTTCTTTACCTATTTTTATATTTAGATATTTTTTTTTTATTTTTTCATGTTATATGTGACCCGTCTGGTCGTTTGCCCCTTATAACATAAAAACTACGATTAAAAGTTATTAAGCTAAAAAGTTATCTACTACTGGTATAAGATCAGCTATTTAATATATACAGCGATGCGTAACTATGAGGTTATACCCTTGTCAATTTGCCAATGATTTCCACAGACTCGTGAGAATATCGAGATGCTAAGATTAAAGGCCGGGCCATTGATTGACAGATCATTAAATTGCTTATATTATTATTGGGGACTGGCCCTTTGTACTACGATACACAAATACGTAAGTACTGTGACATTTAATAATAAAACTCTGGTTCATATTACACAATATCACCTAGACCCAAACAAAGCATAGCTTGAACTATGAATTTTAGATTACGTATGAACATATTCAGATTTTTTTGAAGTGAAAACTTCTTTACGAACGTTTGTGCACTTTTGCTATTCGGAAAAAGCACTGAACTCCTTACCATCACGCTAATAGTACACATATAGATCCACTAGAAGGCGCTAATCTAAACATTGAGTTTTGTCACCTCCTTTTTATATTATGCCACTTCTGACGTGCAGTCCTACGACTGAGAGTTTTTGAAGTGAAAACTTTTTTAGCGGCGTTGTGCACTTTTTGGGATGGGTAAAAATGTTAAACTCGCGTGACCTGATCGAAAATTCGTGAGACGGTGCCGAGTTTCTTATATTTAAAAAAATATAACATTCGAAATTCAAACATTTATGAGCGGCCAGGAGCGCAGAACTTCCTACCTACCTACCTACTTAACCTACTTTTTATTTTTAACCTAATTACATATCTACAGATGTGTGTGTGTATGTATATGCAAATACATTGTGAAGTTATGTTTTCACTTCTGACGTGCAGTCCTACGACTGACTTTTTTTTTCATTGTATCATCATCATCTTCCTGCTAGGCCCAATAACATGGCAAAGGGTTTTGGCTGCTGGTTTATGGCCGGCCGCTAACCCTCCTTAGGAATGTAGTCGTTTTAAAACGGAAAAGAAGGAAGAAGTTAAATTTGTAAAAGGAAAAATGGGTAGGGAGAGGAACTTATGGTAAGGGATACCGCAAGTCTCGGATGGGGAACGGGACTAAGACTGCAGTAGCTCGCAGAGGCCGGGGTCACCCGAATGTCCTGTATTTCCTGTAACTGGAGAGGCCATTAGGACAGGAAAACCAGCTGGCAAATTATGTATTGTATGTATATACATTAAAAAACCCTGACTATATCATATAGGCGCATATAAAATGTTACAATGAGTGGAAATCGAATCTGTGATCTATGATGTTGCTATTGAATGCTCAACAGCCGCACCAAAAAGGTTGCTAAATTGAAGTATGCACTTGTTTGAATATATTACTAAAATGGACGAAAACAAAATCGTATGAAGGAATGTTCAAAAATTAAGGAAGGTTCTTAATTTGTCGTATAAATTTTGTACAAGCTGACCCGACACACGTCCTGTAAAAAATTCAATAAAGTTTGAATCATAGAAAAAAGCACTTCCTCTTTTCCGCGAATTGCCCGATTTTCCGGCCAATTTTTCTAATTTATCTTTTCCTAAAATCATTATTCGGCCTGTTACTAACATTTAAAAAAAAAATGCATGTCCATCGTCAGCAAGTTCTGTGTGAGAAACAGTCGGATAAAAACAATTAATTGCAGACCAATAGGACTTGTATCTCAAAGCTATTATTTCTTAATGCTTAGAACCATAGACTCTATTGCTTTACACGATCAAATCATCACAGATTTATTGCTATTGTTTGCAACAATATTGATCAAACAGATTTTAACTCCCTCGATTCTGCTATCTCGTTAATAAATTTATATACACCACATATCCTGATATAGTGGATTTCATATCGAATAAGATCGGGAACCGAACTGACAGCAAAATGCAGTTACGAAATTGATTCGAAATAAATTCCAAATTTAAATGGACCAGTGCGATACATCGATTTGAATATGGAACATTGGAACGGGCCAATCGTAATTGATCTATTGATTTGTCAGTTATCTGATACAGCGACGGGATTGGGCGATTGCTCAACCGATTTCTATTCGGGTTTCATCGGGAAAGTTCGATATTTATTGCTGTTACAGCCTCATAGCTACTATATCGCTTGTGTAATGTGTTGATGAAAAGTATACAATTTCTTGGCATTGATTGGATAATATAAATATTTAAGTTTCCTATATAAAGTTAGGCTATAGGGAAATCCTCCCCCTTATGTTTCCTTTGAAGGTACATCTGTCCTGCAGGGATCTTCCTTTGGGGTATTCCTTCCGTCGGTACTCTCTCGACATACCTTATTCTTATAAACATTGCATCTAGTCACAGTCATACTGCATTTAAATCTTGACTCCTAGTCCCAATACAATAATAAAAATTCATTCTGTTCTGAAAGAAATCACAATAAATTGATGAGACTAGCTAGTAGTAAATTGAACTACTTAAAAAATATATAACAAATGGTATGTCGCAAAAACGTCAACAGTTGTCAACTTGTCATCCAAATTTCGATCCTCTTAAATTCCTTTTTTTCTTTAAGATTTAATTAATACTAATGCAGAAATTTTTTGAACGATACTAAAGAATATGTAAAAATGACAACATCAAGCTACACGCGTCCAGTATAATAAGTTGATCTGTCATGGTACATAAATCTTCAACGATAGTTTAAGTTATAATGGCCAATAAAATAAAGCAAAAATGCATTTTGGCAATCAAGCGATCTCTAGTGCATATAAATAGGTAATGAAAAAATAGTTTGCGTGCATGTATTCCCCTTTTTATCAACCGATTTTCTCTTTTTTAGTACCTACTGACCAGCTTTAGTAATAAAAAAAGTAGGAAGTCATACGACTGCCGACAGAAGTAAAAGACTTAAACGAAACGACGAACTTAAAACGTCACATTAGCAGGTTGGTGACATTAATTAATAAGGAGCTGACAGAACTCAATGTTAAGATTAGCACCCTCTAGTGGATCTATATATATATTATTAGCGTGACGGTGACGAGTTCAGTGCTTTCTCCCCATAGCAACAGTACACAAACGTATATTGTATTAGTTATGTTAATAAACTCTATACTCTTTGATTTTACACTTCCCACTAATATTATAAATGTGAAAGTTTGGATGGATAGATGGATGAATGGATGGATGTTTGTTACTCTTTCACGCAAAAACCACTGAACCGATTGCGATGAAACTTGGTATGTAGATAGCTGGAGACCTGGATTAACGCATAGGCTACTTTTTATAGCGGTATTCCCACGGGATCCGGACTTACGCGGGTGAAACCGCGGGGCTCTGCTAATATGTTATATGGCTAATATAAAAAACCGTCCCAAATCATCCGTCATCGTTCAATGTTCGTTGAGAAATGTACAAATCCAACATATTGCGATTTACATCTGAATTGAACATCTGTGAGTTACCATCTTGAGTGGGAAGGTTCTTTACGAGCTATTAATTTGATTAAAACGTTCACTTGTACGAAATACAAGGAATGGGAAGTGCTTCGTGTGTTTATGTAATGTGCCCTAGTTTAAAGGGATAGTTAAATATCGGTAGCAGGTATTGCCTTTCTGGCTAAGTTGCTGCACTAAAGCGGTTGGTTCTTTTACGCGTCTGTTGTAGGTATTGCACTGTTGGAATGCGGATAGCGGGACAATTATTTGGGTGATCTGTGGTTAATTGTTCGGAATGTTAGTATAATGTATTTTTCTTATCTTATACGCAAATATATTGAGTAGGTTTTTTATATAATTTAAGGTTATGTTTCATTGTAGGCTATCAAAACCTTATCGTAAACCAAAAAAAAAAAAACTCATGTGAGATTAACCATTATAAGGTGGTGAAGATCATGATACTATTACAGTAAAATGTTTTTGTAAAAGTTATTGCATATTATTTGTCTTGAGCATATTTTCAGTTAAACATAATATCCATGCATAGAGCATGCGACTGACGTTATACGTCAACTTGTCATACGTATTTTGGAACGAAGTTCCTTATCGCGCGTTACAAAAGGGGGTTAGACGGAAAAAATTAAGACCAACAGTTGTAACGACACTTTTTGCTACAGTAAAAGACACAATTTTTTTTTACAATTCCTTCACTAATTAATCGAAAGGAACTTCGTTCCATCCGGGTGTCCCTTGACACCTCTCAAGTTTTTTATGAATACCATTTTCTACAAACGTCTAAAAAAATCTTATTTAATCACAAAATATTTTTGTAGCCGTGATACCAAACGAAAAGCCATATCCTCCTTCGCTGATTATTTGTTCTCTAACTGGGTGATTTCCGTCCGACTTTCTCATTTTGAAATGCTAGCGATGTTCCATCATTAATTAGACCAGTTTTTGATGATAAGTTGTACTACCAAATTTATCACTATTTTCGTGGCAGCCATCGCAGTCGGATTTACAAACTACGCTGTAATGACTCCTCTTTACAATCGGCCTTGATCTCCAATTGCTTAAACGCCTTTGATCAACACAATCATTGTGTGAGCAGCAACACGATTGTCCGTAATCATTTGTCGTGTGTCAGGCGATCAAGATCTTTCTATACCTACAACTATTATGTGACTGTAAAATGTGAGTCTTTTGCGAGGTCCGACTTCAAAATGCAAAAATGAAATGGGTACCTACCTACCATTATGTTGTCATAAGTGCACTAAAGGTAGCACTTATAATTTATATTTAAGCCAAGTCTTTTAGACTTTGTCTAAATGAAAATGTAAAAACAAAGTCTCACTACATTTTTACATTATCGCTCATTACGCGTCATAACGCTCAGAAAAAATATTTTTCAGAAACATGCGAATTCTTTTTTCGAATGTATTTTGAATATACCCATATTCTAAATACATTCGAAAAAAGAATTCGTAAATCATCTTATTTACGGGGCTCTAAGTAAACTGAACACTAATATAAATAAAAAAAAATTTGAAACATTTTTTTTATTTACTGTTTAGTTTTTTCATAGTATTTTTACATGAAGATTAGGACTATCATATATATTATTCTAAATTTCTACAATTTTTTAATTGACATAGGTTTGCTTTGGAACCTAGCCTTTTTACTTATACTTGACTTACCTTTACGTGACATAAAAACTAAAAACACTTTTTTTATTTGAAGCAGTGTTTTTCAAACATGTTTCTATATTTCCTTTCATTTTGTTTGAGAAAGTGCTATATAAACGTCGGCGGAAATGGCAATTGCCTGACTCATGTTATTGAAGACCTCGCCTAGGGGCTAAGATTTCAAACCACTCGTTCAGCAATTGTCTACTTTTCCAGCCTCGAAAATAATGTACTACACATTACTAGTATTCGCTGCAGCAAATCGTAGCAGCCCTAAAGTGCCATCAATCCCACTAATATTATAAATGTGAAAGTTTGGATGGATGGATGGATAGATGGATGGATGGATGGGTGTTTGTTACTCTATCACGCAAAAACCACTGAATCGATTGTGATGAAACTTGGTATGTAGATAGCTGGAGACCTGGATTAACGCATAGGCTACTTTTTATCCCGATATTCCCACGGGGTCGGGACTTACGCAGGTGAAACCGCGGGGCGGTACTAGTACTCAATAATTTTGCCTCCCAACCTTATTATTCTCAGAATCATTATTAACAACATTAGCTTTTATATTCAAAACTAGCTGTATCCGCCCTGGCTTCGTTCACGTGTACATGTATATGTTTTTTTGCGCGGAACCCTAAGCTACTTATAACATCAGCTATCTGCCAGTGAAAGTCTCGTGGAAATCGGTTCACCCGTTCCGGAGATTGGCCCAGACAGACAGACAAACATTTTAATTTCTTTTTTGTTATAAGAACCGTGTAAACATTTAGTAAAAAAGTTGTCATTATGATATTACAAACTGACATTCCAATTTTATTTATTTATAAAGAGTAGTTGTTCCCTACACATTCACGGCAATTTTGGAAATTGCCCACATCTACCCGATTGGCGTTTTCGATTATTTCGATTTATAGGTCTTAGAATATGTTAAATGTGATTAAACAGCACACCTACGTCAAGAAGAAGAAAGAAAAATCCGAAAATAATCAAAAAGAACCAATATTCTATACAATCCTGAGAATTAAACCTACGAGTAAATATAAGATGGTAATCTGTGAGATTACTTACGAAGTTTCGTTCACCTTGCTAAATATTTTGCATGTTGATACATTACATCCGTATTAACGGCAGCCACGCGAGGATGGACGTGTTTTTTAGTAAATTGCCGCGCCCAGTTGCACCTCGCATGTGGTTATTACGAGTTTCCGCCGGTATTTTATTCATAAAGGGATTAACACAGCCGCGGATAGCTATGGCGTTCGCAGTTATAGCCTATACCGATATGATACAGTACGTCTGCTAACTTTTTGTTAGATCTGCCTATATAGCGGTCTATCTAGGCAGATTATAACAGGTGGATAATGGTGTCAATTCTGTTGTATTACTCTCTTGACTATAATTGACTAAATTTTCTTCATACAAAATGTAAGCCTTGTACACTTTGAAACAAGGTCTTATTTCAAATTTAAACAAGTAGGTAACATATGTCGCTATCAAAATAAGCAATTTATTTGTTGACTAAAGTCTGACACGCTTAAGTAAACTTTAATACCATGTAGCGAGAGCCGCTATCCGTTGAATGCCACCTCTTTTGCTCTGTGTTTTTAGTAAGCGTCTGTAGGTGTCGATTAAAATAACGTCATCTTAGTTCGTTTTGAACAAGTTTTTATACGGCAATTACCGTATTGAATACCGGCATTTAAATAAATGGGGACTCTCGCTGCGTGGAAATAAAGTTGAGTATATGTTGACAGGTTTTAGTGAAATTTAGTGGCGCTGAGAAATAGATGCCAGTAACAAATAGACCTTGTTACGAAGAAGACAAGGTTGATTTCATATGAAGAAATTAAGTCAGGTTTTAGTTTAGTCGAGTGTACAATAGAATCGGGATCAATATCTGTACTAATATTTTATAAGTTTATAAGCTGAAGTTTTTTGAAGTGAAACTTCTTGAGAATCCTTGTGATTTGAAATTCGATGAAACGAAAAAGCGTCACGATAATTAAAAAACATATTAATAAATATGATTTAGCCTGCGAGAGAATGAGATAGAATACAAGTTTACAGTATTTCCTATAATCTTTGTATTTGCGCCTGCGTACTAAAAATGTGAACGCTTTCAGAAAATATGTCAATGTCAACGTAATGTAATTTTTGTGCATTTGCGTATTCAAAATTCGTTGGTTAATTAATTAATTTTTTATTAAATTAAATTTCACTAAAACGTGTCAACGTATACTCAACTTTATTTCCACGCAGCGAGAGTCCCTATTGTTAAAATTTTTGAATATGCTACAATATTATGTAACTTTTTTGAACTTAAGCGTATAATTTCTATAAACACCTACTGTGTCTATTATGTTTCACTGCTGTAACACTTTCGGATCAATAAATTATTATTATTATTACTTATACGTAACTTAAAGGAAATTTAATTTAACGGCTTTTGAAGTCGTTAAAAAGCTTAATTAAGTGAATAAATCACTCCGACTATTGGTGAAAATCGTATGAAAATCCGTTTGGTAGCTATTGAGTTTATTGCGAACAGACAGACAAACAGATGCGTCTGAGGGACTTTGTTTTATAATATGTAGTGATGATCTAAAAAAACATTTAATGTATTTTGGGATGATATGAATATACTCAGTACATTTTTTTTAACAACTTTCTCATGCCGGCGCCCGTTACCTGTAGCTCCACCGCAGGTGCGTCAATTGACGCTCATTTTGCTCATTATTGAACATTACTCAGCGGTTATAAATGAAATAGCTCTCACCAGCGGCTTCGATCGCGTAAATTTATATCTCTATTCCTACCACTTCTTTTTTTTGGATGGAAGGTCTCTATGTCCTTTTCTGTACCCTTGACAACGTGCGTGCAAAGTTTCTCGATGATCGGTTCAGTGGTTAAGGAATTAAAGCGTAACAAACAAACATCTCTTTCGCATTTATAATTTACTAGCTGTTGTCCGTTTCTTCTTCGTTCGCGTAGAAATTTTGGTGAAATTTATCCTACGGGAACCGTACATTTCTCTGGGATAAAAAGCCTATGTGTTAGTCCAGATTTCAATCTATCTTTGTGCCAAATTTCATCCAGATCCGTTTCGCCGTTTTTTCGTGAAAGAATAAAAAAAACATCCATACACCGATCCATCCATCCTCTCAAACTGTCGCCTTTATAATATTCGTGTCACGTTGTTTGTTCGCGATGAACTCTTAAAATGATCCGATTTTAATGAAATTTTGCACAATGTGTGTAGTTTGGTCCAACTTGAGTTATAGTTTTTTTTATTGCAAATTCTCTAGCCACAGCACCGCGTGGCCGGGTAGCTCAGTAATCCCCCGCTTTACGCGACTCCACACAGCGCGAATTCGTTACAACGTGATTTTTAAAATTGGCGTTAATTTACTTTACAGCCCATGGATCAATAGTTAATTTTAAAGGATACTACCATCGCCTCACTTTTGGTCAGTTAATTCGTGAAACAGATGGAGAAGGACAATAGTCCATGTGCGATTAGTGGAAATCTTACAATATTTGGAAGGGTGTACAAAACATTGAATGGAATGAAGTAAAACAGACTTGCATGAATGGTGTTTATAAATATTAAGCACTTTAATTATTTATGTGGCTTGTTATTTGATCATACTCCGTTATACGCGAATTTCGCTTAATGCGATTTTGTCCGGTACGCATCCCTCGCGTAAAGCGGGGGATTGCTGTATAGTTAGGGTAAAATTCCTAGAAAAATGCAGCGCTACTAATCGTATTTAAACGAAACATGAAAGTTTAAAAAAATTATTACGATAGTTGAAACAACCTTCGAGTTGAATAGATTGCGAAAGTAATATAATTGTTGTGTGTATGTGTGTAGAACGCCTAATGATGGCGCCGGCATCCGCTTAAGAAATCGGCCGCGCCCAACGCCGCCCGACGCTGTGGAAATGACAATTTTCCAACATTTTAATTAAATATATTATGCAATGGTGGGTTGTCCGGTCTTATGAGAACAACCAACTAGCGCACTTTGTTCTAAAAATTGTTGATTTGACGTCATTTGTCCTGGTATTGAAGGGGAAATAGATACATTCTTACTTTAAAAAAGGACACACGCGTGTAGGGGACAGCGTAACCCACACGTGTGGTTATTTTTTAACTCCCGACGTAAAAACGAGAGGTGTTATAAGTTTGACGTGTCTGTGTGTCTGTCTGTGGCATTAAGAATTTTTTTAGGGTTCCGTTCCTCAAAAAGGTAAAAAAAGGAACCCTGATAGGATCACTTTGTTGTCCGTCTGTCTGTCTGTCCGCTTGTCTGTCTGTCTGTCAAGACCCTTTTTCTCAGGATCCCTGGACTCATCAAATTGAAATTAATACTCAATAATTATGTCTGCGGTCTCTAGAAGCCGTAAAAAATCAAGCTTCGAAGTCAACGCAAACAAAGGATAAAGGATTTTAAGCCTTAGGTTAGACCAAATTTGAACATTTCGCAGGTAAATCAAAACCTATAGGATACTTCCCATTGACCTAGAATCGTGAAATTTGATAAGATTCAACGTGACAGCACAAGCAAAGCTCCGAAAAAATTCCGAAAGTCGTTAATTTGTTATTAAATCTGTCTTTGTCTATTGTATCACATAAAAAAATCGTTTTTGCGATGACATACTTATATTTTGCGGGTGGAAAATTTACTTTGTCGTATATCGATGTGTGGGAGGGTATTTTTAGAACCGGAAAGTTAAGGTTGTCTTTAAGAAAAGACGGGAAAAAAAACTTTTTCCTGTAATTTTTTTTAGAATAAATTGTTTTATTTTTCCCTATGGATATAAATCAAATCAATCAATCTTTATTTGCCCACCAAGTGTACATAAATGGTCTTATTATAACAGTTTGTCTCAACTTAGTAGCCTTTTACGGGCATTGCAAATTTGAGAGAAAATATACAAAAAGGATTATTAAATACAAGCATTAAAGAAAAATTATATTAATGAATGAATAATATTACGTAGTATGATAATTTAACAACATTAAATCATGCAAAAACCATTAACTTATTACTAGAGATCGCGTGGTGGTCGAATTTCGACCATGGTTTATTTCATTGGCCAATATTACTTGACCTGTCATTGTATAGACTTTTGTACCATGACAGGTCAAAATATATACTGGACACTCATAGCTGTGTGTACCCGTTTTTGCATTTTTTTAACTTTGTACCAAATATTGTTCAAAAATTTTAGCATTCGTCACTTCTTCTCTGTATAAACTATAAGTGTGCGAAATTTCATACTCCTCCGTCCGCCCAATTTTCGTAAAAAGGGATCCAAAGTTTTCGCTTCACGTATTAATATATACCTAGATACCAGTACTAAGTTTATGCAAAATACAAAGCGGTCTATTTTACATCGACACATATTCTTACCAAAATCGTTTTTTCCTATTTTTAATTTTTGTTAACTTAATGTTTATGTATATTAATCATATTATTTTTGTAAAAGAAATGTATTTTTTTGTGTTTTGCTTCAATGTATTATTTAACTGAATAGAAGCATTTTTCAGTTAAGAATGCTTTTAGTTTTTTAGTAAATAGTGTAACTGTAGTTTTAGTTTTTATATGGATAGGTAATTTGTTGTATATTTTTACAGCCATGTAGTAGGGACTTTGGTTTAGCATTTTAATTCTTGATGATAGTAGGTATAGTCTGTCTCTGTGGCGTGTGTTTAAATTGTGATTGTCTTATTACTTCTGTGAAATGATTCATGTTCTTTGATACAAATATGCAAATGTCAAATATGTATAATGATGGTAGTGTGAGGATGTTATATCTAATGAAGTAGGGCCTACAACTGTCACGATTTCCAATTTGACCGATTATTCTGATACATTTCTTTTGCCGCACAAATAAATCCTGAAAGTGTACAGTATTTCCAGACAACATAATGCCGTATCTTAACCAGGAGTATGCGTATGTGTAGTGTACTGTTCTGCTTGGCACAATAAAACAACAGGTTGGCTACACTGTGCTCTTACTAGCTCGGTGGCACGACTCGAAGTGTGCGCGGCGAGCGTTCACTCTGCACGCCCCCACCATCGCACGCCCCACTGGTAGGCGCACGTTTATATTTATGATGTATATACACTACACGTAGTATGCTGACAGTGCGGTTTTTTCGTTTGTGCTGCATTTTAGTTGGAATAGAGCGTATGTGAATCGAGATAGTTTATTTTTAATATGTTCAATGTGTGCTTTCCAGTTGATGTGTGTGTCTATAGTTGTACCGAGTAATTTGAATGTATCTACGGTTTCTAGTTGTGTGTTATTGTATGTGGTGTCAATGTTTATGGGGGCGTTTTTATATGATCTAAATTGGATAGTTTTTGTTTTGTTATAGTTGATTTCTAAGTTATGGTCCCTGAGCCAGTGATTTATTGTCTAGAGTTTCCTGAAGTATTGGTGTTGGATTTTTGTTTTTGCCATAAGTGATCAATATTGACATATCATCAGCGAATAAGACGGGCAATGTTTGTCGCTTATTTAGTACTTTTGGCAAGTCGTTGATGTATATCAGAAATAGCACACAACCTAACACGCTGCTCTGTGGAATTGAATATTTTATGCTCCTTTTTTCAGATCGTACCATTTCAACTTCATTTGTGCTGGAATGTTCCATTTGAGCTATTTGTGATCTATTTTCCAAATATGTCTTACACCATGTGTAAGCTGGACCGCGAATACCAGAACCGTGTAGTTTATGTAAAAGAATGTACAGTACTTTGTCATATGCCTTCGTCATGTCAAGTAATACTCCCAGTACATGTTTCTTATCATTGATATGTTTGATGGCAGTCTGGATATACTTATATACTGCTAGTGTAGTTGATCGTGGTTTTCTAAAGCCGTTTTGACTGTCATTGAGAATGTTATGTTTTTCTAAAAAATCATAAAACACATGGGTAATAGAGCTATAGCCTATAGGTCTATAATGACTAGGGGTGTAGGTGTCGCTCTTTTTTGTGTATGGGCTTAATTAATGCTATTTTTAGGGGGTCTGGAAATTGGCCATCTTGGAGACTTAGATTGACTAAAAATGTGAGCGGTATTGACAGGTTTTCTGCACATTGTTTTAATAGAATTGGGAGGATTTCATCTATGCCGCAGCTGTGTGTATTTCTAATTGAGCGGATTACGTCGATTATTTCTTTCCTGTTTACAGGACGCAAGTACATGGAGCACATTTGTGAGTTTACGACGGGTCGACCTAGTGCGTTGTTTTTGTTGGTGTAATTCGTGTCCATACCCACAGTAGCAAAATATTCACTGAAATGACTGCAAATAGTTGTTGGACATTTTACAATGTGGTTGTTAATTTTTAATAAAATATTTTGTGGGGGTCTTTTTTTTGTTTATGATATTCCATATTGTTTGTTTTATTATCGGAGTATTCCATTTGTTTACTAAATTCAAGTTTTTTTGATATTTTTACGCTACGTTTTAGAGTTTGGCTATATATTTTATAAAATTTACATACAATGTCATTTTCTGTTTCGTTTAGGATGATCCTTAATTTTCTTTTGTGTGCACATGATTTTCTAAGACCGGTGGTGAGCCACCCTTTTTTTGGTTTATTATTTATTTTTAATTTTTGTATGTAAGTTGCATGATGGATAGAAATTTAGAATAGATTTTTTTTTAAATTGAAGGATACACAGTTTAAAAAAAAACGATTGAAAACTTAAAATTCAAAAAATAATTGATTGATTAAAAACATTTTAAATCTTTTTTTTTTTGTAAAGGTCATCCAAAAGCAAAAAAAATCTCTCTCTCTCCTTCTCTCTCTATTCCCCTCTCTCCCACTCTCCCTCTCTCCCACTCTCCCTACTTCCCTCTCCAGGTCTCTCTGACGCTGTACATGTAAATATAAGAAACTCGTCATAAAAATATTTTTTTTTAAATAAATGACACTCGGACACATTTTCCATACATATTCGACCAAGGTCACGTGTCTTGATGCGAGTTTAACATTTTGTACCCATCTCAAAAAGTGCCCAACGCCGGTAAAGAAGTTTTCACTTCAAAAGAAACTTTTTAGGTCTGTCATCGTGTTGCCGCGATTATTATCGCGATTAAAGGTCATAGCTTATTAGAGCCACCCGGCACCCGACCAGCACCGCCTCGTCATTCGGCATGAACTCGTTGTCGATAGGTGGTCAATGAGTGGACATCGCGTGGTCCACGAATTTCCGAGTAGTCAGGTGGCGGCGCATCAAGAACGCATCGTCCTCGGGTAAATAGCTCGCGGGCAGCGCTCGGTCCACATGGGACCCGTGCGTTTGTAATGCGCTGTCAATAATAGACAAGCATGCGAGCTGCGAGTTGTCACGAGTAGTCCACTCGCCGTCCGCGCGTGGACAGCTTGCGAGCGAGGCGATCCGGCGACACTACCGAGTTGATGTAGTGAGCGCATATGGAAAGACGTCCATATAAAGAATACTAATCGCACGAGGCGAGGCGGTGTAGATCGGGTACCGAGTGGCTCTAATGAGACCTGAAGTCCAGATTTACATGTCCTAAATGTATGCTTGTTTATCGCACGCAAAGGTATGTAACCTTTATTGTAAAACAAATAATAGCGTCTTCAGTAGCAATGACAGAGCAAGTTAGAACCATAGTACTATTCTGTATCTATGTAAGAATAACTCAAACTAAATCAATTTGCTTGGAGTAAGGCCTGATTGGATCAATAAATCTGCGCCATGCAAATTTGGATCAATCGATCTAAAAAGTTAATGGAATCTGTGAAGGATAAATAGATTATGTGTTGATGATACGATAAAATTCAGGTAAACGTTTAAAAGTGTTGTAGAATTAAATTCTTTAACTTAGACTTCCAGGGATGTACATCAGTAACCTCCGGTTTTTAGAAGAAACTGCATGATTGAATCTTACTATACGATTTTCGTAGATATACCTGAATGAATAGCGTGTAGCATTATGTGTTTTTTGTGCTCCACGCTTAGCTGTGATTGATTTAACACATAATCAACACAAATTAGACTCATTTAGATTTTTAGTGCAAGGTATCCAGATTTAAAATCATTTTCAATCGCAATTCATTTTTAAAATATCCAATATGAATACACGGATGCCGCAATGGTTTAAGTGGTCTCCTTGCCACTACGCCGCACCGAGTGTTGTGGGTTCAAATGCCACATGTAACAAAAATTTGTGTGATGCACAAATAGTTGTCCCGAGTCTGAGTGTTCTTTGTGTCCGTTGTTTGAATGTTTGGGAAGCCACGCGATACAGGAATTTGGCTAAAGCGGGAGTTATCTTTAAAAAAAAAATATGTTTATAAGTTATCTTGTAGTTAGAATAAAAAATATAAGAATATTAAATTATGATCATGACATAATATGTTTGTCTGGACACTCACATATCACTACATATTATGAAACAAAGTCCCCCGCCGCGTCTGTCTATCTGTTCGCGATAAACTGAAAAACTACTAAACGGATTTTCATGCGGTTTTCACCAATAGACAGAGTGATTCATGAAGAAGGTTTAGGTATATAATTTGTTAAGGCTTTGTGTGTAAATTTGTTGAAATATGATGATGATTGTTGAAGATGTCTCTATTACCCGTGCGAAGCTGGGGCGGGTTGCTAGTAAAAATTTATAATATAGACAATATTGTGGTCCCGCGTTCTTAAGTCGATATTCCCCGTTATGTTATGTTTCATCATTTATTGATCTTACCCTACTTTCATACAAACCTTTAGAGCTTATGTCCAGAGACAATTATTACTAGTTTTCTAAAGAGCTTCACTAGTAACTAACTAACTTACTAACTGACTAACTATGTGAACTAAAATCTTGGAAGAATTTTAACCTACTCCTAATTGTCGTATCGAAATGAAACTTTGTACGTATATGTAGTTTGGATGACAATACTATAATTTGGCATCTTGGAGCTGATCTGATGATGGAGCCAGGAGGTGGATAGTGGATCTCTTCAGTGGCTACTAGTAAACCCTTCGAGTTTTGGCTCATATGATCCGTTTTCATGAGTCCAACAAATTGGGCTTGGTAACCATAGTATAACTTTATTTACTTTTTAATTCGCTCCATTAAAGGGTGTTTTTTTTAGCTTTACTAAACTGTAATTATTCTAGATATTGAGATAGATAAGACCGAGTAAAGTAATTATCACACGATAAATACAGGACGTATTCGATAATAATCGTGATATTACTCAACTGCGAAGGCTGTGTGAAGAGGGCGTGTTTAAAGGTGCACGCGCGAAATGTACCATAGTTTGTTAGGTTGGGTCCCAGTACAGGCGGGTTATAGATGCTCGCTTTGACGATAGCAAATCCACATTTAGACAGTCATTACAACACATTATAAAGTGTCACAAGATAATAATAATAACTTCACACATTTCACACACGGCCGTCCAAAACTAGGCAGAGCCTGTACTATGGTAACCAGACCGCTGATAAACATACTTATAAATTTCTAAATACATACATATTATAGATAAATTACACCCAGACACAGAACAAATGATCATGCTCATCACACAATTATTTGTCCTAAATACAGATAATCTATACATACCATGGTCTTGAAGGTTATCAATCGATAAGCCTATTGCAGTCCACTGTTGGACATATGCCTCTCCCAATGTGCGTCATAGCACCCGGTCCTCCGCTTGCCGCATCCAGTCTATTCTAGTCTTCATTAACATAAAGGTTTAGACACCGAAAATAACATTAAGTTTTGTAATGTGTTGTTGTAATTTTGCCTGAAACCGACAGTTCAGAACAGATACAGAAACCTTTAGATCAAATATCATAGATACACGATTTCCTACAACAATTGCATCAAATAGTGGCACTGGATAGTTCCATATACTTTACGTACATGCATTTAATATGCCATCGTAATAATAAACCAAACTATACAATGAAAGTTCCTGTGAATATATGTTGTAATAGTATGATACAAAAACTGCTATGTATAGCGTCTGTAGTTTATTACTTACCACAACGGAGCGTATTAGACTCGTGGTAGCACGCACGCTCGCGAAAGTGAAAAGGACAGGTCTGGTGTTCAAGCTACGTGTATCAAAAATAACAAACGATTATTGTTTGTAACAGTGCCATTATTATACTTTTAGGTTATCATAAAAATATTATACTTATTAAGTACGTCATTTTACGCTGTTAGCGTTTTTCGGGTACACCTAACACGTCACACCGATAGCGTGGGCGCGAAGCGTCTGATAGCTCAATTGTGCTTACAACTGCATTTAAGCACAGTTTAATTGTTTCAATTTTCAGAGCACCGATCATAAATCTAATTGTATATGAAGCTGAAAATGCAACCATGAATTCGTAATTGAGAAAGCTGACATGAATAAAACTATAGGTAATAAATGCTAAGGCGGAGTGAAGATGGAATATATCCAGACATTTTTGTATTAAACATAATTAAAGAAAGTTATAGAAAATTAAAAAATTGAACAGGAAAATACATAAAAACATTGTCATTTTGCTGAAAAAAAAATGTAGAAATATTGTTTATGTATAAAAATATTTTTTTGCAGAAACGTTGTTTATGTATAAAATAAAAATACTGTGTAATTTATTACAACCGCTGACGGTACAACCACATCCGATTTGTAATATAGCATGCGCATGCGATGGCCCACCGAGATCGGCGAACTGCGCCGAACACCTCATTTGTATTAGAGTTATGCAACTTAATGTGATTTATTAAATGCCGAATATAAGGTAATATGAGATATGATCTCGCCTCCCTAGAGATGTTAACATGACTACCGAATCTCGTATTTGATTATTTTAACCACAGAGACTTCTCGTCTACTTTCCTACGATTTTATTTTCATATAAAAGAAATATTTTCGAACCCTATACGGAATTCAGACAGTTTAAGCTTCATTAGGGCTTGCCAAATGTCATGGTCTTCTATCATAATACACCATAGATATTTGATCGGCGCTCAAAAAATGATATCACATCTAAACTGTGCATAAATCTATGAAAGCACAGTTTTGCTATCTTGCGATGTGACATTTCAAGTGTAGTAATAACATTGCGAAAACTATACTTTTGAAGTACCCACAAAAAAAAAAACAAAACATTTTATGATAAACTCTAACTTTGACTGGCCTGTTGGTCTAGTGGTTAGTGACCCTGACTGCTGAGTCAGAGGTCGTGGGTTGGATTCCCTCCCAGGACAAATCATTGTGATCACACAATGATTATGATCATTTGTTCTGTGTCTGGGTGTAATTTATCTATGATATGTATGTATTTAGAAATACATAAGTATATGTATCAGCAGTCTGGTTACCATAGAACAAGCTCTGCCTAGTTTGGGATCAGACGGCCGAGTGTGAGGTGTGTGAAGTTATTAATGTTTTGAGGTAAGTAAAACAATGACACTGTAAGAAAGGAATATTTAAAAAGTTTTTTTTTTGTGTACGGGGCAAACGAGCACACGGGTCACCTGATGGTAAATGGCTATCGCCGCCCATGGGCACCTGTAACTCGAGAGTCACAAGTGCGTTGCCGCCCTTTGGGGGGGAGGGGAAGAGTGGAGAGGGGAAGGACGGGCGAAATGCAATGCAAGCATTGCTTCACGGCCGGTTTTCTGTGAGGCCGTGGTATCGAGCGGAGTCGAGCCGGCCCATACGTGCCGAATGCATGCAGTGCATGGCTCTCCCACGTTAATTATTTTGAAAAATAATAATTTCAATTATAACTACATAGTTACGAAAGTAAGAATACTTTATCCTTTTTCGTAGCCGATTATCAAAACCAGTTACAAAAATAGAAAAAGTACTCTTTATTAATAACTAGTTATGAAAAGTAGAAAATTTTATCTTTTTTCTTAACTGGTTATGAAAACCAGCAATGGAAATGTTTAAAATATTCTTATTTAGTAGGTAACCAGTTAGGAAAAAGTGAATAAAATTTTTCGTTCGTAGCTGGTTATGAAAATTAGTTACGAAACTGGAAGCATTGGTGCATCTTACCATTCAGTAATATCGGACATTCACAGTAACATACCTGTATACTAACTAGCTGCTGCCGGCGACTTCGTTCGCGTGGAAAAATTGGCCTGTGCTATTCCAGACTATAATCTATCTCTGTGCCAAATATCATTCTTTATTAAATAA
Source organism: Euplagia quadripunctaria (assembly GCA_963859945.1). NCBI lineage: Eukaryota > Metazoa > Arthropoda > Insecta > Lepidoptera > Erebidae > Euplagia > Euplagia quadripunctaria. The sequence goes on along the minus strand of OY982588.1, from coordinate 4,950,191 downwards.
CATCGTCCATCCAATTGTCTTACTTATTTTTAATAATAAGTAAGACAATTGGAATTTCTCACAAATGAAATGAAAATGCTGCGATGGGCTGCAGGCGCCTTAGAACGAGGAGGGCCGACACCAAATAAAATGGGAAAAGGCACAGCAGAAGAAGAAGTAAGATAATTGGAATTGGTTATACTGGAGTCGAACTGCTTCGTATGGCGTGCCGTGAACCTCCAGAAGAAGCCGGTTTTTATTGCTAGTGACCCCGTCATCTTGGAGCAGAGCAATACCTAGTATTCCCTTTTCTGAAGCACTTAAAACAGGAGTGTGCCGCCTATCTAGCCCGGTACTTAATTTTATCGGACGGTCTGTCCTGCTACCATCAGACCATCTGAATACTACGTGTATTAAATTATATAAGTTAAAACGTGTTGAAATCTCATAATCATTGATTGGCCAGAAGTCGTGGGTTCGACTCCTACCCAGGACAAATAATTGTGAGATGAGCATGATCATTTGTTCTGTGTCTTAGTGTAATTTATCTATAATATGTATGTATTTATGTATATCAGCAGTCTGGTTACCATAGTACAAGCTCTGCCTAGTTTGAGGTCAGACGGCCATGTGTGAGATGTGTGGAGTTATTATTATTCTCTTTATTCACTTAAATATACATAAAAATTTCATTTTTAAATACATTCGGATTATATATTATGAGACTGGCCTGTTGGTCTAGTGGTTAGTGACCCTGACTGCTGAGCCAGAGGTCGTGGGTTCGATTCCCACCCAGGACAAATAATTGTGTGATGAGCATGATCACTTGTTCTGTGTCTGGGTGTAATTTATCTATGATATGTATGTATTTAGAAATATATATAAGTATATATATCAGCAGTCTGGTTACCATAAAACATGCTCTGCCTAGTTTGAGATCAGACAGCCGTGTGTGAGGTGTGTGAAGTTATTATTATTATTATATAAAAAAATAAATTAAAAATATAAAAAATAGTGTCCCACCGGTATCGGAAATTAATTATCGGAATTTTATTATTATCATTATCTATATATTAATACGTGAAGCAAAAACTTTGGATCCCTTTTTACGAAAATTGGGCGGACGGAGGAGTATCAAATTTCGCACACTTATAGTTTATACAGAGAAGAAGTGACGAATGCTAAAATTTTTGAACAATATTTGCTACAAATTTAAAAAAAAATGCAAAAACGGGTACATACAGCTATGAGTATCCAGTATATATTTTGACCTGTCATGGTACAAAAGTCTATACAATGACAGGTCAAGTAATATTGGCCAATGAAATAAACCATGGTCGAAATTCGACCACCACGCGATTTCTAGTTGAAATAGTTACCTCTAAAAATAGTAAAAATATCGGTTAGCTGCTAACTAACCGTTAGCACATCCTCAAGCGGAGGCCGCACCTACAAGTTGGTAATTCGTTTATGTACTATCGTACCGACATTTATCGCTTATTTATTAGTACTAATTGAATTCGTACATTGCTTATGCGTATTTATCATAAGACCGGTATTTTCTAATCGAACAAAAAACATTGAAACGTTTAATTTTTTAGCATTCGATTCAGGCGTTTGCATATTGCATTACAAGTTGCTTCACTTTAAAATGGTGATTGATATATAATCAGACTAGCTTTTGCCAGCGACTTCGTCCACGTGGTGGCTGACATCAGACATCGTAGAGTGTAGGCATAAAAATCGATCAAGTGTACTTGTTACTGCGTACTAAAGAAAAAACGACTTCAAAATAAAAATCACTAAAAAGCAAAATCACCTTAAATTTTATTTTATATTTAATTAAAATTTATTTATTTCACAACTTTTAGTAAGTTAGGGCACGCTACAGTGAAATTAAGTGAATTAGGCATTAACTGGCGAAAACCCATTGTTACATGTAATTGTGGAGGAAATCCCACCACTCACCCTCGTTTTGTAGACCCCAACAATGACAACATCCTAGGATAAATCTCAACGAATTGCCATAGACAGGGAATCCAAAACCGTACACTCTCCACAGTGACATATACTTGGCAGGCGTGGCAGCAACAACAGGAATTTTCAAAAATCTTTTCTTGTCGGATGCCTACATCGTATAAGCAGTACGTTCTCTAAATTGCACGTCTCTACGACCTACGGTTTAGGCTGTACGTTTATCCGTCAGTCAGTACAAAGGATTTTATATATATAGATAAAGGAGACGTTTTATTTATCTGCATATACACGAATCATCGTGTGTATGTTAAAATCGCTTAACCGATGTTTCCGTTTTGCCGCTGTCCCCTTTTTAAGTACTTGTAGTACTTTTAACGAGGACTAAAAGTACCTCAACAGTAGTCTTTTGACTGTACGTTCACATTTTATTAAACGTTCAAGTAAATAGTAGGAATTTAAGAGCAGCTAGATTTGAATAGCTGATAAATTTGTTTTGTTTGTGGGAGAGCCATGCTTCGGCACGCATGGGCCGGCTCGACTCCGCTCGTTACCACGGCCTCACAGAAAACCGGCCGTAAAGCAATGCTTGCATTGCATTTCGCCGCGTGAGTGAGGTTACCGGAAACACTAACCCTTCCCTCTCCCTTATTCCCGTCCTTCCCCTCTCCCCCCTCTTCCCACTCTTTTCCCCCTCCCCCTCTTCTCCTACTCCCACCTTAAAGGGCGGCAACGCACTTGTGACTCTCGAGTTGCACGTGCCCATGGGCGGCGGTAGTCATTTACCATCAGGTGACCCGTCTGCTCGTTTGCTCCCTATACCATAAAAAAAAGTAAATAAATAGGTTAAAAATGTAAATAATTTTTTGGACTCAAACCATTGATACCATATAATTATTATTTTTACTCCATGGGTTACGTGGCGAATGTAACAGAAGGTTTGATCTTTATTTTCATCCACTACGTCGCAAAAGTTATATTTTGACAATAATTATTAAATTGGGAAGTATTTTTTTTATTTTTACGTTTTATTGAGTCGGATTAATTATTATCATGTATTTTATACACACATAACTATCAGTTCCTCCGTTTTTATGGTCACTTCGCTATATTCACCTATATTTTTTGGCAAGATCATCATCAAATGCAAAAACAATTTTTCAAATCCAATCAAAAATAACTCTTTAGCGTCATCAAATTAATAAATTTATCTTTCAATAAAATGAATCATTTTTTGTCCTAGGCTTGCGGACCACCAATTCAATTGGAGCCAGTCGACTTAAGCCTCAAGCGGCGCCCGCCGACGCCCAGGAGACGAACTCGAATCATTGGTAAGTCCTTTATCAGGTTTTCTTCATTCCCGTCCGAAACGTAGCAACTCGACTTAGCGGAGTGTAGTGCGCTTGCTGTGTTCTCTATCCCTAGTCATCAAACGACATCGTTTTATCTTGAGTAGTAACTTTTGTGTGTAGAGTTTTCACACACTTTAGCTTGCGTAACTTCAGCTTGCGTAAACTGCTAAGGACGGGGTGAGTGAAACCATAAAAGTAGCTGTGCACTCTAGAAGTGACTAACTTGCTCTGAAAAATTGTGTAAGTGTTGACAGTTGCTCTTGCAGCCAACCTCATTGGTATGAGCATATAAGCGTTTCTAGGCAAAGGAACCGAAGACTTGCGGTTTGTCTGCAGCACGGTGTATTTTCCCGGGTCTTTGCTGAAGAGTGAATTGTAGTAGTTCAAATTGTATTAATAGTTTATTTGCGCTTTCAATAGAAGTTTATTTTGCAGCCACCAGAATTTGGATCAACCCACAAATACACCAGTTTCACGAGTAAACCCTTTCCTGAGCCAAATGGCCATAAAAGTGCACAATAATCGCTACAATACACTAATGCTTCTGGTCATTTACCATTGGTACTTATTGGTACTTCATTTTTCATCTTTTCTGCTTAATCATTTTAAACAAGAAGTCTACCCATCATAATTCCTTTCCTTAAGATGTTTTCATTAAACATACATTCGTTTAGAAAAATTGAAAAAAAATCGACTTCTAGAGGAGTTTGTTGTTAAATTTACATGTATGTACATGTACATAGATAGATTAGACCAGACTTAAAATAGAGACGCTTCTTTCGCTACGTGGTTTGTGACTTATAAGAAATGTACTGCACTAATAAATTTTACAACTTTATATGCATTTGTGTGCAATGCTGCTGATGCTTCGCTCTAATGAATATATATGTTTAATAAAAGAGATACTTTATTACATTTCCATTACGATTTAGGATAAATATAACATATAGGATGTTTAGAGTTATGTACACACATTTAAACTGCCTGCCATTTTGCCCAGATTACGCAGGCTGTGGTCACATACTAGTGACTGACTAGAATTATCGAGACCGCGAGATGCAAGTTTTATAATCAACCCGCACATTTTATATTATGTTTTTATTGCACCATGTACTGCAGAATACAATAGTAATGTAGTCCATATTCACTAGACAAACCGTAGTGTCTATTGTAGTGTAACCTGGCTAAGTCGAGCAAAAAAAAAAAGATACCGCCATACCATCATTTTCTCGAAGCCATTAAGGGTCTTTTCCAGCCTTCTATAACATTGTTGTGAATAATGCTAGAAGCTCGAATACTCTATGACCAATACAGCATAACATACCAAGGTATATTCCATTTTAACCTGTAGTATCATCAAAGTTCTAAGGTACTTCTAGCAGGCACGCAACATAGGTTGTTTTAACCTATAAAGCAAGGAAAAACTCAAACGCCACAATTTCAGTACAGTTACTTTGTAATCCAATAAAAATATAATTGACGTAAAATTACAAAGTAACTATTGCAGTTTATACAAATTTTCATCACTTACCAAGTACCAAAATACAGGTACGTAACTGTATAGGTTTAGGGAAAGCACAGTAAGTCATAGTCGAACGATGTTTCCTTTAATAAACCTATATACGAAAATAAATGAGATCCCATCAAAACATAACATAAAAAACCCAAGTCTCGTAAGACGCAACGCAGTTCTTCTACGGCAAAAAGTTATGAGATCGAATTGTTACCTAATTAGTTAACTAACAACATTTAATAGTGAACCATATCAATATTAGACATTTATATTGTTTAATAAATAGAATGACTTGGTAACCGCACACGGTTAAAGAATCTACATATCTACAACAAAATCTTTAAGTATGATTTGGCCCGCTAGCGTTATGTTCAATTGGGATTAATTAAAATCGTAGATTATTCTTGTGATATTCGGATTTTTTATATTATAGGGGACAAACGAGCAGACGGGTCACCTGATGGTAAGTGACTACCGTCGCCCATGGGGGCATCTGCAACTCAAGAGTCACAAGTGCGTTGCCGGCCTTTGAGATGAGAATACGCTCTTTTCTTGAAGGTCGTATCGGTACGGAAATACCACAGGCGATAATTTTTTTCCAGAGATTGGTTGTGCGAGGCAAAAAAATTCTGGAGAACCGCACAGTGGTCGATTGCCAATTATCCAGGTGATGGGGATGAAAGTTTTGTCGCATTGAACGATGGCGAGTCAAGTCTTTTTTCGGTGTTGTAAAAACTTTATTTCCGATGCTCCCGTTCCTTCTTCTTCTTCTTTAAGTGTCTCTTCATTCATGAAGGTTGGCCTTCAGCTTCCTACACTCATCCCTGTCAATGGCCAAGGGGAACAAATGTTCGCCAGAGGTAATACCGGTCCACTCCGGAATGTTTCGCAGCCAAGATTTTTTCGCCCGGCGCGTCTCTTTCTTTCTACCTTACCCATCATAATTATTTAGAGCAGGCGATATCTATCATGCCTAAGCACGTGGCCGAGATATCCAGCTTGCGCTTTTTGATGGTTATCATAAATTTTCGGGATGTATAGACACGCTGGAGCATGATTTCATTTCTGACCATGTTTTTGTTGTGTCCAACTGTGTCATTGTGTCCAACTGATGCGCAGCGTACGACGGTAGCGCCACATTTCGAACGCTTTTAAGCGTCTTTTAGTGTTCTCTTTTAGGGTCCATGATTCACTGCCGTACATGTCGACAGGCCAGAGGTAACACTGCAATATCCTAACTCGGAGCTTTATGTGAAGTTGTCGGCAACACAGAACATTCCTCATTTTGTTAAAAGAGGCTCGGGCAAGTTCGATCTGGGTCTTTATTTCCTGGTCGGATTTCCATTCTTCATTTACCCAAGCATTGTGGTCAAGTGGTTTACCAGCTATTGATTTCTAGAGACCACCATGATTTTGGTTTTACTGACGTTGATTGACAGACCAGCCGCCTTCCATAAGCGACAATAACACGCAAATGCCTTTCAACGTCTTTTTCACCAAAAACAACAAATCTGATTATTCATTGGTCAGGGTTTTTTTTTGTGATATAGGGGGCAAACGAGCAGACGGGTCTCCTGATGGTAAATGACTACCACCGCCCATGGGCACCTGTAACCCGAGAGTCACAAGTGCGTTGCCACTCTTTAAGGTGGGAGTAGGAGAAGAGGGGGAGGGGGGAACTGGGGAAAGACGGGAATAAGGGAGAGGGAAAGGTTAGAGCCTCCGGTAACCTCACTGACGCGGTGAAATGCAATGCAAACATTGCTTCACTGGCGGTTTCGAAATCAGCAAAAAATCCTAGGGTTTGCTAGATTTACACGGATTAAAATTCACTCTTTCTACATAGTTTGACTACTAATCCAGTCATTTTCTCTACTTCCTACATTTTCTATTCCTGCATTTGGTTAATGTTTTAGTTTACAAAACTTAACCTAGATCTTCTCGGCCTCTTCAAAAGGCTAGTAAATGCTGAGTAAAATGACATTTTGTGCTCTTATAATTAAACCTCATGGCTCTTGGAACCAGCGATCTCTCTTTGCAAATCTGAAGACAACGTAGAGAAGCACAGCTGGCCAGAATGCAGGCCACCCAACCTTATCATGACAAAGTTACACTATAAAGAGGTTTTCTAGCCTACCGCAAAATCTTTTGTGCTCTTTGCCTGTACATAATGCAAGTGACAATTATTTAATAACAGCTGGTTATAGTAGGAAAATCCAGTAGTGTTTTTTAATAATATATCAGGTAGCAAGTCGTGCGTATACAAGGCCGACAGGACGACACGGATGTGCTGTATCGGACCTTGATTAAAAACAAATACTTACTTGGTATATGGTTGTTAAAACATCAGTTATAAGAAGCTTCAACAATAGGGTATTTTACTCTATGAATGATCAAAAACATAATAGTAAGATAATATTAGTTTCAGTTCATAAATTTAGAAATTGAAATATATTTTCAAAGTTTTCAGATTTTTTTTTGTCTATTATACAAATGTGCGAAACGCAAGCCGCAATGACATTACGTCATCAAGTCAGTAAAATACTAAGTAAATTGTAAATTTTGTTCTAAATCTTCTAATATTTATTCCTCCCGTGTAATTTACTTAAAGATAAATTACCGTGGACAATGGTTTTCCTTAAGACAGAAGTACAAATCTACCCAGAATAAGATCTTTCATGATAGGCTTTTTTTAGCCAAAAATCCCGACTTCTGTTTGGCCAAATTACGAAATATGTAAACATCGATATAGGATGTATTGTCGTACCTCCAATACCAGTCATAAGGATGTAACTCATTTTAAATTTGGCAAAATTGGCATTGGCAATTGTCCACATGACGTCATATCAAATGCGCAATATGGCGGTCTAGCGTTTACATCAATTTACGCGCGGAAATTTAAAATGCGAAATTGCATTTTAATGCCATTATCAATTAAATGAAATTTAAGTAAATTTTCTGATTGTTTAGGTACTGTTTGTTGTCTTAGGATCAAATTGAAACAATTACAAAAAAACGGCTATATATATATACCCGATTAACTGACGTTTTCTTGCCTATGTCGCGCGGCGGTGGAGCATTCGATTGCCACTTTGGGGTTGCGGGTTTTTCTCGCTCAGTGAGTAAATATTAGATTTAAATTCATGAATATGCATGTATGGCCGGCTGTCTGTCTGACGCCAATCTTCCTTGGAAATGTAGTCGTTTTCAGACGGGACAAAGGAAGAATTTAAATTGGGGTAAGGAAAACGGATACGGTGAGGGAACTAGGGTAAGGGATACCGCAAGTCTCAGATGGGGAAACGGGACTGTAGTAGCGAACAGATAAGAGTTACGGGATAGAAAGAGAGGCAACTTCAAGGTGAATATAACTATAGTAGCTCAGTCAAGAACTAAAATACTTAAATTTTGGATCAGCATTTTTATTTTTGGATAAATAGTAAAAAAAATGCGCTGTTTAAGAATTTCGATACCCGCAGTCTGGACAAGCAGGGCGTAATTTTTTTTTAACAATGTAATGGAAAAACTAGACTTTTTTACAGTTCGTGTGATGTCTCGTTTCCAGTACATTTTTTGTCATATATGCCTAAAGCTTTTTTGTTTTCCATTAAATTATCTACAAAATAAAACCTGTACAGAGTCGCTAAGTGCAAATTGCGCCATTTCGCCATTTTTTTTTTCTATATTACTAAAAGTAATCGGACCAGCTTAGAAAATTCAATAAACCATTAAAGTTTATGAGCCCGTTTGGAATTTTTAAGAAATATCCATTTTAACCGATTTTATAACGATACGTTGAGGTATACCTTTTTTTATAAAAAAAACCGAAAACAACCGGACGTATAATACTACACGAAGCGAGAACAGAAAAAGACCTATATCTCTTTCATCCAGAAAAAAGGGCTGGAAAATAATAACTTCTAAACGGTCGTCCGGCTTAACAAAATCTACACAAACACAAACGAAACCGCGTGCAAAAGCTTCATTATTAAACTTAAAAGGAAATGCCATCACTGGCAAGGACCACGGATCTGATAGTGTTTCGGTCTTGTATATTTTAGTTTCGAGGTCGATGGGACAGGCGGATGTGATCCCGGAATTAGAAATAAATAATTGTTTAACATAATTTATGGCATGGCTGAAGCCCTGAGAACACAGAACGTGGTGAGATCTCTTTAAAGATCACGCTAATTGACATAATTGCCTTGTTATAGATACGTAACTTGAGCGTAAACAGTTGAAATTGATTAGATGATCTAAAAGGTGTCGCGGAATAGCATTCAACATTGAGGATCGAGGGTTCGAATATCGCTTAGTACAAATATTTGTATGTATGAATATATTGAGTATTTCTATTTTATTAACCAACTTCAAAAAAGGAGGAGGTTCTCAATTCGACTGTTTCTTTTTTTTATATTTGTTACCTCAGAACTTTCGACTGGGTGAACCGATTTTGATGATTATTTTTTTATTTGAAAACTGGTGTTTCCCGTGTGGTCCCATTTCAATTTGGTTTAGTTCTGACAATGGCACTTACGAGAAAACCATATAAGTCTTTTATGCAATAGTTTTTTTTTGAAGTCGTTTTTTTTTTAAAGAATTATTAAATCTTAATAAATAAAATAAAAAAAAAAAAAAAATCTCTCATAAATTATTATTTTACTTTTATTTTATCTTTGAATAGGTTTACAGTTACTTTGAATATAATAATAACCTTGCTCGAAAAAACTAAATCTAACTTGTTGGGTGGAGGGTTTTCCCCAATCTGGCGCCTTGAAACAGAGTTGAAAGCTGCTGTGCCCTCAGCAATGGTTAGCGGTGCTAATCTTCTTCTTCGTCAGTTGGACACCTTGAAATGGATCTGATCTCCAGTTTGAATACCAATCTACTTTACCTTGCCCCCTTTTATCAGTTTTTAGGTGAGCTATTTAATCTGTAGCCTGTAGGGAAGAGGTGTTTCTCGGGCGCCTCCAATTCGAACACAAATCTACTGTATTCTACCCTCAGCTGTGTTTAGCAGTGCTTTTTAATCTTCTGTAGAGTGGAGGTTCTTGCTCAGTCTGACGTCTCCAATTAATTTTTAAACTTTCGCGACTTTGATACATATTACGTTTGTAATTCGGGACTTAATCACGAGTCCACTCGTGACCACGATCGGTGCAATTGGATCGAAACGTCGAGTAATCAAGAGGTATTGTACCTTTAAGTCCCGAGTTAAAAATCTAATATGTCTCCAATTCGATCACAAATCTGCCATGATCTACCTCTTCTTATTCTACCACGTTTCTGCATACACGTTCACCTGTTTGTGTGTGTTTATTTTTTTATTTGAAAACTGGTGTTTCCCGTGTGGTCCCATTTCAATTTGGTTTAGTTCTGACAATGGCACTTACGAGAAAACCATATAAGTCTTTTATGCAATAGTTTTTTTTTGAAGTCGTTTTTTTTTTAAAGAATTATTAAATCTTAATAAATAAAATAAAAAAAAAAAAAAAATCTCTCATAAATTATTATTTTACTTTTATTTTATCTTTGAATAGGTTTACAGTTACTTTGAATATAATAATAACCTTGCTCGAAAAAACTAAATCTAACTTGTTGGGTGGAGGGTTTTCCCCAATCTGGCGCCTTGAAACAGAGTTGAAAGCTGCTGTGCCCTCAGCAATGGTTAGCGGTGCTACTTAATCTTCTTCTTCGTTAGTTGGACACCTTGAAATGGATCTAATCTCCAGTTTGAATACCAATCTACTTTACCTTGCCCCCTTTTATCAGTTTTTAGGTGAGCTATTTAATCTTCTGTAGCCTGTAGGGAAGAGGTGTTTCTCGGGCGCCTCCAATTCGAACACAAATCTACTGTATTCTACCCTCAGCTGTGTTTAGCAGTGCTTTTTAATCTTCTGTAGAGTAGAGGTTCTTGCTCAGTCTGACGTCTCCAATTAATTTTTAAACTTTCGCGACTTTGATACATATTACGTTTGTAATTCGGGACTTAATCACGAGTCCACTCGTGACCACGATCGGTGCAATTGGATCGAAACGTCGAGTAATCAAGAGGTATTGTACCTTTAAGTCCCGAGTTAAAAATCTAATATGTCTCCAATTCGATCACAAATCTGCCATGATCTACCTCTTCTTATTCTACCACGTTTCTGCATACACGTTCACCTGTTTGCGAGTACTTATTACATTCTGAAAGTGAGCACAATTTACATAGTACTGTTATCTTGTTGTACAAAGCCCTTTCGCTCGCTTCGCCGATGTTAATTAACTGAACTTACAGTGAAAGGGACAGAGTTGTATGTTGTATACAACTCTGTCCCTTTCACTGTCAGTTCCAGACAGTAGTTCAATAACGCTACAGCAGGTCTACTATTGCTACTACTATTTTTTTATGGTGTAGGGGGCAAACAAGTAGACGGGTCACCTGATGGTAAATGACTACCGCCACCCATGGGCACCCGCAACTCAAGAGTCACGCGTTGCCGGCCTTTAAGGGGGGAAGAAGGGAAGAGGGAGAGAGGGAAGGGTTAGGGCCTCCGGTAACCTCACTCACGCGGCAAAAAGCAATGCAATCATTGTTTCACTGCCGTTTTTCTGTGAGGCCGTTGAGTGATATCACTCCGGTCGAGCCGACTCATACTTGCCGAAGCATGGCTCTCCCACGAATGACCGACTCACCGATCATTCTTACTTACATCTGTTGCACATGAGCAGAAAAACTTTTAGCTTTTATAAAATTACAAAGGTCTGGCAACCACGGGCCCTTGTTCTAATAAATTTTATAATGGCAAAATTTCTAGTAACGCGGTCTCGCAGCCGAGCCACGATAAATTGAGACGTTATCAAGACACGAGAGATCACTCAATAGAAGAAATCAGAGCGACCGGTATATCACAGTGGTGCAGTTGTCATATAGATCTACGGCAGCGTATTACGTCTAGCGTTTGCCATTTAAAAACCAATTCCGTGCTGTAATGTGCTGTAACGTGCCCAATGTATGATGGTAATCCGCACATCTTGAGCCAAAATTACAATCGCATTTTAATGAAAACAACTCACACACACACTTGTTGGCGACTTCCACAATTATATACTGATCCTGAATCGCGCAATAGAAATTCTCGCGCCGATTAGTATACATGAATACAACTTCCTAACATCAACCGTTGGGCCGCGGTCCACCAGGCATGACAACCTAGCCTGGCCGGAGGATCCTCCTTTTGTGTTGGAGGGACATAACTCTTGTTTCACCACATCTCAAACCTCAAAGTGGTTTTTAAGAATCAGTAACATTAGCGATTACGTGGTTGAAAACATGCTTCAATTTCAGCGAAGACAAGCTCTAGGTAGTAACTGCTGACCCCACATCGCGCAATGAAAGTTCCACCGATTAGTATATAATATACATACACAACTTCTCAATATCAATCGTTGCGCCGCATGCGGCCAGGCATGATTACCTAGCCTGGCCGGATAATTCTCTGTGTTGGAGGGACACACTACCGGTTCCTCCACAAGACTAAGCTATGTTATATTTGATTATGAAAACATTAAATTGATTAAACATGATTGATTATTATAACATAAATTGGCGTGTTCGGTACTGTGTTTATGGCAGTGTAACTAACGATCCGAGGTATAAGGTTGGAATATAGGTTAAGGTTGGATTTAAATGTAAATTTGTAAAGAATCAATTAAGTATAAGTGAAATATGGAGATAAAATGCACAAAAATTACACCACGTTGACATTGACATATAGTAAGCAGGCGCAAAGACAAAGATTGGTAGTACGCAGACGCAAAGACAAAGATTATAGAAACTTTATCGTGATGCTTCCGTTTCATCTAATTTAAAATCACAACGATAAAGAAGTTTCACTTCAAACAATAAGTGTTATAGTTTTTTATTAGTAGCTTAGTCGATTCAGGTCTATAGTGAATTTATTAGATAAGGATCGAACTCACAACCTGTTATGACCAATTTGCATCACGATCATGCCCGGTATTTATGCGGGCGTGAGAGGTGATCTTGCAAAAACTTTTTAAGCATCCTTTTAAAGGAACTAACGATGTTTTTAAATGATTGAAATGACCTTTGAAAGATCTCAGACTGTTATCAACTAATAATTACTTTTATATCCAACAGTTACCGCCGATTTTTATTAAATTTAAATGGATAAAAACAATTAGTACCAGTTTTATTACTGCATTTACTGAAACTCTATAATAATAATTAAAATTACTAAAATCGTAAACATATGTAAAGTGTTTGTGGTTGATAATTAAATGCTACAATACTAACATTTACATTAAGTGTGTTTCAAAAGTACCAAGGCTACCTACATCTTAATAGGGACAAACATTCTGCATTATGAGGCCAAGGCTACTTGGGTCCGGTGGAAAGTCTTCCAACATTTCTGTTCCTGGTCGAGGACCTAGAAAATGTGGCTGTTAAGCATCCATCCCATTCGAACGAAACTATTTTGTCGGATATTCAATGCTGTTTTAATTCGACTGCAGCGAAGCCCAAAAGGAGTGTTATGTAGAATGTAGATTTAATAAGTCTGTTGTTCTCATTATTGAAATAATTTTTCAATCAGTAGACGGAAGGATATAGCAGCCCAAATATGGCAGTACCCTCAGTACAGAAGACCGGTTGCTAGAACGCAGTAGGGTGGCAATCCTCATAGAGTTGTCACGCATAGAATAGTTTATCATTTTACTACCGACATGACGTCATGACGAACGAACAACATGGCGTCTAGCGTTTTCATCAATTTACCACGTCTTGCTTGCTATTGCTTTGTATTGCTTCGGCACGTATGGACCGGCTCGACTGGAGTGATACACGGCCTCACAGAAAACCGGCAGTGAAGTAATGCTTGCATTGCTTTTCGCCGCCCTAACCCTTCCCTCTCCCTTATTCCCATCCTTCCCCTCTCCCCACTCTTCCCCCCCTCCCCCTAGTCTCCTACTTCCACCTTAAAGGCCGGCAACACACTTGTGACTCTTGAGTTGCAGGTGCCCGTGGGCCGCGGTAGTCACTTACCATCCGAGGAATTTTTCGGACTTATACCGGCCGCAACGTTTCGTTCAACGCGACAAAACTTTCATCCCCATCACCTGGATAATTGGCAATCCACCACTGTGCGGTTCTCCAGGGGGCATGTATTTTTTTTATGGGATACCATAAAAAAAAATTAAAAATATAAAATTTATTTATTATCTTTTATATTATCAATCGAATAAAATTTTAGTAAATTATCAACAAAATATCAAATTAGGTTTATTTATAATTGATTAGGATAATTAATAACCACTTTTTAATTTTCTGCTTGCAAGATTTATTATAATTATATTTTTCTTACCAAATCGTCCTCCTCCAAAATAAACAGTTACATTGTATATACAGTTTACATAGTATAAAACAAAGTTGCTTCCCACCGTCCCTCTGTACGCTTAGATCTTTTAAACTACGCAACGGATTTTAAAACGGTTTTCACCAATAGAGCAAGTGATTCATGACGAAGGTTTATGTGTAAAATTTTATTAAGTTTTTGTGTAAAACTTCCAACTAACTACCGGTTCCAGCCAACTAGAAATTAAATATACATATGTACGGCTTTTGATTTACTTATAGGTCATCACACACTATAACGGCACTGCAACGGCACAGCTGCAGTACGGCGGCGCCTGAAATTGAGGCTACCGCTAGCCGGCAGCGTGCTTTACCACGCGTCGCCGACTAGGTGCAAGCTTAAAGTCCGCGCGCCGCCCGCACTGTAAGCGAGCTGACCGCGAGCTCACAGCGCGCCTACTGCGAGTTGAGTTGTATGGTTGCAGCAAGCGCGCTTGCTGCCCGCTGTTTGCTTTTTCATTTTGACATTATGAAATGTATTATATATTAGATTTGAATGACTTAATTGCTGGGGTGGAGCCGTGCTGTTACCGTGACGATATAGTGTGTGATGAGCTTAAGAGTCCTCAAGCAAATGAACTTCCAGCAAAAAACGACAAAATTATAGTGGCAACATAAAAAATTGCATGTTTATTAAAATGTATCTTAAACATGAGATATTTATTAGATGTATAAATGGCGACCTTATCGCGGTAATATTTATAAGGTTAGAAACCTTTCTACCTTATGAATATTAACGCAATTAAGTCCCTATTTATACTTGTAATGTCAATACAAGTCACGAAAGCATAAAAAAAAATAGCCAGTGATGGGACTGCCGACAGAAGTGAAAACTAAAACGAAACGACGAACTTAAAACTTCACATTAGCAAGTTGGTGACATTAATAAGGAGCTGACAGAACTCAGTATTTAGATTAGCGCCCTCTAGTGGATCTATATATGTATTATTACCGTGACGGTCACGAGTTCAGTGCTTTTCCCCATAGCAAAAATACACAAACGTGCCTAAAGAAGTTTCACTTCAACAATTATGAGATCTATACTAATATAATAGAGATGAAAAATTATTTTTGTTCGATTCTTGTTTGTTTGTTTAAACGCGCTAATCTCTGGAACTGTCAGTCGGATTTGCTAAAAACTTCGTATATGATAGCCAGATTCATGAGGAATAGTATAGGCTATGTGAAATTAAGCAGTACTGAGGCTCAAACTGATGAATATTACTGTTATATTAATCGACTAAAAAAAAAACCTACCTAAACCTTTCGAGTACAGTATTCTTATTACACTAATCTTTTTCTCGCAAATAATTTATTTTCGACATGGCAACACTACTACACCTGTTTGTATCTAAATAAATAGTAATAATTTCAATGAGTATTAAAAAAGTGTGTGGGTATTTATGTGTGCACGTAAGAAGTTATTCTTTTATCTAGTTAAATATATTTTATTTAAATATCATAATAAATAATACATACCGTCAACTAACCTCAAATTCTACAAACGTACTCAAAGTAATATGTAAAAACCATTTTTATCGCTCATAATCACAGTAAATTATCATAAATAATACATACCGTCAACTAACCTCAAATTCTACAAACGTACTCAAAGTAATATGTAAAAACCATTTTTATCGCTCATAATCACAGTAAATTATCATAAATAATACATACCGTCAACTAACCTCAAATTCTACAAACGTAATCAAAGTAATATGTAAAAACCATTTTTATCATTATCCTGAAGTTGGTAACTTTTTTGAAAAACTAAAATGTTGACTAGCTAACTTCAGGGTGTCGGTTTTTCGTGACGGTGTGCGCGGGCATCGTAAAAATTTACTCTCATCATTTTCCATAACGCGCCAAAAGAAGTATGACTTCAAAAACCTATCTAAACCTTTCGAGTACAGTATTCTTATTACACTAATCTTTTTCTCGCAAATAATTTATTTTCCACAAGGCAACATTACTAAATCAAAATAAATAGTAATAAATTCAATGAGTATTAAAATAACCTAAACTTAATATATGTAAATAATATCCTTTCCATTCCAAAGAAGATTGTTTACCAAATGTTAATGTAAATATACTCGTAAGATTAAAAGATGCGCTAGGAGGCGCGGCTTGCATTACGTTCCGTATATGTAGGTCACAATGCTGCACCTACATACACTAGTGTGTGAATCTGTCGATTGTGAATAGTATCGATAGTAAATAGCACTACTGCCGTTCCCTCCAATTTCACCCGGCGTTTGTGATCACTAATCCGCTCCTAAGAGTCATAGCGCGATGTTAAGTCATAGTCACCTTCTTCAAGAATTAGGCTATGAAATGTAAAACAGATTTTTCAAATCCATTTGTGATTGTTTATGGTCACTGCTTCGGTTCTAAGGGTCTTAGCGTGATGTTATATAGCCTTTGATTTTCCTCCATAAGTACTCTATTTAATACAAAAAGAATTATTCAAATCTGATCGATAGAAACGGAGATCAGGTGAGTAGATAGATGGTGTGGCGTTATTGTAGAGATATTGAAGTCAGCTAGTTTTATTCACAGCCTTAAGACATGTTGTAAGATGTCGTCTTCCAGGCCTCTTCAAAATCCAGTATAGCAGTCTATAGCTGTCTAGCGCATAAACTAGTCTAAACCTTTTGTTGATATGTAATAAATATAACCGTAAAAATATGTTGTATGTACTTTTGTGGGAGAGCCATGCTTCGGCACGTATGGGCCGGCTCGACCCCGCTCGTTACCACGGCCTCACAGAAAACCGGCGGTGAAGCAATGCTTGCATTGCATTTCGCCGCGCGAGTGAGGTTATCGGAGGCCCTAACCCTTCCCTCTCCCTTATTCCCCCCCTCCCCCCCCTCCCCCCTCCCCCCTTCTCCTACTTCCACCTTAAAGAGCGGCAACGCACTTGTGTCTCTCGAGTTACAGGTGCCCATGGGCGGCGGTAGTTATTTACCATCAGGTGTCAGGTGACCCGTCTGCTCGTTTGCCTCCTATTTCATAAAAAATAAAATATATAATATAACTGTCCAGCGTAAAGATCTAGTTCGTGCAACAAAACGCAAATATTTTTGTGCAAAACGCAAATAAAAAAATGTGCTAAAAATGAACTGAAATAACATTACCGATAATTTATTAGAACCAGTTTTTACACTCAATCGATGCAAAAACAAACAAATCATGTTTTGTAATTAAAATTGAATACAAAAGGATTCGTGATTCGATATAATTATCTTTTGATTAAATGGAAGACAATGTTGCTCGTCATTTTAATTTAAAGAAATTTATTTGGTCAAAGTTAATGTATAATTTGATCACATCATCAATTAACATCGTTAATATTGATATTCTGCTATTTTTACATAAAACTCACGCCTGTATCCTCGTAGGGGTAGGCAGGGGCGTAATACACACCCACCTTTTGCCAACCATAATTGCGTCTAGGGTTGCCACCTTTTTTTGGGAAAAAATATAGAATTTTTTTTTAAATTTGCAAAACATATATAGTACTTTTAAAAAATTCAGAAAAAAAAAATAGTATCTACCTACAAATTTTTCCATGCCTCGAGAACAGATTTTTTTTCAGGTTGGTAGGTACCCAATTTTTTGTTCTGTACCATTGACAACGTGTAACCAAAATTTAATGATTATTGATTGAGTAGTTAAGGCGTCAAAGGGTTACAAACAGTTCTAGTGTATTCCAGTTACAGTTAAATGGTGATAGTTGAGGTTGCAACAAAAATGTAGTATTTTTCGTACTATATTATTGTTCCATAATATATAGTAACTGATCAAAATACAATACGATACTATTTATTTATTAATAGTATGGGTGGCAACCCTAATTGCGTCCCACTCTCGTAATGGGGGCCAAGCCTGTGTCAGCAACTGGACAATTTGGGAATTAAAGAAGGGAAAATTCGGAGTAGGTAAGTAAGAAAAAGGTTATGTAAGAAGAGAAGACCATAGAAGAAAAGATATATTACTTTTACGGATATTAATATCTCAAGGCGGTCAGGGTCGCAATTTTACATACATATGTACATGTGTGTTGGTAGTTAGATAAAGGCGGTGTTTGACCGCTGTTTGTGTAAGTCTTGATAATGTAAGATGATGAGATGAATATTTACAGAGATCTTGACAAGACCAGAGCTGGACGAAATATATTGGTAGTAGTTGACCCGACAGATTTTATCTTGCCTGAACTTAAAAAATATTATTCCTGGAACCCTATCGCAGCGCCATCTACCGGGTCAAATTGGAAATCTAAACCATTTTCGAATCCACTTGAAGACACAGTAAATTTCATTAAAATAGATCCAGCCGTTTAGGAGGAGTTCAGTGACATACACACGCACAAAAGAAATATATATATACTAGCGGACCCGACAGACGTTGTCCCGCCTGAACTTAAAAAAATATTATTCCTGGAACCCTATCGCAGCGCCATCTATCAGGTCCAATTGTAAATCTAAACCATTCTCGAATCCACCTGAAGACACAAAAATTTTCATTAAAATCGATCCAGCCGTTTAGGACACGTACAGAAGAAATATATATACATATACATACATATATATATATATATATATAAATTTCCAATCAAAATTTTACCGTCCGTAAGCAAAACGAATCGTTTCTTGTTTATTGGAACGCGGCATTAATCTTTTTACTTTTTTACATACTTTTATTTCACTTGCAATGTTTGTATGTATGTTTGTTCGGATCAAATCTTGCAACTAGTTATTTTCAACCGATTATGCAGATATTTTAGTTTGAATGACAAAAAATACTGACTGGTCTGTCAGCCTAGTGGTTAGTGACCCTGACTGCTACGTCATAGGTCGTGGGTTGGATTCCCACCCGTGTCTGGGTGTTCTTTGTGTCCGTTGTTTGTATGTTTGTAAAGTCCCCCGCGACACAGGAGTGATTCCTAATGCGGGAGTGGTCTTTTAAAAAAAAAACATATTAGTAAAAAGAACATTTTATAAAAGTTTGTGTAAATTTTTTTTCGTAAATATGTTTATAATTATTATTATAATATTTTTGCTCATTTATTGAGTAACAGTTTTTAAGGCGCTGAGTTGTAATTTGTAATTTCTGCTTAAAGTTTATTTACGGAGTGCGTGAATCGTGATTATTGCAATGTACTATTGACCAACTAAATTTTTTGCTGCTTATTGATTATTTGTCCGTGTGGTGCTTTGTATAAAAAATAATAGTTTATTCACCAAAAAGTTTCAGCAGTATTTTTAATAAACAAATTATCGACACTGTCCCACCACTAGCCACATTTTATAGAACGGTAACATTACGGGCGCGGCAGATGGACTACGCGCATTGCGCTACGCTTACACATGCATATACATACATACAAATGCCAGTATTTATATATGCATTGAATACGTACTTAGAATTTTACTTGTGCAATAAATATAAAGGTGGGAGACAGGATGGCAAACCTTAAGATGCCGGTGTTTCCTGCAT
This sequence comes from Euplagia quadripunctaria, assembly GCA_963859945.1. Lineage (NCBI taxonomy): Eukaryota > Metazoa > Arthropoda > Insecta > Lepidoptera > Erebidae > Euplagia > Euplagia quadripunctaria. The sequence continues at coordinate 4,930,456 of OY982588.1, read as the reverse complement.
TGTTATTTTGTGGATATTCATGAATACACATCGGGTTCTCTTTTCTTAGTTTATGAGAGAGAGCTATGGCATTGATACAGGAGAATAAGAACTGGGGCTTCCTATTCTCCCGTATCGCAAGTGAGATCTGAGGCACCGGATCTCGTGAGCACCGAACAGAATAATTTGGTATTTTAGTTAAATTCATTCAGGAGTCGAACTCATGAATACAACACGATGTTTTCAGACTTCGAGTTTTCCACTAACCCTCCGTCCGGAAAACAGTGAATCCTCTATCTCTTGCAAGAATAGTTAATAATCGTGATTTAGACATCGCTTGCTCTCTACGGCTAGACAATTGTTGATAAACATTTTCTAGCAAATAGAGTTCTTTCTTTATCTTTTGACGAAAACTCAATGATGAAGTTAAAATTCAATGTCTTTATTGCATAAAATTACTCAACAATTATTTGAAATCGTCAATAATAAAAAAAAATATAAAATTAAAAATTATAGATCAACACAAACAGAGTCACCGCAACAATAGGTTGCTTTGTCCAATGCAAAATTAAACAAAATGGATAATACCGTATCTGCCTGCCTGCCTATAACCACCTGTTTCCAAATAGATGAGCCTTGGTTGAGGTTTTAAAAGATTTTATTTCTATAATATCGAAAATATCCGAAGGTGTTTTTTGTACAACTTATTTGTTAAAAAAATATCGGTTATCGATGCCTTAAAATACTGGCAACACTAGTGTCGTCAAGCAGTGCATTGTTGACTCTTTCGCACTTTCAATCTCTCTCTCTCTTGCTTTGGCTACTCACACCATCACGATATCTCCTATGCTATATAATAATGCTGTCTAATCGTAGTTTTCTTTAGAGTGCAAGGTTTTTCCCCAGTCTGCTCTTCTCAAACATAACAATACAAAACTGATGCAATAATCATTATTATTTTTGTTTATTATTAATTTATTCATGTGACAATATTTACAATTCAATTAACATTAATATTTCATTGACGCCATTGCTTAATTCATTACCATTACCTTAGCACGAGGATAATTTGCTAATTGATGAATAAGACTAGGTAGGTACTGCCATTCATCACGACTTTTCCCCCCGCTATTTATAGCGGCATTGCAATTCAATTCGACGCTAATAGTATCTCATTATAAAATTAATGTTTATTTAATTTCTATAGTCTTGTGTTAATTGATCATAACTCTTAAATATTTAGCGACCACCACTGTATGTAGTTTAGCGCCATCTAGAGAAGACAAGGGGAATTGGGTAGTAACTACTGATCCTGTATGGCGCAATAGAAGTTCTTGCGTTGATTATAGGCTTCCAGGTAAAATAATCTAGCCTGTTCGGAACATCCTGCCATTGTATCGGAAGCCATTGTATTGACACACCTAATAACCTGCAAGACCTCTAGAAAAACATTTACTCTACCTTAAAAGGAAAACTTATAAGTTGGTGCACAGGGGAATTGGGTCGTTCGTCATCTCGTTCCAAAACAAACTCAGCCCGTTGGGACGATTTCACGAATTTTAAAACTGATATTTTTTCATTCGTCATCTCGTCCCATTGTTCAAATTTTTTAAAAATTTTGTTGATATAATACAGTTAAGAAAAAAAAATCAATCTATTAAAATAAAAGACAAGAATCCTTCATCTTTAGTTCTTATTAAAACTTAACAAAACCAAGAATGGGACATCCCACTAATATTATAAATGTGAAAGTTTGGATGGATGTATAGATGGATGGACTGATGTTTGTTACTCTTTCACGCCAAAACTGCTGAACCGATTGCGATGAAACTTGCTATGTAGTTAGATGGAGACCTGGATTAACATATAGGCTACTTTTTATCCCGACATTCCCACGGGATCGGGACTTACGCGGGTGAAACCGCGGGGCGCTGCTAGTAAGTCATAAGTAATTTATTTCATAACAATATACATTGTGTTGAAAATTGGTACACGAATTGAATTTTTAAACATTGCATTACAATAAATTAACTAATTACATTACATTATACGATAAAATACGTAAAAAAAAATATTAAATTAGGTCATCTCATGAGTCATTAACTTAAATACAGATTATTCATTATTATGTCCACTGTTTGTCATTTATAAATTCATTTATACTATAATAGCCTTTCCTCAATAAATATGACTTTAATTTGTTTTTTTAGCCACGATAGTTTTTTTAGACACGATAGTTTTTTTAGACACGATAGCTGCTGCCCGCAGCTTCGCTCACGTAAGTTATTTTTCTACCAGCAGCGCCCCGTGGTTTCACCCGCGTAAGTCCCGATCCCGTGGTAATATCGGGATAAAAGATCGCAATCGGTTCAGTAGTTTTAGCGTAAAGGGTTATAAACATCCATCCATCCATTCATCCAAACTTTCACATTTATAATATTAGTGGGATACCTCGGGGACAATACAGTTTTTTGGGATGAAAGGTCGTTCATTTCTGTACTTACCCCTGACAACATGCGTGGCTGTCAGGCGGCCAAGGTCTATACCATCGTACATACGTCATCGTGCCACGTCATACGACGCTCTACAAGTTGTCACTTGTCAGGTCAGCTGTCAGTTGTCACTTGTCACTAATGTCACCATTAGCTTTGATCAAGTTGAGTGTCGTATGAAAACCAGTCTTTTAGCCTAGTATTTATTTAGTAGTATTTATTTTTATTTATTTTAATGTTGAAAGTTGTATGCCTTTGTCCTACGAAATAAACTTATTTTCTTTCTTTCTTTCTTTCATTCTATAGGGGTTATCGGAGGCTTTCTTTTGGGGGTAGGTAAACCCGGGTCCCCTGCAACAGACTCACTTGTGACAGAACACCGTGTGGTTTTAGTCGGTTCGATTTCGTCATACCACTTTACCTTTAGCTCCGGTGTGGTTTATACGCGAAAAAAAAATGACCACCTACCTTTTTATAACCCCTTTTACGTCTATTTGAGAAATAAAAATAAAAATCGTAGGAGAGCCACGCTTCGGCACGTGTGGGCCGGCTCGACCGGTGTGATACCACGGCCTCACAGCAACGCCGGCCTCATAGCAACGCTTATGTTGTATTTCGCCGAGTGAGGGAAGTTACCGGAGGCCCTAACCCTTCCCTCTCCTCGCTTCTCCCCTTCTTCCCTCCTCTCCCCCTCTTCCCTACTTTCCCCTACTCCCACCTTAAAGGTCGGCAAGCCTAGTGACTCTTCGAGTAGCAGATGCCCATGGGCGGCAGTAGTCACTTACTACCATCAGGTGACCCGTCTGCTCGTTTGCCACCAACTCCATAAAAAAAAAAATGCCAGACTCACAGTTCCTACCGTGGTGTCCAAGGCCTCTGTATCCGCACTAAAAGGTCAAAACAATTTAATTTATTTATTCGCGATGCTTTTTTGAGATGATCTATTAAGTCAATTGAGTTGATACTACGACAGTGGCAGGGAGTTTTTATTGCCTGGCTCTTTTCTCACGGGCACTAATAATTTAATTATGAATCAGGTATTCAATGTAAATGTAAATTATGAATTTTATAAATGAATAGCCGTCCCCGCAGTTTCACCCACGTTTATGGTCACTGCTCCGCTCGTATTGGCTGCAGCGTGATGTTATATAGCCTATAGCCTTCCTTGATAAATGGGCTATCCAACACTCAAAGAATTTTCCTATTCGAACCAGTAGTTCCTGAGATTATCGCGTTCAAACAAACAAACTCTTCAGCTTTATAATATTAGTATAGATAACACCAAACGATAAAATAATTACATTTGACGACCTATGCGGCGCGGCGAGAATGGTCTACATTCGAATTCAATGTCAGGTCACGGGTTCAATTTTCGCTCAGTATTTGTATCCGTGAATATGTCTGTTTGGACTGGGTGTGTGCGTGTGTAAAAATATATGTTTATCCGTCTGCTAAATGCCACAGTAAGCTATGCTTAGTTTATGTACAAGAAATATTATACACTCTAGACTTCTAGAGCAATAAATCTGGGTCTCATACGTTAAAATCTCGGAAGCTAAGAATGCTAGCTTAGTGAAGTAAATTGTGTGTAATAGACAATTACACAATAAAATTTAGAAGTTTTTATAGCTTGGTTAGGATCATAATATTAGTGTTCCACGTTTCCAAGAGCTATTTTGCAATAAGGCTTCTGAGACCACCGGATGTGACCCAGTATATCTATATATTAATACGTGAAGCGAAAACTTTGGATCCCTTTTTACGAAAATTATGCGGAGTAGTATGAAATTTCGCACACTTATAGTTTATACAGAGAAGAAGTAACGAATGCTATTTTTTTTTTTTTAATTATTACTACTATTCATTACCGTGTATTTAATACACACATGCATAGGTATTCTTTTGTTTATTTGGAATTCTATGGTCAAATCGAGTCTGTATTTGTTTTTGGTATTATTTGTCTATAGTCTTACTGAATGTCAAGTATAACCATAGGTAATAAATTAATTTTATAGATATTTAACCTATTTCATTTTTAAAATCTATGATCATATCGAGAATATTTGTCTTTAATATTATTTATCTATAGTGTTACTGAATGTCAAATCTAAGCATATTATTTTTTCATTTAGTTTTAATGGATATGCGTATAGATTTATTAGTAGTTTAATTAATTATTTTCACAAATAACAGTATTAAATTCGTTTAAGAATGTATCCGTTCGTCTGTGGATTATTGTCAGCCGCGCTTATTGTTGTAAACAATATTTGTCTTGCTTTGACTTATACAAAGTGTTAGAGAGAAACAAGGATGGCATACAATCGTGCCGAGCTTACGGGACTACACTATTGCACTTTGAAATTAGTACCCAAAATTAATCTTTTCTTTTATATTTTTTTGCTATTTCATTTCAATTTTTACTATGCCTCGACATAGAACGTTAACAAGTTTGAGTGAGAGACGAAGAAGAAGGAATTCGCAGCCACATAGTAACATTGATGAAAATTCGAATAGTGTTAATGAAATAATACACAGAATGAAGTAGTGAATTTGATAAATACATTTAAGTGTGCATGAAATGTCATTCCTAAAGTTTTTTACAGTTATGCGCATAAACTAAAATATATTATATTGAAATAGACTGGCAACTCGTTTTGTGTAGGTCAGCGCCTCTGACCGCAAAGCACGGGAACTTTAGTTCCCTACTTCACCTATAGAGGCGCTGACTACAGGTGTAAAAATGTATTATTACTAAAGCTATAGCTATAATGTATAATTATGAGAATGTATTAAATAACACAAAAGTCTAATTTAATTCGTTTATTAATAATATATTTTATTATCATTTCATTTACAAGACTTTATAAGGTTTTGAAGCACATAGGAACTGTCACTGTCACCACATACATTTTTATAAAATGTAGAACTCCTTTTGACTGTGAGAACATTGTTCACTTATTTGCACCAATTCATAACGAAAAATACTTTACTATTACAATAAATCTTATCACTTTTATTGAAATAATTTAAATCAAACCGGCGATTTTTTTTCTGACATTTGACATTTAGACAGAGACCAGAGTTGCCAGCGTATTATACTGGTTAACTACTTTATGGTCTCGAGTAATAATTTATTTTATTTCGAACCAATGATTTATTATTTTAAATAGAAATTAATAAAAGTTTTAAACTTTTTCTGCTTAATATTAATCAGGGAATTATTAAGAATGGCAAACCTGGTGAAATGAATATACAAACTTGACAAGTTATATAAAATACCTTAAATGTGTGACGGTAAAATAACGTAACTTAGAATAACAGTTTTATGTATCAGGTGAAGATGGCTCTTTAAAAAAATAAAAATTTGTTCCCGAGTTGCCAGGGCATGGTTATGCGTTTCAGTCCCGTGACATATAGAAGACATTCATAAAATTTGTTTGAAAAATAGGCAAATTCACGTTAATCTTGGTATTGAATCTGTAATTATAGAAGTATAGTCTTTGACAATAGAACCTTAATAATGTTCAAACTTATAACTTAATTTATTATGGTCGAATGTCGACCACTGGGCGACCACTAGTAATAATAATAACCACACATCTCACACACTACAAACTAGGCAGAGCCTGTACTATAGTAACCAGACCGCTGATAAACATACTTATATATTTCTAAATACATACATATTATAGATAAATTAATAGTAGGTATATCAATCACTACGCGGCGGGGGGCTTTGGTTTATAATCACTACATTTTATAAAACAAAGTCCCCCGCTGCGTCTGTCTGTCTGTTGTCACAATAAACTCAATAGCTACAGAACGGATTTTTATACAGTTTTCACCAATAGATGAAGTGATTCATGAGGAAGGTTTAGGTGTATAATTCATTAATGTGTTGTAAAATGCCTGAAATATGACGATGATTGTTGAAGATGTCGCAAAAAATCTACATATGCTTTGCTACCCGTGCGAAGCCGGGGCGGGTTGCTAGTATTATTATATACCAAAATCCCCCGCCGCGTCTGTCTGTTCGCAATAAACTGAAAAACTACTGAACTGATTTTCATGCGGTTTTCACTAATACACAGAGTGATTCATGAGGAAGGTTTAGGTGTATAATTTGTTAAGATTTTGTGTAAATTGATTGAAATATGTTGATGATTGTTGAAGATGTCTCTGCTACGCGTGCGAAACCGGAGCGGATTGCTAGTTTTAATAGATAAATAAAATTTATAAAGATCTTTATGTTGGTTAAAATAACCTGGAATTAAAAAGACTCGAGTATGGCCACTCGGTGGCAATGACTGTAGGAAGCACTGTCACATGTAATTATTGTGAATGGAGTGACTATTTTTGACTGATTTAAAAAAAATCTGGATTTTAATTTGACTCCTTTTCTTTATTTGTGTGTAGCTTCCATCATGGAATGGATGGATGGATCATGGATCTTAGTATTACCAAAAACTTTTCATAAAAAATTTGTAAAAAGATTTTAATTATGTTTTTTAAATTTAAAGGTTCTCATTGTAGTCCTTTAAAAAATGGAAAACAATCCCATTTCTAATTGTGCACAGATAACATAAGTTTTAAACGACATGATTTAGACTCACTTCATGGTTATTTATTTTTAGATCTGGAGGTTGAAAAGAAATCTGAAGAAAGAAAATCTGTTCAGCGTTCGAAGACCATTAGCTCTTTTCTAATCGTTGAAGGGATTTTTGAGTCGGGACAAGGAATTTTAGTTTATGATTATGTTAAAGTAACTCATATGGTATACTATTTATTTCTTGTCCTTAGTTTATTTGCTCATTCAGACACTACTATGCAATAAATATAAGTATAGAACTATTCAATTTAGACGTTCATAAATATAGCATTTGTAGTTGTAACTACTAAACCATATCACATTATATCAACAAAAACATAATTCTGTCCGTATGCCATTTAATTATTATAAATTATAATTTATGTAACCTTAATAAGGCACAGCCAAATCCGGAAAACGTGAGTATAGTGATAAGCGTGCGCGGTTAGCGATTTTAACTCGCTATTTGGTTATCGCTCTTGCGAGGGTATTATTACACAACTGCCCAGAAATGGAGTTAAATGTTTTCAGAGTTCATCTATGAATGAGTGTGAAAACAGTGACAGTGGGAGAGCCATGCTTCGGCACGTATGGGCCGGCTCGACTGGAGTGATACCACGGCCTCAGAAAGCCGGCAGTGAAGCAATATTTGCATTGCTTTTCGCCGAGTGAGTGAGGTTACCGGAGGCCCAACCCCCTCTCAAAGGCCGGCAACGCACTTGTAACTTTTGAGTTGTAGGTGTCCATGGGCGACGGTAGTCACTTACCATCAGGTGACCCGTCTGCTCGTTTGCCCCCTATAATATAAAAAAGAATTAAAAATGCCTAAACAAATTTGGATGCATGCGGTATCGGTAGAATCTTTACATCATCCCGAGCGACACTGGCTTTAAATTTTTGAAATAAATTCTATATGGCAGTTGTATGGCGCGTAATGCGCCGCTTTTTTGTATTAGTAACTTGTTTTCGATTAAGTTATTGTGTTGAGGTCTACTTATATCCCAATTCTATTACGCTGAATGAAAGTTTGGATGGATGGATGTTTGTTACTGTTCCACGCCACAACTACTGAACTGATTTCAATGAAACTTGGTATGTAAATAGCTGGAGACCTGGATTAACCTGGAGAATCTGAAATTTATTTGAATAGTTCTTTTAAAATACTTCTCTACTCAGAGAAACAATGACAACTTTCCTTGAAAGGTTTCTTATTAAAATTTTCTATTACAGCCCGCTCCGCTACTCTCAGCTCAATCCCTAACTACAAGATTAAGTTATAAATATGTCTTATTGTGGCGTTAACTGCACTCGTTACTTATATTTAAGTGAAATAAGCTTACTTGGATGTCACTTAGCACGCTGTTGTTGTGCAAACTGGTCTATTTTCACGTCGTGTTAAATGAATATCGGTACAAATTCTTTTACTCGCTAGTATGGTCTAAGGATTTTGAAATAGGAACAGACTGTAGACTTTGGGCTAGAATACGAGAGGAGGGAGTTTTTTATGGAATAGGGGGCAAATAAGCAGACCGGTCACCTGATAGTAAATGACTACCGCCGCCCATGGGCACCTGCAACTAAAAAGTCACAAGTGCGTTGTCGTCCTTTAAGGTGGGAGTGGGGGAAGAGTGGGAACAGGGGAGAGGGAAGGGTTAGGGCCTCCGGTAACCTCACTCACGCGGCGAAAGGCAATGCAAAGCATTGCTTCACTGCCGATTTTCTGTCAGGCAGTGGTATCAAGCGGATTCGAGCCGGTTCAAACGTGCTGAAGCATGGCTCTCCCACGTTAGCGGAGTGAGTTAGAGAGGATCTTGTTTGTTTTTTACTGATAGTGTGTAGTGTCACTAGGACTCCATGGAAATGATGCGATTTGCGACTTATAAATGACGTCACTGGTGTTCTGACTCTCAAACGGTACTTGTAAATCCTAACCATGGAGAAGACCATATGGTTGTTAGCCAACTTAGGTGCATAAAACAAGTATAAATTAAAAATTACTTTGTTAAAAATATACACCTGAAACCTTTCTCAGGAATCGCTCTATCTATTGGTGAAAATCGTATGAAAATTCGTTCAGTAGTTTTTAAGTTTATCGCGAACAGACAGACAGACGCGGCGGGGGACTTTGTTTTATAATAAGTAGTGATTTTATACTGGTGTGCGATCACCAGAGTTGCTATTTATGTGTATAAAGTAGCAGTTCCTGCTTGGCTTCGGTTGCGTGGATATATTTATATATTTTGCATGGAACCCTAATTCTTTTTCCAAATTAAAAGTAGCTTAAGTTACGCCTTACAACACCAGCTATCTGCCAGTGAAAGTCCCGTGGAAATCGGTCCACCCGTTCCGGAGATTAGCCGGAAGAAACAGACAGACAGAAATTTAAAAAACTGTATTTCAGGTATAGGTATCTTGCAAATAACTGTATGAGCTTAAAACAACTATTATTTTGATATTACAAACAGACACTTCAGTACCAAATTCTACCCTAATTAGTTTGATTATTAATAACAATAACACTGAAGCTCTTGAATACCTCAAAACACTTTTTAGGGTTCCGTTCCTCAATAGGAAAATAAGGAACCCTTATAGGATCACTTGGTTGTCCTTCTGTCTGTTTGTCTGTCTGTCAAGACCTTTTTCTCAATTCTTCAAGTTGAAATTAATACTAATACATAAGTCTGCAGGCTCTTGAAGCCATATACAGCCATTTAAACTTTAGATTTCATCAAAGTTCAATTTGTAGATAAATCAAAACCTATAGGGTACTTCCCATTGACCTAGAATCATGAAATTTGGTAAGAAGCAAAGTTTTACAAGCACAAGTAAATGAAAAAATCCGAAAGCCGTTAATCTGTTGTTATATCACATAAAATAAAATTTGTTGTGATTACAAACGTATATTTTGCAAAGGAGGGCAAAAGTCTTCGAGAATTGATTCCCGAGATGGACGTATACAAGTTTGTTTGCTTACAGAACCCTCGGTGCGCGAGTCAGACTCGCACTTGTCCATTTTTTTTATGTGTATATTTCATATCGTGTACAGTGAACGGTGTATGGTTATATCTCTAGGTTATTTCTCCTACTAATATATCAATAATAAACAAAAACGTTCAAAGCCAATCGTAATTGTTTTAACCACAAATGCGAACCCATAAAAAATATATCGCATGTACGTTCACTCGCCAAATTGATGTTGTCGTTCAAATATCAATAAAGCCCGAGGATAAATTTCCATGATTAACTTTGTTGCGACCAAGTTGTGTAAGTAATATCACACAATATCATGGATAAGGCTAATATACTGTCAGAAGTTTAGAGACACTATCGACTCTCATATATACGCAACGAAATCTATATATTAATACGTGAAGCGAAAACTTTGGATCCCTTTTTACGAAAATTGGGCGGACTGAGGAGTATGAAATTTCGCACACTTATAGTTTATACAGAGAAGAAGTGACAAATGCTAAAATTTTTGAACAATATTTGCTACAAAGTTAAAAAAATGCAAAAACGGGTACATACAGCTATGAGTGTGCAGTATATATTTTCATCTGTCATGGTACAAAAGTCTATACAATGACAGGTCAAGTAATATTGGCCAATGAAATAAACCATGGTCGAAATTCGACCACCACGCGATCTCTAGTTCAAATAGATATGAGAAGAATAAAATGAGCGATCCATATTTAAAAATAGTTTTGCCTATGGTTAACTCGCGTAAGCTATTACCTCTCCAATCTCTACACGAGAGAGGTTATTTATTTAGTTTAGGTACACAAAACAGAACTTAGTACAATAAGGTTGAAATCACTATATACACATTATAGATAAACTACACCCAGACACAGAACAAATGATCGTGCTCATCATACAACTATTTGTCCTGGGTGGGAATCGCACCCACGACCTCTGGCTCAGCAGTCAAATCATTAACCACTAGACCAACAGGCTAGTTATCTTCTTTCCACGTAGTCTCTTTTTAACCGACGAAAAAAAAAGGAGGTTCTCAATTCGACCGTATATATATATATATAACGTATAAACGTAAAAATGTACTCTCATCATTTTTCCATAACGCGCCAAAAGAAGTACCGTATATGTATAAAGTACACACACACTTTTTTAGTGGTGGTTTTTTACTTGATGCGTGCAAATATTAACTGTTGATATTCTCCGTTTGTAACTGCATAGGTAAACGCTCTGTAGGGGGTCGGTCTAACCGTTGCCTTTGCAGAAGCAGGCCCGAAATGGTTGTGCGTCGTGTTCCGCGCGTTTCTCTGATTTAGAGGGGGGTAAGCCCCCGTACTCCACGGTGTGGTTGCCTGCTATCAGGCTGCCAAGGTCTGCAGGCGTTCTTGGGGCTTCCTTTTTAGGGTATACCCGGATCCCCTACAATAGACCTACTTGTGACGGAACACCGTGTGATTTAAGTCAGTTCGATTCCGAATGTCAATCAATGACAATGTAATTTAAGCTTTAATCTATACTAATAGGTATTATAAAGCTGAAGAATTTGTTTGGTTGGTTGAACGCGCTAATCTCATTAACTACTGGTACGAATTGTAAAATTCTTTTAGTGTTGGATAGCTCATTTATCAAGGAAGGCTATAGGCTATATAACATCACGCTACAACCAATAGGAGCGAAGCATTAATAAAAATGTTGCAAAAACGGGGAAAAATACAAACGCGGACGAAGTTGCGCGGGTCAGCTAGTTACTCAAATCTGTTATAAGTGGGGCTGCGAGTGCGGCACGCCCACGGTTTCTCCCCAGCATCGTTTGTCCGACCTCTTAGGCGTCCATTAGAAGCTCATGCAAACGTCAATCATTACCAAAAGTCATGATTGACTGATGTTCGTTGGTGATAGATGAAATAATAGCGACATTAAAATCTCATCATGTAACCGTCAATCACTTCATTAGACGATAGGTCATTCGTCAATTTTGGCAAAATGTGGCAAAACTGACAGCAAAACCTACCGTGTATTGGGCGCCTTACAGCCAACACCGTCTTGACTGACAACCAAAAAATATTTGGCAACTCAAGATATGGAAGAATTCTACTTATCCCGTAGTTTTCTCTCCATACATGGTAAAATGGTGCAAAGTTATTTACACAGTATGTAGTTAAACGTAAAACCCTGTTATAAATGCCTACCAAGTGCTTTTAGTCACACTGGGAGCTATAAGCTCCAAATAATATTTATCGCATTGGTGATTTTTGCAAATCAACCCTAATATTTATTGAAAGGATCTGAATATAAAAAAAAGGCACTGATTTAAAGAGGCAGTTGTAAATAGCAGTTTTGGTAAGTAAAAATTATATATGGCACGTTTAATAACTAGTTCAGCAGTTAAAACCAAGCAGTAAAGTAAACAAAAATGAGTAATAAAAAATAATGAAATGGATCAGTGAATATATAATTGAGCAGGAAAATAATTAAATGGGCGGTAAATGAACGAGCGGTTACGTGTGGGCAGTAATAAATCGGAATTTGTCGGTAAGAAATCTCATTCTAAGCAATTCTATAAACAATGAGGTGGTAAAATAAAATAAAAAAAACAATACCTAAATAGTAATGAAAAATTAAATTAGTTTTGCTTTGACTGAAGGAATTAAATAAAACAAATTGTATAATAATAATAGGAACTTTTATTCGTAATTCGAAACATACTTAAGTAATTAAAATGACATAGAATTTGCTTAGTAGCAGCTAAAATAAACTTATTGTATAATAAGAGCAGGTTTGGCTTTCGACGGTCTGCCTCTCTTCCTTTTTTGTCCGAGTGGAATGTTTTTAGCTTCAACTGGAGGCTGTCTTTTTTTTTTTTTCGCGTGGAAACCCCCACGGGTCATCACCTCACCATGGCTATTGGTGTCGTGGTATGTCGGAAACGAACCGAATAAAACCACACGGTGTTCCGTAACAAGTGAGTCTATCGCAAGGGACTCGGGTATACCCTAGGAAGGAAGTCCCCGAGAACCCTAGCAGACTTTGGCCGCCCTCAAATAGAAGGCAGCCACACCATTGGTAGCGGAGGGCCTTGCCCTCCTTCCGATTTAGAGAGGCGCACGCGGAACACGTCACGCCACCGTCTCAGGCCTGCTTCTGCTAGGGTAACGGGCAGCCTCACCCGTTACCCCCAGGCCAGCGCTCATGGAGGCCGGAGATCATTATGCGCTCTCCGGCGCCTGGCGCCTCTTCTTCGGGACGGGAGAGTACTAGTCCTCTCCCGAACTGGAGGCTGTCTTAAGTTGGCGGGGAGAAGTCGCTTTTTTTAATTTTTTTTTGGTCTTTCAACTGTTCTTAACTGTTCGATCAATATTTTTATTTTTTCGATCTTAGTTTTTTTTTTAAATAAAATAAAAAATTACCCTCAAGTTGGCGGGGAGAAGTCGTTTTTTTACATTTTTTTTCTATTTCAATTGTTCGTTAACTGTTCGTCATTGTTTGATCAAAGTTTTTTTTGTTCGATCTTAGTTTTTTTTTGGCGGTTTAACCAAGTACTTCGTTTGTCATAAAATTCGGTTCTGGTACTCGCCGGCCGCTGCCGCGGCACGCTTGTTTCGCTCGCTCGGCTCGTGCGTTATGGTCACAGTTCTAACCTAACCTAAACCTAGCCACTTGAGAGTACATTTTTATTTTATTCGAAAAAAAAACTAAGATCGAACAAATAAAAACTTTGATCGAACAATGACGAACAGTTAACGAACAATTGAAATAGCAAAAGAAATGTAAAAAAACGACTTGTCCCCGCCAACTTGAGGGTAATTTTTTATTTTATTAAAAAAAAAATCTAAGATTGAACAAATAAAAATTTTGATCGAACAGTTAAGAACAGTTAACGAACAGTTGAAAGAGCAACAAAAAAATGTAAAAAAACGATTTCTCCCCGCTAACTGAAGACAGCCTCAACTGGAGGCTATAAGGCTAATAAGCTACACCCAACTAACGTACATTTACCTCTCTTTTCAATGAATTTGAGTTCGGGTGTCACCGCTCGCTATGATCTGCCGAACTATTTATCGAACCGCTCATTCCATCATTTTACCGCTCATTCTGTTATTGGACTGCTCAATTATTTTTAGAATTGACATTGTATGATAAAATAACCGACTAATTGATTTTTTATTACTGTCCATGTTTTACTGTCGCAATAATTAATCAACCGCCATTACATTAAATAACTGCTCAATATGTTTTCCAACTGATCACAATAACATCTCGAATATTTAAATAACAGCTCAAAAAATTAGTTCCCTAAAAAAAATCTATAGATACTCTATTCAGACAAAGGTGAGAGTAAATGTAAACAACTTCTACCCGCACAAGGAGTGATAATATCTACGTGAAATCTCTTACATTGGTGGGTGGATAAAATTCTACAGAAATCTATTGAGCATTGTCTAATGTTAAATTGAAATTAATGTATCTTATTGTGGTATTAGTATTATTTAGTTCGTGGGAGAGCCATGCCGCCAGCTCGCCGGAGTGAAACCACGGTTTCTTGCATTGCTTTTCACCGAGTGAGTGAGGTTACTGGAGGCCCTAACCCTTCCCTCTCCCCTCTTCCCCTTCTCTCCCCTTCTTCCCCCCTTCCCCCAAAGGCCGACCTTAAACGCTAGCAACGCACTTGTAACTCTTTAAGTTTCAGGTGCCCATGGGCGGCGATAGTCGTTTATCATCAGGTGACCCGTCTGCTCGTTTGCCACTATCCCAAAAAAAAGAAATACATCTGAAGTGTGGAACATCTTTACTATTTTCAATCAATCAGTAAAAAAATAAATTTTGTAATAGTAAGCGATAATAATTTTAATGGACTGGCTGCATTCGCATCTACCATTCAGTTTCTCCCACTAAATAAACTTGAGTTTTAAAATAATTTTATAAAGTTACACAATTTCCTAATGAAATTATGTTATTGTATTAAGTAAAAAATTCAAAGTAAAAGTAAACATTATGTTATATGTATATTATATTATCCACTTATAATACATTCCTATCCTTTTATAACCCCACTCAATATTTATCAATCGACCAATAGCATTGCGTTACCGGTATAACGGCGACAACAAAAGTCATATTCCTATGTAGAAACAGTATTGGTGTAATAGGGAGCGTGATTAATTTGATTTTAGAAGGGGAACCGTGGGAAAATTTAAAGATTTACAATATCGCTTCGCTATTAGTGTGATACTAGCTTAAGTGTCGTAACAAGCAACAATGTTTAACGAGCAAATAAATTCGTGCGTAACACCCCGCTGTTGATACGGTTTTTGTTTGGTGTAAGATATAAGAAAGTTCTGTTTTATACCAGTAAGGCGGCAAACAACTATGCGGTTCACCTGATTGTAAGCTTTTTGCTATAAAGCAGACCCTCGTTAGAGCTTCAGTTGGCAATGTTTTAGTGCCTTGCTTCATGAATATTTAACTACAAGCTGGTCCGAACGGTGGAGGGCGGGACGGTGCCGCGACGTAGCTGGTTGTAATATACTAGTTAATATATGGTGTATATACAGTGTCCTCGCGCCCCCGCCTGCTGTCTGACCCGGCCTTTACAGGCACCGATAACCACTTACCAAAAGTCGAGCCGTGCGCTTCCTTACTATTTGGTATTACGCACTTTATTTAATACTAGTTTTCACCCGCGGTTTCGCGTGGCTAACTTAGTTTTCGTGTGCTTATACGTTAATCGAGGATATTACACGTTTTATGTCGCAATTCATGCAAATCCGTTCAAGATTTAATAAAAAACATATTCAATAGGATGTTGGTTCTAATATACATATATATAACCAAGATACGGTCAATCTGTGTGCCAAATTTTATCACAAGTTGTTGAGCCGTTTTATCATGAAGATGTAACAAATGAACTAACCTACACACATGCACACACGCAAAATGCATCGCATTTATAATATTACACATGCCTTACACCTAAATGGCAGGTCGCTTCACACCTTGATGGAGCGCCTCTGTTGGGTCCGAAAGTATTCAGGCATCCCTGAAATACACGAATAAGTACAGATATATTATATCTCTACATATTATAAAACAAATTCGCGATAAACTAAAAAACTACTGAACAGATTTTTATGCAGTTTTTACCAATAGACAGAGTGATTCATAAGGAAGATTTAAGTGTGTAATTTGTTAAGATTTTGTGTAAATTGCAGGTGCCCATGGGCGGCGGTAGTCATTAACGATCAGGCGACCCGTCTGCTCGTTTGCCCCTACACCAAAAAAAAAAAAATTTAACGCGCTTTTATCAGCTTCACTTTGGTTTCTTGGAGCTTATTTGAGGATAGAGCCAGGAGCTGGATAGTGGAAGCCTACAGTGACTTAGTAAACCCCTCGAGTTTGGGCTTATTTGATTCTGTTGATGAATGGAGGACGATCCTCAGACCAGGCTAGGTGATCACGTCTGGCGGACCGCGGCCCAACGGTTGAGTTTGAGAAGTTGTATATATTCTAATCGACGCGAGAACTCTCAAAGCGCGATGCAAAAGCAGTAGTTACTACGTAGTTCAGCTCTTCTTCGCTAGATGATGTTTAAGTATATTTATGCTGTATGTGGAAGTCGCCACAATTCGTTTCGATGATTCCAACAGATTGGGCTAGGTAACCATGGTCTAGGGGGGTCCGGATGTCTTAATAAAAGCTGTTCCCGGATTCCTCCTACTTAAGACGCAGTACGGCACACCGTGTGGTGTTAGTTGGTTCGATTCCAACACACCATCCCACCGAAAACCCTGGTAAGGTGACGGCCCGAGGGGATTTCCACACGCACAAAAAAAAAATGTAACTATGATCTGGTAATCAAGCTACGAGGCGGATTGTGGAGGTCTTTTTTACTTCGTAATTCGGTTCTGAATTAAATCATGTTTTTTTAGTTTAACTAAACTATTATAAATTCCGTTTAGTACCTAACTATAAATAACCATAGTAAAATTGATATATTTTATACTATATACCGTGAGAATATTAACTAAAGTTCGCAATATTCCCATAATACTTGTAACTAGATCATTTAGCTCCTCAATTTCGAAACATGAGCACTTTATAGACCCCTCGGTACAGCTCTGTGGCTCATGTTTACAGAACACTATTAAGATTACATCTGGGATTGTAGTGCTAAGTGAAAGTGTGTTAGTGCTATATTATCTAGATACAGTAGTGCGAAAGCTTTGTGTTCATGGTGCCGTCCAAATTATTCAAATATAGATAGAAACAGATATGTTTTTATTTACCTATTAAGCTTAGATAGATGAACGGATGGCGCAATAGTTTCAGTCGTCGCCTCGCCGAGTTTTGTGGGTTCCAACCCATACGGGCTAAATGTTTGTGTGATATGGAGTTGTCTTTAATATATATATCCTACTAACCAGGGTTGCTAGTGTTAAATAAAATGTTTCTTTTTTTGTTAAGAATTAATTATTTATACTGGTATAACTGCGAAAGAAAAATCTGATAACAATCGGTTAGGGCACTTCGTGATCGTCAGCAGCAGAACGTCATTTAAAGGGATCAAATTCAGCCCATATAATAATTTCGAATAGAACTGTTTTGCTCACGTAGTCAGGCATCCCCGGCATCGATAATTTCGGACCCGGCGGGGGCCCTTTTTCAAAGAGTGAATCGTCCTGCCGCGACGGTGTCAGACGTTACACACACACACGTGAGTAAAACCGTATGTACTCGTATATCTTTAATAAATTAATATTATAAACGTGAAAGTTTCTAAGAATGAATGGATGTACGGATGTATGGATGTATGTTGCTCTTTCACGCAAAAACTACTGAACCGGTTGCGATGAAACTCGGTATGTAGATAACTGGACACCTGGGTTAACGCATAGGCTACTTTTTATTCCGATATTCTCATGGCATTGGGAAACGTGGGTGAAACCGCGGGGCGCAGTTAGTATATATTTATAGGTACTCGAAATAGGTACCTGAAAATCTCTGAAGCTAAGAATGCCAGCTTAGTGAAATAAATTGTGTTTAAAAGACAATTAAATACTCCTTAATTTTTATGAATTAAATACGAAGTGACAAATAAAGTGGATTACTTTAATTTAAAGAATATTTAATCGGCTATTATTTACAATTTATTTCACTAAGCTAGCATTCTTAGCTTCATAGATTTTCAGATGCCTTTATGTGACCCGGATTTGTATCTTTGTAAACCGGATTCATTGCCCTAGATTGTAATTTTTAGTTTCAAATACTCTTTGATAAGAAAGTGCCTTTAAATTTGGTTCAAAATCTGCGACTATCACCACGTAAAAATTATTATATAAACATAAAAAAAACCTGGATTAAGAAACTCATATTTAAATGAAGTAGGTGAGAATACCCCTCCCTTTTGAAGACCCTAAATACTTGAAAATAATAAGTTGTAAAGTGAAATATGTAAAACATTGTAAAAAATATTATAAATCCACTTTCCTAAAAAAGTGGGAGACAGAAGAGCAAATATAGGCGAAACATCTCATCATCTGCCTACCTTTTTATTTGGGGTCGGTGCAATATGTTTTATTCTTCCATTCTACTCTATCGTTCGTCATTTCACTGCTTACTCGCTTTCTAGCCATATCTTCTTTCACACAGTCCATCCATCTTTTCTTTAGTCGTCCTCTTTTCTTGTACCCGTCAACATCCAAACATAAAATTCTTTTCACCACATTTTGGCGAAACATCTATAAAAATAATATTATAGTCTAGAAAAACTAAAAAACCTCGTTTTTTGGCGAACTAAATTCGATAAAGAGTTACATTATTCTCCTGTCTTCATCATCAGACCATCGTTACCAAGCCCAATCTATTGGTCTTCGTTAAAACAAATCATATGAGCCCAAACTCGAGGGGCTTACTAGTAGTCACTGAAGAGTTCCATTATCCACCTTCTAACTCCATCCTCCAAATTATAGTATTGTCATCACTACATATTATAAAACAAAGTCCCCCACCGCGTCTGTCTGTCTGTTCGCGGTAAACTTAAACATTAGTAAACGGATTTTCATGCGGTTTTCACCAATAGACAGAGTGATTCATGAGGAAGGTTTAGGTGTATAATTTGTACCCGTGCGAAGCCGGGGCGGATTGCTAGTATCATAATAAATAATACGTACCGTCAACTAACCTCAAATTCTACAAAATTACTGAAAGTAATATGTAAAAACTATTTTTATCACTTATAATCACAGTAAATTATCTTTAAATCAATAAATTGTTTATAAATATCAGTCACCACGATATATTATTTAAAAAAATATATATTTATGTATATTTATACCTATATATTTTATTCGGACTGATACAAAACACGTGTTGTAGGTTCAGAAACACTTGAATTTATATCGTGAAGTTGGTAACTTTTTTGAAAAATTAAAATGTTGACTAGCTAACTTCAGGGTGTCGGTTTTCCGTGACGGTGTGCGCGCGCATTGTAAAAATTTACTCTCATCATTTTTCCCTAACGCGCCAATGAAGTATAACTTCAAAAACGTTTTCGGTGACATACTCTCGCAATGCCGTACATCGTACCAAGTGGAGAAATGGAGAGAGGAGGTCCGAACCAGAACTAACAATCTCCCATAACCATGTATATCTACCGACCACGACCACGACCACTCTGACAAGAGTGTACGACTGAGATGAAGATTTTATTTACCTCACCGTAATAACGTTAATGTGCGCATGGTGGTATGCACCCATTTTCTTGAGTATGTCAACGCAGGTAACGATGATCTATAGCTATAAAGCTAGATGTGCCGTTTAAAAAAAAGTGTGTGTGTGCAATTCACACACAACAGAAGTGAAACTTCAGAAAAGTAACCTACGAGAGAATGAGTAAAAATTTAAATCAACACAAATAATTTACTAATGTTAATAAATTTAATTTTAGATAGTTAATTTAAAAGTTATTGGTCAAATTAACACAGATGTGTTAAATAATTAACATAAATTAATTACCCAACGAATTTTAATACGCAAATGCACAAAAATGATACACGTGAATGATATACCACGTTGACTATGACGCATTTTCTGAAGGTTTCGTAGTACACAGGCGCAAAGACAAAGATTATAGGAAACACTATATACTTTTATTGCATCTCATTTTCTTGCAGGCTAAATCCTATTTATGTATATGTTTGTCTCTTTTCAAAGATTATAGGAAACACTGTAAACTTGTATTCTATCTCATTCTCATGCAGGCTAAATCATATTTATGACTATGTTTTTTCTTTATCGTGACGCTTTTTTGTTTCATCGTATTTCAAATCACAACGATTCTAAATAAGTTTCACTTCAAAATACGTCGCACTATTTGACACGAAAAGTTTCGGTAATTCTCGCACATAAGTGTGGATACATACTGTAAGCGATGATAGCTAAATACATAACAGCTTTTCATGATTACGTAACATTGGCCTATCTTACTAGACCAGCAATGTACTAAGTGTTCTTCCTTACAATCGATTATGCGTGAGCTGTACTGTGTTAGACTATTTAACAGAATTTTGCGTGCCACTTTCAGGAAGTTCATAGACAATATATCTATCTACCTCGTACTGGATAACATCATTGTCTAATAAAACATTTGATATTTATGAACTAAACGAGGCTGTATATTAGTCTTGTTGTATTGAATAGTTAGAATTATTCATATAGAGAAACCATTATTGGATTTTCGAACGTCACCAACAAATTTATCCGAGTGTGCCTCTAAGGCAATTGTACCATATCTAGCAATGATTTACATCAGCTGCAAGTCATTAGAAAGGCAGTAAGGGGACGACAGAACTGTACCCTTCACTGGACGATGAGCGAGCGGATGTGTGTTAAGGTATATACCTACTTGTTTACTCTCGAAGTTAAGGCACGACTGCGGTCATGCTTGAGATGGGTGACCACTTATACTATTAAAAGAGATTTTGTTTTACTAGGTAATTTGAATCCACTCTGGCAGCAGATGAGTCCAGTAGATGTTGGGTTATTGTAAAACAATAAGGCTTGAGCTAATACTTTGCTAAGGTATGTGGTAACGTACCTACTAGGTATCGATTCCTTAAAAATAATGACCTGATTGGTTATTTAGTTGTCATGATACAGCGCTTTAAAGTAAATTTGTGGATATCCGCATAATTGTGACACAAGAGCGATCGCTAAGAAACACTTCCTTGTTGAAGTGTTTCTTAGAGTACTTAGTTCTTGTTTTGATTCTTCCGTAGTGTGTACCGTAAACGTAAACATAGGTTAGGTTTTAAAAACATTTTCTTACTTCCTACAGACAAATAAATCTTCTTCGCCTAAATATGTAGTAAAAAAAACAAAAGTATTTCGGCAAAGGGACACGTCGCATCGCCACCGCCGCGCATTCCGCTGCCATCTTTTCATTTTACGGAATAATTAATTTGCTTGTTTGTATGTTTGGCAATGTGCCCTGCCCTGATGGCCGATGGGGCCGAAAAGTTCTCGAGTGGCGACCGCCCAAAAGATGAACTGATGACTTTGTAAAGGTCGCGAGAAACCACTAGATGCGGGTAGCGTAGAACCGAACGTTGTGGCGATCTTTGGGGGAGGCCTATGCCCAGCAGTGGGGGTCAACTGGCTGATATGATGATGATGATGATGTATGTTTGGCGCCACTCAAAATTATTTAGGTATTTATATTAGTCTAAGAGTAGGCTAACAAGAAAAGAACGTTCTCCCACCTCAGACGCTGGCAACGCACTTGTGACTCTTGAGTTGACAGGTGTCTATGGGCGGCGGTAGTCACTTACCAACAGGTGACCCGTCTGCTTGTACTTATTCCATAACAAAAAAAAATCCTTTTGAGTTCCTTTCTTCTTTCGTTGGTTAAATGTTTTTGTTAAAATACATTTATAAATCCACCAACATGTCGCTCCTCGCGTATACGTACTTCTGGAATCGTTTTTGTGGGTAGTGATCTAAGATGTTTTTATAGTTTTCATTGGTAGTGATTTATTTCCCCCCTTGCAAAAAAAGTGTGTGTGTGTACTTATGTACGCACGTAAGAACTTATACTTTTATCTAGTTAAATAAAGTTTATTTAAATATCATAATAAATAATACATACCGTCAACTAACCTCAAATTCTACAAACGTACTCAAAGTAATATGTAAAAACCATTTTCATTACTATCGTGAAGTTGGTAACTTTTTTTGAAAAACTAAAATGTTGACTAGCTAACTTCAGGGTGTCGGTTTTTTGTGACGGTGTGCGCGCGCATAGTAAAAATTTACATGTTGATTATCCAACTTCAGGGTGTCGGTTTTTTGTGACGGTGTGCGCGCGTATCGTAGAAATTTACTCTCATAATTTTTCCCTAACGCGCCAAAAGAATTATAACTTCAAAATGTATAAATGTTTTTGTGGGTAGTGATCTAAGATGTTTTTATAGGCAGTCATTGGTAGTCCCAGTCTTTCCCCCCTTGCAATAATAATATAATCGAAGTGAAATATACTCACCCTATCGGCCTAATCGTAAATGATGAAGGTACCATGTTACCTAACTAGTACAAAAGCGATAGTTTGACCATTACTGCGCTTCAGTGTCCAAGTATGTAAATCGTGAGAACTGGGCCACTGGACTAGCCGCTACTGAGTTATGAACAGTAAATTGTGCAATCAGACATCGGAGAGTTGTTTTTGGTTGAGGAAAGGTGTTTTACACGTAGCAATATCGACTACGAGGATGGTGCAGTAGCTCAAGTCAGTGGCCACCAACCTTTTAGTGTGGAGACGCTCAAAATTATTCATTTAAGCGAATACTCGTCCAAAATTTGACCTCTGAAACTCTTCCGTAACTTCCGTAGCAGTCCCAGAAATTTTATGGGATTGAAGCATCTTTTTCGGATGGATTCAGAGGTCATATTTATGGGTCGATGTCAGCAGTTAACTATACAGCAGTACGGCGGATAACTGCCAACTTAATTTCTCTTTATATAATTTTTGTTACGTTTGTAGAAACTTGTAATGTCGTCCGTTTCTATCATAAATCATTTTCTTTTCATAGTTACGAAACTAATGTTAAAAATCACTTATAGTCCAGTCGGGATAGACATAAAAATAGCCTTAAATAGAAAAAATTAGGGGACGCGTTTTTTTTTTTAATCGTCGCGGTGGGTGGTCGGAAGTCTACATTTTGATTTTCGGGGCAAGCCCGCCATTGGATTCGCCGCCATCTTCATTTGAAGTTCAATTTCCTCGTTTTTCTGAAATAACTCGTTAATTTGCAACTTTAGAGCAAAAATGGTGGGATCCAAAGTTGTTGGAAATTTAATTTCCCACAAGTTTGGTCATTATAATTTTTATACAAAAAGTGCGAGAACCAAAGTTGAAGGAAATAAAATTCCACCCTTTATGGACTATTAATTTAATGAGGACTGTAAAATAATTTATTTTAGAACAAGCTGATGCGTTTCTAAATTTTCCCCGTTTTTTGCAACATTTTTCATTGATGCTCCTCTTTAATTGGTCGAAGCGTGATGTTATATAGCCACTAAAATAATTTTTCAAGTCGAACCAGGAGTTTCTGAGCTTAGCGCGTTCAACGAAATTAACAAACAAACAAACTTAACTCAGTTTTATATTATTAGTATAGATTTAACTACCCTGTTGTATGTAATGACGACAGATATAGAGTACCTAGGTACACAAATAGGACAGAGCACAGTTGCATGATTGAAACACGATTATAAATACGCATATAATCGCGTTTCATAATAAAAGATCGTAAAATATGTAACTATTGTAATAAATTAAGTATACAGGATGTATATGATAATAGAAACTATCCAATGGGACTGGGAAAGTACCTGTACTTAAATCACTGAAAGGGCGTGACTTAAAGTTTAAAAAAAACTATTTGTTTACAACTGTATGTGGGAGAGCCATGCTTCGGCACGTATGGGCCGGCTCGACTCCGCTCGTTACCACGGCCTCACAGAAAACCGGCCGTGAAGCAATGCTTGAATTGCATTTCGCCGCGTGAGTGAGGTTACCAGAGGCCCTAATCCTTCCATCTCCTTTATTCCCGTCCTTCCCCTCTCCCCCCTCTTCCCACTCTTCCCCTCTTCTCCTACTCCCACATTAAAGGGCGGCAACGCACTTGTGACTCTCGAGTTGCAGGTGTCCATGGGCGGCGGTAGTCATTTACCATCAGGTGACCCGTCTGCCCGTTTGCCCCCTATACCACAAAAAAAAAAAAAAGTTATGACCGTCACCAGATTTTACGTCTATTGAATGTATCTCATATCATTGTATATTCAATTGTTGATGAGCCAAATAAATAAATAACCAGGATTTTAGAGATTTGTGACCCCTGTCTCGTCAGTAAAAGTAAGCAAGGTTCTAACCAAAATTTGCTCTAATGTTCCTTCCGTTTTTCAGCATAGACAATTTGCACGGTCACATAAGTATGTTTAATTTTGAGAATCTACTGAATTTTACAAAAAGTATTTAAATAATTGCTGACGGTATCGGTGGTTAGATACGTAATACTCAAACGACCCTTTGTCACATTGAGGATATAAGATCTACATGCTAGCCCATCCTCATTTACTGCATCCAGGTACTTTACCGCATCACAAGAACACAAACTCCGATCCGTGCATGATTGCGGTAATTATCGAAAACATGCAACAAACGTTTTAAATCTCCATTCATCAATGAAGAATCACGAAAATCGTAATCCTAACTAATAAATCTGACCGATATTATAAAAGTTGGATGGATGGATGTATGTATGTTTGTTACTCTTTCACGCAAAAACGGCTGAACGGATCTGGATGAAATTTGGCACAGAGACACGCACTTTTTATCCCGGAAAAATGTTTGGTTCCCGAGGAATAGATTTCAACCAAAATTTCGATGCGAACAAAGTCGCGGGCAACAACTAGTCCTTCCAATATTATAAACGTGAAAGTTTGTGAGGATGTATGGATGTATGTGTGAATGTTTGTTACTCTTTCACGCCAAAACCACTAAACCGATTGAGATGAAATTTGGTATGTAGATAGCTGAAGACTTGGATTAACATATCGGCTACTTTTATTCCGATATTCCCACGGGATTGGCACTTACGCGGGTGAAACCGCGGGGCGCTGCTAGTAAATTATAAATGCGAATGTCAGTTTGTTTGTTTCGCTTTCATGCAGTACCTACTCGACCGATCATCACGAAATGTTGCATTACAGGTTGTCAAGCGTACTGAAAAGGACAAAGGTACCTTTTGTCCGGAAAAATAGGACTGTTCCCGAAGGTATAATATAAT
The DNA here is from genome assembly GCA_963859945.1 of Euplagia quadripunctaria. Classification (NCBI taxonomy): domain Eukaryota; kingdom Metazoa; phylum Arthropoda; class Insecta; order Lepidoptera; family Erebidae; genus Euplagia; species Euplagia quadripunctaria. Next base: position 4,905,080 of record OY982588.1, on the reverse strand, counting down.
AATCACTACATATTATAAAACAAAGTCCCCCGCCGCGTCTGTCTGTCTGTTCGCGATAAAGTGAAAAACTACTGAACGGATTTTCATGCGGTTTTCACCAATAGACAGAGTGATTTATGAGGAAAGTTGAGGTGTATAATTTTTTAACGTTTTGTGTAAATTGGTTGAAATATGATTGTTGAAGATGTCTCTACTACCCGTGCGAAGCCTGGGCGGGTTGCTAGTAATCTATATATAATAATACGTGAAGCGAAAACTTTGGATCCCTTTTTACGAAAATTGGGCGGACGAAGGAGTATGAAATTTCGCACACTTATAGTTTATACAGAGAAGAAGTGACGAATGCTAAAATTTTTGAACAATATTTGCTACAAAGTTAAAAAAAATGCAAAAACGGGTACATACAGCTATGAGTGTCCAGTATATATTTTGACCTGTCATAGTACAAAAGTCTATACAATGACAGGTCAAGTAATATTGGCCAATGAAATAAACCATGGTCGAAATTCGACCACCACGCCATCTCTAGTAACTATAAAAACTTGACACACCACATACCCGTGTATGTGGTGTGTGCGTCTGATCCCAAACTAAGCAGTCTGTACTATGGTAATCAGACTGCTGATAAACATACTTATTTATTACTAAATACTCTGGCTCAGCAGTTAGACACCAGACCAACAGGTCAGTAAAAATAACTTTACGCGAGCGAAGCCACGAGTATAAGCTAGCTATTAAATAATGCTGTATTGTTGTCATCCTCCTCCGCGCCTTTTCCCAACTAAGTTGGGTTCGGCTTTCAGTCTAACTACGATACGGCCGAACTTCGATGTTTTACGTGAAGCGACTGCCATCAGACCTCCACAACCCAAGTACTAGGCGATATCGAAGTTCTGTAGTTAGACCAGGTTGTCGGACTTTTTAGGGCTCCAACTACACGTAACGAATGCCACAGATGTTTGTATGGCACCCGGGACCGTTAACGTGCTCTGCGAGGCACGGAGGGGTTCCAATGTGTTAAGAATGGTCACCCAGCCTAGACTGACCTGGCTAAAATTACTTAACTTTGTAATATGCTAACCTACTCGGGTACCGGTGCATGCACTTTAAGTGGCAATGAGAATGACTTTAGTTTTGCACGCAAAAACGTCGTCCAAGTTGCGGCTAACGGGAACTATTCTACTGGGTAAAGAGTGACCCACATTTAGAGATCTGCTTCTACGAGAGATCCTAGAAGAGAGTATAAAAAATAACGTTTTTCGCAGCAGTAATTGATGACGGCTAAGGAACCACTACCTCTCCTGCATCACGAGCGGCAGGAATCCTTTCTTTGAATTACATTTTTATCATTTTTATACAAATGCAAAAATTAAAACAAACTCATTGAAATTGAGAAGAAAAAAGACATTTTTTTTTTTCAAAATCAATTTCACACCTCTATGTATAAAACCCTATATATAGATGCTAAGTTCGTGCATAGGATCATACACGACCCAATGTACGGAGAAACTTGTACAAGAGAAAGGCTTCGATACGATTGCTATCAATTTACAGAGTCTTGACTATGTAACACTGTATAATAAGGACAGGCTGGTAACAAGCCACTGAGAACTTTGGATTTATTATGAGCTCACGTTGGACGATAAAGGAACCATAGGTATCCATTTACTTTTATTGCATATTAGATTAGAGTTTAGAAAATATTTCATTAATAATATGAAAATACTGTTTTTTTTTCGACGCAGTGGACCAGTAGCAGTTATTCCGCTAGAAGACCGTAGACCAGTTACCAGTGAATGGTACTCCGAAGTTTGTCTACCTCAAGCTTTCGGGGAATTGAATAGCGAGCGACCAAGGAGTGGTGTCCGTGGCGTTCTCTTTCAAGAAGATAACGCGCCCGCTCACACAGCTGCTAGAACAACTAGGGGGCACAAATATTACCCCATCCTCCGTACAGTCCAGGTTTACCTACATGCGATTTTTTTTATGTCCCACGGTAAAAAAAATGCTTCGTGAGCAAAAATTTAACACTGCAGAAGAGGCCGTCGAAGAATTTCGGCGGTTATTTTTCGCTCTCCTGCAAGAAACATTTTTTACATGTCTCGAAAGCTGGTTCACCCGACCAACTATTTTTCATTTCACCAACTATTTTTAGAACAGCCCACGTATTTACTTAACTCTTACTAATATTATAAAGGCAAAAGTTTATGACCATGGATGAATGAATGTTTGTCACTCTTTCACGAAAAAAATAGCTGAACGGATCAGGATGAAATTTGACACAGAGATAGATTATAGTCTGGAATAGCACATAGCTACTTTTATCCCGGAAAATTTACTTACAGTTCTCGTGAGATAGATTTTAGCAAATTTCCACGCGGACGAAGTAGCGGGCAACAGTAATTCTATTAAAAAAAAACAATAAAGTATATTAAAATATATAGAAATCATACATATAAAATAAATGTATGGTTATATTTTTATAGCAATAAAGACTAAAAATAAAAATGATTAGGCTATTTCGAAGTCACGTGCATATTCCCTATTGAATAAAAGCATATTTTATTATTCTGCTAAATAGGTGAGAACCAATATGACCTGGATTAACACATAGGATATTCCTAATAGTGGTAAACGAGGCCCGTGCAGGCGAAGCCGCCAGCAAGAACTAGTAATATATGTATACTAGTCATTGTCCGTGACTTCCTCTGCGTAAAGTTAGTACTTCGTTTAACTTGTTTTTTAATCAAACATTATTTATTTTTTATCATAAGTATAGATAACAATTTTTATATCACCAAACTGGTCTACTCACTTTTATCCCCTACTTTAGCCTTTTCAAGTTTTATTTTCAAAAGTAGCTTATTTCCTTCTCCAAAGTCCTATCCACTTTAAAGAAAAATTGATCAAATTTAGTTAAGTGGTTTAGCCTTGAAAACGTACAAGACAGAGTTACTTTCGCATTTATAATATTAATAATAATACAGAAGTATAGAAGCCGCATAGAAACCATGCTCAAAATCTAACAATCATATTGACCTATGGGAAACATATTTATGAGAAAATGGACCAGGACATGAAAAAGGTCAGGGTTCTCTGTGGATCCGTAAAACTGTATAAGTTATGAGTAGGTATCTCTATGCCTTTGGAAATATTTACGTCTTATTTTTTATAATTTTATTTCCTTTTTTTTTACAAGACTACAAACAGCTAATGTCTAACTATCAAACTAGGTTAAAACCTGCGTTGAGAAACATCAGTAGGTTCCTCGCTCGGTCCACCAAATATAGCAAATGTTGCCATTTACATACAAAGTAGAAAATAGGTGATGGCATGACAATTGTGTCAAGATACGAACCATAAGTAACACGTGGTTCAATAAGTACCGATACTAAATACTAAAACAGAGTTTTTTTTTGATAAAATTCTTTTTTATTTATCAACGTACTCTCCTTCAACTGCGATACAGTCTCTCCAACGTTTTTCTAACTTTTTTTAACTATTCCATGTGTGTAGAACGATTTATCTTTGGCTTCAAAATAAGATAGATAGATAGATAGGTACTGTTTATTGCACACCAAAAAAGTATTATACAATCTAGAAAATTAATATAAAGTGACAGTAAAATAAGCTTCCGTTGTTGCGATTATCCGCTCTGCTGACATCCGATTGGATTCCGGAGTGAAATGGTGAATCCATGTTTCATCCATTGTCACATACCGACGTAAAAAATCCTTATTATTTCTATAGAACAGTAGCAATCTGAATCATTGATACGTTGTAGATTTTGAGCAATTGTCAGCAAACGCGGCACCCATTTGGAAAAGTTTTTTCATGGCCAAATTTTGATATAAAATAGTGAAAACACTACCAGTTGAAATCTTCGCTATCTCAGCTATCTCGTGCACTTTCACCTTCCGATTCAAGATTTTAAGGACTTGATTGATGTTTTGTATAGTCACTTCTTGATTTGGACGACCAGAGGCGTTCAGCATAATTTGTGTCTAAACCTACGATCGCGTTTGAAATCGGCATACCACCGACAAATTATTTCGATACGACAATTAGAATTAGAGTAACATTGACTTGTTTACATAGTTATTTAGTTCAAGTGAAGCTAAGTTGACAGAACTGATCGCTTCTCATCCTGATCCTGTAGTAGACATGTTTGCCCATAGCTTTCTACTGATACTGACGTCTCTAAACGCATTAACATAAACACCGGTAGTGTCAATCTGGCGTTGCTAACCGACCCCAGATATACATCACTACACAGTCTCGACCATAAATCTGTATCTACATAATCTCCTAAGCTAATATTAATTGCCAATGTCATGTCAGACTGTCAACAAGTTAGAGGCGTAAGCGCAGTTCCTTGTTTTATGTTGACGGTACCGATGTTGCCAGACTGAAATAAACAGTTATTGACTGGCATTACTTTAATTATTCGATGGATTTACGAGTATATATTTTATCTATACTAATGCATATAATAAAGTTAAACAGTTTGTTTGTTTATACGCGCTTAATGTCTGGAACGAACTGTCGGATTCGGCATTTTTTTTTGTATTAAATAGAGTATTTTTTTTTGTTTATCTAAAGAAAGTAAAAAAAAACACTTCCATCCATCCTCACAAACTTTCGCTTTTATAATATTAGTAAGTTAAAATAAAATAAATTAAGAACAGAAGTGGCCAATGATTTCAATATTCTATGTTTTAGAACGAGTCATGAAAAAGTTTTGAAGTCCACAGGTAAGATACATACACACATCGATTTTTTATAATTATATACATAATTAGATAGGAAGACGATTGTACTCACCAGTGTTCTTCGGGGGTGCCTAACTTTAAAAAAAGAGTATGTTTTATAATTTCCTACTACGGACCTGCTGCGTTTATGTGGCGGCAGGTATTAGAATAGGGTAAGTTATGATCTTACCTCACTTTTGTCGTTTATTAATTTTTTTTTAAGTGAAAACTCGTTTAGCGGCATTGAGCACTTTTTGAGATGGGTAAAAAATGTTAAACTTTCGTCAGAATTCAGGGTCACGTGCACCCTGATCGAAAATGTATTGAAAAAGTGTCCGAGGAAAAACTGATCGAAAATGTATGGAAAATGTGTCCGAGTGTAATACATTAAAAAAAATATATATGTGAGGGAGGGGGTGAGAGAGAGAGGGAAGGAGTGAAAGAGAGATGGAGGGAGGGAGGGAATCTAGGAAGGGAGAGTGGGAGAGGGGGAGGGAGAGTGAGGAGAGTGGGGAGAGTGGGAAGAGCAGGCAGAGTGGGGAAAGTGGACAGAGTGGGCAGAGTTGGTAGAGTAGGAAGAGTGGGCCGAATGGGCAGAGTGGGAAGAGTGGGCAGAGTTGGTAGAGTGGGAATTGGCAGAGTTGGTAGAGTGAGCAGAAAGGGCAAAGTGCTTCTTTTTTTTTTAATTAAGAATACTAGTTCTCTTTTTTTTTCTGAAAAAAAAAACAACTCCCGCATTAGGAACTACTCCTGTTTCGCGGGGAACTTTACAAACATAGAAACAACGGACACAAAGAACACCCAGACTCAGGTGGGAATCGAACCCACGACCTATAAGCATAGCGGTCAGGGTCACTAACCACTAGACCAACAGGCCAGTCCAATTCCAATTGTATCTTTGTGCTGGGTGAAATATTTATTTTTACCTTTCTTTCTTTACTAAATACCAATTTTACACGTTAGATCAACGCGTCACACATCTGACCCATCACTAAAAGTATTCCTGCAAATTATCTGTATTAATAATTCGGTCAAGGGGTACGTACGTAGACTCGATTGAAACCTTACCTTAATAATAAAACATAAAAATATAATGATTTTGAGTCGACAACATATACATATACAAAATTCGGATTGTCGAGTATTTTGTTAAATTCTAATGGTGCAAATGGCAGTCGCCATATTGGCCACTCGGATGCCATCTTGAGTTCGTTAAGGCCGATTCACACGTATCAGTGAAGTTAGTTCCGTCCGGTCCGGCACGGTACCGCCATATTTTCTATGAACGCATCCCTGTCAACCATATTTTTTGAAGTGAAAACTTCTTTAGCGGCGTTGGGCACTTTTTGAGATGGGTAAAAAATGTTAAACTCGCGTCAGAACTGAGGGTCACGTGGACCCTTATCGAAAATGTATGGAAAATGTGTCCGAGTGTAATATGGTCACGTGGACCCTGATCGAAATTGTATGGAAAATGTGTCCGAGTGTAATATATTTAAAAAAATTTTTTTTTTTATAATGAGATCGAAAGAGGGAGAGGAGAGGAGGAGGCTCTCCTCCTCCTCTCCTCTCCCTCTTTGCCTCTGCCTCTTCTTTTTTTTTTCAAATATCTACCTACATTTTGTAAAAGATTGTGTATTATGAGTCACATTTCACCCGAGCGCAGCCGGGTTTTCATCTAGTATATATTAAAACGATTTAAATCAGTTCTCAGTAGTTATTTTACAGCTTTACGCTCATTGAACACATAATGATGTCTCTTTATGGTAATATTACAAGTATGGTGGCCAACCGCCATGTTTGGATCCAAACGGTGTGAATAACGACAACAGGCTACGTCCCGAGGCGTGAAAAAAAGTACCATACCAAGCTGGGTAGTTTCCATATCTGTTGGTAACTCTTTGATTATATACTTGTTTAGATGACACATTCGGCCGTACAGAAAGGTGCTAATAAAGTCGACTATATTTCGTAGACTCATGTGTGACAGACGTCATTGTCGTTTGAATATCGAAGCGACGACACGCTTGCGAAAAACAATTAATCATGCCGGTTTGTGCTATTAAATTGTGTCGAAAACATGCCAGAAAACCTTATAAAATCACTAAGATTACTTTCATCAGTAAGTTTCATTTTAATTAACACTTTTTTCTGAGAAAATACGATACTTTATTTCAAAATTTGTAGCTATGACAGATTAGTCGGTGTTGTCAGTTTATTACGGGGCAATTTTACAAAAACTATGGGTAATCATAAACCATGCAGCTATTCCTGTTTTATATTATTAAAAAAGTCTTTCGCTGAAGAAAATGATACCTAAAGAAATTGGTGATTTTGACTCAAAGTATTTTAATTATTCATGTTAGATGATACGTCTGTACCATCTAACATCAATAGTTAAAATACTTTAAAGAATAATAATGATAGTCTTATAATCACTTATTTTCACTAATTGACATTGGTACCTAATTATAATTTTAATTAGACCAATCATTTTTCGTTTCTAACAGACTCAATCACTTACACCTCTATTTAAAAATGTTTTTTTTGTTGTTTAATATGTTTTGAAATAAATTCATTTTCTTTTAAAATCATTATTTTATATACCCTTCATCTCCTTGTGACTTAATACAAGTAAGTAAATAATTTAGAGCAGGCATCCCTAAACACGCACACAGTGACAATTTGTTGACAATCACTACACGCTCGTACTCACACATTATTCGTAATTGGATCCCGTTTTGTGCGCATCATTTGTTAGAGTTACTCTATCTAGACAAGTATATAATCAAAGTGCTAACTATATGTATGTGATTATAAAATTAAAAACTGCCAAGGTTATCGAAAACCTTGGGCCTTATACGTTTGCATCTATTGATAAAAAAACTAAATAAAACCGTTTAAAAATCACTGAAACAAATACGTCTTTGTCGTTGTGTTATACTTAGAAGCTTACTTAGCGTGATGGTTAAGGCGTAGGACTTGCGACAAAGTGGTTGCGGGTTCGAACCCTACCCAGTGCACTACCGGTGTGAATCTACTCCTAACACAAGCATTTAGCTTAGCTGAAGATGTTAATAAGAATACCAGTAATGTGTGACTCACGTTACTAAAAATCTTAAAAAAAAAAACAGTATAATTTTTATTAGGCTAGAATGACTTAAATTTTACTATGTTTAATTTTGATATACCTATAACCCGCTCTTAAATATATTTAAAAAAAAATATTAGCTGCATATTAATTGTTTGTTTGTTCGATAGAGCTTCATGCCAAAACTAATGAGTAGATTTTGGTCAAACTGTTGCAGTTTGTAATGTAATTTAAATATTGCTGCAATTTTCACTATAAATGGAGACTGATTTCCATATAAAACGACATTCACGCGCCGGAGCTCAACATGAATGAAAAAAAAAAACAACTAAATTAGGCCAATTTGCCTAGTTCAGTCCAGTCGTTGATATTGTGATATTTTAACGTTATATGTTAACTGCAGCGCCCCGCAGTTTCATCCGCGTATGTCCCGATCCCGTGGGAATATCGGGATAAAAACTAACCTATATGTTAATCCAGGTCTCCAGCTATCTACACACCAAGTTTCATCGCAATCGGTTCAGTAGTTTGTCGTGAAAGAGTCATAATCATACATACAAACATCCATACATCCTCACAAACTTTCACGTTTAAAATATTAATAGGATTACTATTCGTTTTTGGTTATTTTGTTTTCTCCCTACCTCTAACATGAACTCAGCCACGCCTTGATATGGCCTTGTCTTCTTGATTATTTTTCATGTAATTTTCATTTGTTTCATTTTAGACATTTCGATCGAACTCGATTTTATGAGTTTTTATTAATTATATTGCTTGAAGAATTGAATTCATGTGATAAGGTTTTTCTGTAAAGTCAGTTTGAATGTGTTATTTAACTTCTTTGCTGACCGTACCTACAAAAAATCCTAGAATCAAACGCTCGGTATAATTCCAAAGCCTTTCAAAGCCCTAGTTGAAACGGTATGTACTAGAAAAAGCTGTTCCCTTTATCGTATAGCGCCGTCTAAATTACCGCTAGCAAAAAAAATTGCGGTGCCGATTGTCGGTGCAGCCATTGACGGAATGAAGGTAAAAAGTAATTGAGTTAAATGGTTGACTTTAAGACTAGGGTTCAGGTTTATAAATTAGAGGTTTTTTTATGGCACTAAAATGGCAAACAAATTCACAGCCTGTTAAACAGTTACACGTTGAAAACTTGAAGGGTTCCTGGTTGAAGAAAGTTGTTTAACTGCGGTCTTCGGTCGGCTCCATTTCGAGGTCTTCCCCATTTTCATAGTAAAGTACTTTCTGACAGAAGGTTGTTAAACCTAGTCGGAGAGGGAGATAGGGTTAAAGCAGTCTTAGGCATGTCCATGACAGGCGTTTTGCTAACGTGCGTCAACTAGTACACTCACAATGTTCAAATAGTTACACAACTCCCGCATTAGGAATCACTCCTGTGTCGCGGGGGACTTTACAAACATAAAGAACACCCAGACTCTGGTGGGACTCGAACCCACGACCTATGCCATAGCAGTCAGGGTCACTAACCACTAGGTCAACAGGCCAGTCAAATTCACATGCTAATGCGCGTTTTATTCCGACACGTTGGCGCCAACGCTTATGGCGCGGCGCCAACGCTTACGACGCAACGCCATCGCTTACGGCGCGGCGCTTACGTTGACGCGCGCTTTGGGATCCTTGGTTTGCCGTACATTCGATCACAGGAGCGCGCGTCAGAAATAAATTGTGTGAAATCTATAAAATGAAGTGTCACCGTGAACTAGCCATGTGAATACTATACAAAAAACAACGCGTGTTCGACGCGGAGCCAACGCCGCGCCCGTCATCTGAACATAATCTTACTCAGCTTGAGACCTGTTCAAAGTTTGGATAGTTGTGGAAAAGCAGATTGTGAGCAACAGGGATGGTTCATGCTATTTGTATGATTTTTTACTAATTCTCAACTACGCTTTTGAGAGTTCATACTGAGTTGTGTACAGTCGTGTGCTAAATAAAGTGATTACAAATAGTTTCTAGTACCCTCTAATTACTTAATTTTTTTTTATGGTATAGAGGGCAAAAAGTGGTTGCGGGTTCGAACCTCACAAAGTGCACTACCGACGTACAAGAACACTCGTAATGTGACACGTCACTAGTATTCCATCTTAAAAAAAAAAAAATATGCAAGGTTCCTATAATCAAGAAACGAATCGTTTCTTGATTATAGGAACCGGGCATTAGTTCACTATTTACTTGTCTTTTTGTTAACTTGTTACAATCGTGAATTTGGCGTTCCCTCTTACATTAAGTCATATCGTTTCCTTTCCCTTAAAGCATTTAGTTAATAGCCTCTGCATTGTTGTTGCCCCGAATTTTAAATACATTATATAATAACTATAAATTAAAAATTTAAAAAACCTCCGACACAATATAATAAAAATAGTATGAACGGCCATCTTGGATTTGAAATTAATCATAGTGTATAGTATTCTACTAGTCAAGCCCTTTCATTTGATACCCATATTGAGGGAGTTGTGAAAAAATATATAATTCGCCATTTCGTGGCGGCGGCCATCTTGGACCAATTTTCATCAAACATAGCTAAGAACACTCCCGACTAAGTCACCTTTCAAACAAAAAAAAAACAAAATCAAAATCGTTTCATTTGTTCGGGAGCTACGATGCCACACACACACACACACACGCACGCACGCACGCACGCACGCACGCACGCACGCACGCGCGCAACGCACGCGCGCACACACGCACACACGCGCACACACACACACACGCGCACACACGCACACACGCGCACGCGCATACGCGCGCGCACACACGCACACGCGCACACACACACGCACACACACACACACGTCAAACTTATAACACCCCATCGTTTTTGGGTCGGGGGTTAAAAATACACCTTAGTAAATATTTTGTTATAATAAAGTTATTGTTTAAAACGCCTCTGTCTACTTAATTCAGTGTATAAGCGTGAATAGCCCTTCAGTATGTATGTAAAGTTATTATTTCTAACATGGTATTCTCTATTTTGTCATAGGTGGCGTCACTCCCACTTCATCCAAGATTACTATAGAGGAAACCACATCTACGCAACTGATATTAAAGTAAGTGTAGTTTTAAATACATACTAGTTGCGCCCCGTGGTTCCACCCGCGTAAGTCCCGATGCCGTGGGAATATCGGGATAAAAAGTAGGCTATGTGTTAATCCAGGAGTCCAGCTATCTATATACCAAGTTTCATCGCAATCGGTTCAGTAGTTTTTGCGTGAAAGGGCGACAAACATCCATACATTTATCACACAAACTATCACGCTTATAATATTAGTAGGATATTATTTTAATTTGATTTACGTTACATATTGTTACGAACTGAGGTTCAGGATTAGTATAACAATACATTACCAAAATAAACACAATTAATGCAATAATTCACAAATAACACAACTATAATTAATTCTCACCATTTAAATTATTACTTATACTCCGCACTTATATTTACACTTCTCTATTCACTTGTTCTCAACTAGAACTCTATTAATACCGCAATGCAAATGCCCTTTTATACCTGTACGTTATTTCATAGAGATCGTGATGTTTCGCGAAAACTCGAAACCATTCTGGAATTTGCATGTGCATCTCAATTTAGGTAATCGTAACCCTTTATGACTTCCTCTACTCGACAATATTATATTAAACTAGCCGTTCCCAGGAGTTTCACCCGTATTTATAGTCACTACTCCGCTCCTAAGGGGCGTAGCGTGATGTTACATTACTTTTCTCAATTAATACTCTATTCAGTACCAAAAGATTTTTACGAATGCACCTGATAGTTCCAGAGATTAACGCGGTTAAACAAACAAAAAACTTTTTTATCTTTGTTAAATAAGTATAGATTAATGATAACTGTGCACTAATTCTATAATACTGTTTGTCGAATATCACCTAGTCATGTCGAATAGTATTATTAAGTTATATTATTACAATAATCGTTATACAAGGTGTTAGAGAAACGCTCCCGAAAACGAAAACAGACGATAGTATCAATTATACCTTTAATGATGGGTTAAAAAAAAATAGATCCCGATAATAAAAAAAAAACATCTTTTTACAACGTTTTATTAGCATTATTCACGCTCCATCGTGTTATTAAACCTAAACAAAACTATAATTGCATAAAAAATACCTCACTTTATAAAAAAAAACAACAGGGTACCGCAAAATCAAAAACAGTTGACGCGCGAGCGCTGAACTAGTGCGGCCTTCGGCGCCCGCGCGTCTGTCTTCGTTTTCGGGAGCGTTTCACTAGCACCCGATACATTCCATAGATTTAACTTAATTAATCGCCTCAACCTGCATTGCTAGTCGGTTTCTCCTGTCTTTCATTACCTTTTGTTTCCCTTATTCTCTTGTCTTGTTTAAACGTATTTAAATTGATCAAATGTAAGGAAAAACTGTTTAACGTTTCAGCTCAAGTCATCAATTGCCAAAAATAAAGCTTGGACCAGACCTCAGAAGCGCCAGAAAACCTAAACAACACATAAACAAGTAAGTTCCTTATGGTAGAATGGTTAGAGGGCTCCGACTTTCCGGCAACAGCCAGTTCGAATTACAGGTATTGGGCCGTCCAGTAATCACGTGATGTTTTTTTAAAAACTTTTTAACCCCCCCTCCCCCCTGGTGATACGTAGTGAGGTTTTACACTAACCCATTTATAATAATACTAGCAGCGCCCCGCGGTTTGGATCCCGTGGGAATATCGGGATAAAAAGTATAGGCTACTTTACTGCGTACTGCGTTAAACCAGGTATCCAGCTATCTACATACCAAGTTTCATCGCAATCGGTTTAGTGGGTTTTGCGTGAAAGAGTAACAAACATCCATCCATCCATTTAATAAAAAAATCAGAATATTATCGTTGAATACAGATATAATAGCGCGTTTAACGAAAACATAAATACACGTGATAACTCACCCCCCCCACCCTCGTGATATTTCGTGATTTTGTCCGAAATTGGAGCCTCACGTGATTAATGGACAATCCCTATCCAACCCTGACCTGCTCGAGCTATTGTTTACATTCCTCAATCCATGCGTATAAGCAATCTGAATCTACTATTTTGGAATTCGGCAGGCCGTTTCTTACACCCGTTACATTAATATATTTAATGGATTGAATAAATTGAATCCATATATAGTAAATATTGTAAAAACTCGAAATTAAAATTGCGCCATAATTGAAAGTTGTCTGAATGAATACATGGATAATTTAGTATTCAACCAACATCAAATTACATTAGTATCGCCCAGAATCCAAAGATGGTGTCAATAAAAAAATTAACTCACGGTCAGCATTTTTCGTTGCGCTAACACTTTTTTCCGCCTAGCTCCGATAACGATAACGTACGATAAGAAACTTCGTTCCAATATAGTGGTCCAGCACGGGATCTTACTGTATTATGTTCAATCAAACGATTTAAATCGCTTAAGCTGCTGGCGAAAAATCGCCCAAGTGCGCTTTTAGAGCACCAACATGATCCAAGTAATTTTTTAAGAAGTTTTGCTTTTCACATTTCGAAGTACATTTTATAACTTCGTCGACTATTACTCGTTAACTTGTTAAACCTACTTAGCTTTGATAGTTTTTCCACTACTTAACTACTATCATAAATTTGTTCACCCATTTAAAAACAACCATTTATCGAGCAGAAGGGGGCATTTAACTCTTACAAAAATTAGTACTTTAAAGGTTAATATTTCGCAAACGGATCCCTGAATCGAAAATCGTTTTTACAAACCCGCAATATCTTCAAAAGACATATTCAACGACACCCCACGCCATGGGATAAATGAAAAATAAATTATCACCACTTCACGTATAGCACTCTGTGTACGAAGCAGTTACAACTTTGTTTGGCGTAATACACATGTGTACCCAAATTACAACTTCCTTGTATGTACTAACAGTCTCTGAGCTAAATCGCGGTAAGACGGACATATGGATATCGCGAAACTGTAAGGTTTCTACGTTGACTATGGAACCCTAAAAACCCAATGCCTAAACAATCCAAAATATAAAGAATCTCGAATACAAAGTTTTCGTCCAGAAGAGTTAAAAAGAGTTGGCTACCAAAATCAGAAATGAAAAGGCGCAGTGAATTTTTTTATTTAAAAACCCTCCGTACTGTATGACAAACCCATGGCGCTTACTGCCAGAAGTCGCTCCCGGGGTTGGAAGCGTGGGATGGCGGTCAAACAGGAAAATTATTAATCAAAATAAAATCATTGAGTGCAGTCCTGAAATTTTGTATAGTTATTATTATTATTATTAAATAAAGACAACTCCCGCATTAGGAATTACTCCTGTGTCGCGGGGGACTTTACAAACATACAAACAACGGACACAAAGAACACCCAGACTCGGGTGGGAATCGAACCCACGACCTATGGCATAGCAGTCAGGGTCACCAACCACTAGGCCAACTAGTTTTTAACTGTAGAAATCGCATAAATTATTGCCAGAACTCTAGGTCGAGGGTTAAACGTTGCCAGAAGTCAATAAAGTTGAAAAAAAAAAAATTATTAAAATTATTATTATTTTCAAATTTAAATGACAAGGTGCAGTTTTGGCAATTTCGTTTTCATATTATTTAGAGAAATATATTCACTGCATCTTATCATTTCTGATTTTGGTAGCCAACTCTCTCTCTCTCTAAAAACATTCAGATAAAAATGCGAAAGCCAAAACGTCCTGTCCCGAAATTGAGACACTCCGCTTGGTCAAAACCATAAATAGTTGTTTTTTTTTTTTTATTTCAGGTTGAAACCACCGGTACCTTACACGCCGCCTACTCCACATTTACCGACCTTAGAACTTACAAAGCCCTTCCTACCTATGATACCGTATATACAGAAACCGACAACTGACGCGCAGATAAAAACATTTCTCCTCAATACGGCACTACAAAATGCATTATCAGAATCATTGAATCATCTGACACAACCACCGACAAAACTATCTGACAAGAAAGATGAGTTCGTCAGTGATGATGGTCAGAGCAGAAGGAGACTCCACAAATGCGATGTGGTTGGTTGTCATAAGGTGTATACTAAAAGCTCTCATTTGAAAGCGCATAAGAGAACACATACTGGTGAGTTTATTTCAGTTTTCTGCTTATGTCAAACAGTAGTTCTTGATGACTGTAGGTATTTAACTGTCATGGTTTAAGTGACTAATAGGATAGTATTCACATTTTTCGGAGAGTTTGAATAATGCCCAATGAAACAATAGTGAATAGAATAAGAAAATGATGTGTTGCTTGAATATATTGTGTATTAGTTCGGATACATAAGTAGATAAGTACATATTTTTTATTGTATATTAAAATTAGTAGTTTAATAATTTTATTTTACGGAAGCAGTCAAAACATGTTTAAATACAATATTCACAAGAAGTTTTGGCATATTATATAATTGTCGTTGTTTAAGAATTTATAGGTCATTCATAACACCTGGAATTAAATCTGTACTAATTATTATTATTATTTATTTTTCTTACTCTTTGAATATCAATGATGATTAAGAGATTAATAAATAATTACATTTATGATGTACAGTGACTTTGAAGTGATTTGGACCGCTGAATTTTGAGATTCTTAGGAACCTAAATGCATTTTTTGAGAGCGAGTAAAACAAGTTCACAAGCAGAGTGCAAAGCGTGCAAAGCACAGCCAGTAAAATTGTGACAAATAATGAAGTTTAAATCATTAAAATAACTGGCTGATTTAACTAAGTAGCCATTATTAATACTGCCCGCATTATAAGTCAACATATATATTTTCAATATATTAAAAAAACGTGTAGTCTTGGTTGGTAGTTAGTAATCTTTGTACAATATTCTAATGAGAAATACTTGTACCAACTCTTTAGCTCTAACTCTGAGCTATCAAAATCAGTTAATTACTAAAACCCTAAGTTTAAAAATGAATTTCTAAACTGTAGGTACTATTTTTTTACTTTTTCTTTCCAGGTGAAAAACCCTATTCTTGCGGTTGGGCAGGCTGCGACTGGCGATTCGCAAGATCCGACGAACTTACCCGACATACGAGAAAACATACTGGTCACAGACCCTTCACTTGCCCTTTGTGTAGAAGATCTTTTGCGAGGTCTGACCACCTAGGACTGCATATGAGAAGACACTAGTTTTATATATACTACACGCCTGGAAAAACGTTTTCTCCAGTGATTTCAGTCTGGGAAAAGCAGAGTACGACATGGTCAAAGTAGTAAAAACCTTCAAGATGGATCTACTGTCTGACGTCGAAAGTATTAAGAAAATGCCTGTGTTCAGCTTTTGCTATGGTAGATATAATAATGGATTAATATGTGTGTTGGACCAAATGATTTGAATAGTGTATCGGTTACTTCGCGAAAAAACCATGTTAAAAATTACTTTCAGTTTTAGGACAGAACTCTTTTAAGAAAGACGACTTTCCAGGAGTCGCTTCTACATTCGCATGTGCTGGTCACTGTTGACAAGCCGAGTTAAATTAAAAAACCGAGTAAATTAAATATGTGACAAAAAATATTAACCTACATAAAAATTTAACCTACCAACTATTCTGACATTCCCACCAATATGGTGTATCAAGGCATAACTTAGAATTATACAAACATTAAGCTGTATTCATATAAGTTGCTGATTTGACTAGAAAAATACCCTGTAATTGTTTTTAAGGTTGGGACAGACAGCGGGCGGGGCCCGGATGTCTTAATAAAAGCTGTTCCCGGATCCCTCCTATTTAAGGTGCAGTTACGGCACACCGTGTGGTTTTAGTCGATTCAATTCCGACACACCGCCCCACCGAAAACCCCGGTGGGGTGACGGCCCGAGGGGGTTTCCACACGTACAAAAAAAATAAAAAGAAAGAAAAGACAGCGGGCGGGGCAGGTCGGCGACGAAATATACTAATGCCGAGCACGACGCGGCTGTGTAGCATCTTCTATATTAACATTACAACCGGTCACGCCACGTCGCCTTTCGCCCCGCCCGCTGTCTGCCCCAGTCTTCAATCGTGGTATAAACTTCCCAAATTTCGATACACTTTCCCGCCAATCCGTAAAACTCAGTGAAATGTTCTTCTTGCATACAAAAAGACCATTCTATTTTCACGTTCTATATTACTTATTTACTTAGTCAAATCAGCAAAATTTGTGAATGCGTTCTAGCTTTTGGTACCCACTGCGAATGTTTTTTGAAAATAAAAAAAAATATTTTAGAAGTAAAAAAGAAAAATTAAACAATATAAATTTTGCCGTGACAGTGAAAAAAAAACGCGGTCCCGCGTAAGTACCTCGTTAACTTTTCTAATTTTCCGCGCAACTTTCTTAATTTTTTCTTTCATAAGAAACTTCTCCTGACAATAACAAATACAAAAAAAACGAATTAGCGAAATCGGTCCAGCCGTTCACGCGTGATGCCGTGACCAAGGGAAATAGGAATTCATTTTTATATATATATAGATTAAGTATCCATTAATTTTCATTTAACGAAAATTTCAATTTTAAACTAAATCCAAAAGCTTTTCGAATCCTAACTAATGTTATAAATGCGAAAATGAGTTATGAACCGAACCTTATACCCGAATGAACATCTAAAATCCAAAAAATAATAAATAAACTGTCCTTAGATAATTTTCTTAAAAATACTTTAAGGCACAATTGTGAGCCTTTCATACGACAAATAAGTCGCACGACAACATTGAAATAATCCTTTTAATGTATACCGAAGTAGGGGTAGGGTAGGGCAGTTACCCCTCCCCGCACCTCCCCCCGGCTTTTGAATGCTGACGTAGTATTAAGTTTATAGGACCTGCTAAAATAAACATAGACAAAAATAAATTTTGTTGCCCCGGCTCTTAGCACAAAATCTGTGTACGCCTGTGTACATAATAAAATGTATGTATTGGTTTATAGACCAATATCCATTATTAAAATAATATAATTCAGCATAAGCGCTGACTGCGTCTTAGAACAATATTAATAATAATCAAGACCAAGATTAAAAATAAAACTGTGTATGCGGCAATTTTTGTGACTGAGTATTCCTACAATATGACAATTGGGTAGACGTCTATGTTCCAAATAAATTAATTCGCCAACTCAGGTAAAATAACCTAAAATACTGTGAAAATTGTCGGCCAATTTTACTTTAACGTTTTTAATTTATTTTAAAATCATCAAATTAATATTAAAAGGGAATGATTTGACAACAGTAAGGCGTGACGTCACGCCTTAGTATTTCACACAAAAATGTACCGAACCTTGCGTTTTTCACGTTTACTAAAAATATACTGATTTGACAGTCATATTCCCTATTAATTATAACTTATATGCACATATAAGTAAAACTATACATGTGTGTTATAACTTAAAACTAACTTATTCTCCTTAACTTCTACTTAACTTCGTATTTACCTGACAATAAAGTACTTAAGGGCATTACATTGTGATCCTTTGCTCAAATGCTATGACAATAATTTTTATTTAAGTATATTTTAATGTATAAAAATAAGTACCTATGAATACTATTAGGAATCCCTAAGAATTTATAAATCCCAATAAAGATTTTATTGCTTTTCTTGTTTATAAAATGTTGAGTAAAAAATATAACTAATAATATAAGTTACTTATATAATTTATAGGGATCCTTAATATTTTTTAATATATATGATTAATTATAATAAAATAAAGTGGCATTATCCTTAAACATTAAGGCCAGTAATATAACACATTTATTATTTTAAGATATTTTTAGAATAAGTATATTTTAGTTGAATAATATAATATTTTTAAAAGAACGATATGACTTTCTTAGTAAATTTTACTCAGATATTTGACATTGCCCAGAGTTCAAAGACACGGACTCTACGGAAAAGTTGAAGAACTCAAAAGGTGAACATCATTCAAGAGGTGAATAAGACTCAATAGGTAATTAGGACTTGTCGTTGTTCATTCTTACATGAGAATTATCTAGAATTAGTAATCTTGTAAACATTTTCGTGTTCCATGATATAATATTATTTACGTGTTTACGAGTCAGCCTGTGACCACGGCCAGTGCAACCTGGTCGAAACGTCAGGCAATTCAGAGGTATGTAATACCTTCTCGTAATCGCGTTATTCTCGTAAACACGTAAATAATATTATATCTTGTAAACATCAAAAACAAACCAGAAGTTTTATGCGTTTTAATGCCTTTCACCATCGAGTCCAATTTACCACTTTTAATTAAAAAAATATATTAATGATGTTTTCCGATAGTTTGGTATAGTTGTTGAAAGTATTGTAGTTTGTTAATAAATTCTGATTTTCGCTATGATACAAAAAGTATGTTTGAAAAAGTATATACTTTTAAAATATTACTTTTTTTAAGAAAAGTTAAATTTGAATGTGTCTAAAATCGGATCAATAGATAAATAATATTAGTAATAAAATCAATCTAAACTAATATCTATAAATTTAATTTACTAATAATTAGTTTGATTCCAAAATCGAATATCATTAAATCATTTGACATTTGACTACCCGAGTCATAATATCGTTCATACGGGACCCATCTCAGAAGCAATGCGTTTCAAGCTTCGAAGTTAAGATTTACAGATATTAGATTAGATTATTATTATATATTGTGATCTATTTGATGACACCTTATGTTAGAGAACATTCTCTATTTAAATAATTAATTTTATAGCCCAATCAGCCGTAAATAAAACCAATATGATGACGGGATGGCGATATTTTTTTCTATTATAATTATGATATGCTGTAATGCTCAAAATAGTTCCGTTGTATAAAAATATATAATATACAGGGCAGTAGTGGCAATATTAGTATTATAGAAAAACTTATTTTCCTATTTTTATACTTAATTTTTTAAATTTTATCTGATGTTTTCAGATTTTTACTATATTTTGTTTTGTTTTTAAAGTTTATGTTATTGTAATAATTAATTAAATATACATTGAATTTAGTTTATAAATATGATGTTAGTATAGAACTGTTAAGCGACGTAATTTTGGGGCCAGTATTTCAGAAATTACTTAGGTTAAAAAAATTTAGAAATAAAATATTTTTAGAAAAAAAAGGTATAATGTTAAATTCCTGTGATTTTTTAATAAAAGAAAATGTATAAAATCTTTATAAAGTGAACTATAATTAAATTATTCTTAAAAGTTTTAAACGTTTTAAAAATAAACACTATGATCTCAATTGGATATTTCTCTCTATTTGTTTTATAATTTGATCTCAAAAAACAACTAACAAGAACAATTCCTACACCTAATTAAGTAGAAACACACTTAAATGTATTTATAATTAACTATTTAAATATGTAACCACCTTTAGAATTGATCTGCTATCATTATTTCAATCATACAATTCGCAAGAAAATAACACAGTAAATACAGTACAGTATAGCACAGCACATTACAGCACAGTATAGTACAGTACTTTGTAAGAAAATTAAACATTAAATTAATAGGCACATTCCTCGTTGTCCAAGTGCCAGGGTAATATAAAAACCAAGTAGTAGAATTATCATCATAAGAGCAACGAACCTTTTCAGTGATCATGTTCTCCTGGTAGGTACTTCAAATGAAATTCCTCCGGATTGTTAAATGATTTAATATAGCTATAGGAAATTTTGTCGAATCTAGACCCGTAGATTGTCCAATCTAGACCTACGAGGAATACTGAGTGGACAACGAGGAACGAGTCTAATAATTATAAAGTACGGTAAAAAAAATTATTAAAATTAAAAAAATATATTAGATTTTTCTGACAGAACTATACTCGATCTCAAATAGAAAGTAATAGAAAAGCTTTTGGTTAAAATTTAATTTTAACACGTTCTAGGTGGCTCGTCTGTTTTGGAACTAATAATAAATAATGCTCTTAATAATCAAAATTGTACACTTTAAAAGTTTCGCCACTATAAACTTATAAAATACATATGAAAATATTTTGTCACACCTTTTTTTTTTTATATATATTCTGTAAAACTAATTAATAAAAAAAAAAACGCGTTAGGTGTCTTTGGGACACCGTTGTTCCTTTCGCTATACAGCGTGTAAGTATCACCGGCGCGAATAACTTACAATAACGTCTTTCTTTGGATACTTATCACAATGCAAAAGTCAGTTCATCATATGCGAGATTAAGGATTTACAGTCAATAGTTTGATTTTGAACTACGCAATGTAACGCAACACGCGTATTGTGCGGTACAGTGAATGACCTTCAGCACACGGCGCCGTCGAAGCAGCTGCTTACATAAATGTTTTACATTGCAGTTTTTGGTTTATGGGGTATTTACTGATTTTTTTTCGGCAAAATGTTCTGTTTACTCACTGTGATATTCACATTTAACAATTTTCCGGCAGAAATTTCCAATGATTTTCTACCCAGAATGATGGTCTGAATACACTATTTCAGGATTCGGTACGGTGTCACTCACACCCTCTATATTTAATGGATTGAATAAATTGTATCAAAACATAGTAAATATTGTAAAAAATCGAAATTTAAATTGCGCCATCTGTGAAAGTTGCTCGCACTAATATTATGGTTAATTAGTAAACAACCAACATCAAATTACAGTAGTATCGCACATAATCTACAGATGACGTAAATAAAATAAATCGACCCACGGTCAGTATTTTTCGTTGCGCTAGCACTTTATATTCCGTTTCGCCGCCGCGGCCCCGAGCGTCTGAAGTATAACGTGCGTTCCTTACGAACTTCATTCCAATAAATCTATTGTAATATGAATAAAAATAAAAATCAAAAATATTCAATAAGTTTTCACATTCGACACAAAATAGTTTCTAGTAATAATAGCAATTGTTCTCTCTCTCTCTCTCCCTCCCTCTATCTCTCTCTCTGTCTATCCCGCAATATTCAAAGTGTTTCTATTTAATAACAAAAATGTACTTAAATAACTAATTTAAATAACGCATTTCACCGGCCAGTAAACGTAAATGCATAACTATAACATTGATTATAAGTAATACTTTAAGTGTATAGTTTTAAGTTGTACTATATATAATTATATATTTAATTTTCAACAGTAAAAGATTTTAGCACATCCTTCTCAAGAGATCAGTATAGAACACAACACTACTTAAATAAATTTGAAAAAGTCAGGACTGTACTCGAATTTACAATAATCGTTTCTACCAACTGAGAAACCCGAAAACCTAGTTTTTTGTTAATTTTCCTAAGTCACGTTCCATGTATTAACTCATTTAAAGTTACAAAATCTTGCATTGTAAATTTAGTCGATTTTTATTGTCTATGCGCTCAAATAAAAACTTTTTAATTAATTGTCTATGGGCAACACATTATAGGTAAGTGTTTGAATACTCTTTGGTATGCATCTGTTCCATGATATACCTACACGTAGCACGTAGCTATATGAGTTAAATTCTTATTGTAATGTAGTTTGAAATTCGGTTATTGAATAATTTTTGCATGAATTTTATTTGTTTTATTGGTTACATGCAAATAAATGGTGCTAAAATGTTTACTAATTTGATAAGCTCAATTTGTATAAAATTTTATATATTTCTCGTTTCATTATGATAATAAAATTGTAAAAAAGTATTTAAGCTTTTTTCTTTATTTTACCCGTTAATTCTGTGCATTAATTAATAAACTTCAGAAGGCATACATTAAAATACCGGTCAAGTGCAAGTAGCAAGTGCAATGCAAGTAGTAAGTAGAGCCGCACCCTTAGGGTCCCTTACCAACTTGATTATCTTAACGAAATATGCGTTATTCTAAGTTCTTCAACTGGAATTGTGTATAAATTGCATTAATTTTTCGTAATTTTTTTACCCTATGGGTTTTGCGAGTTTCAAAATACTTATAATATATAAAGAGCGTGTATTATGTGATTTAGTTGAGAACGAGGTTCGTTTTTTACGTCTACGTAGCTACTGGGATAACGTAAAAAGTTCTCGGCTTGGCACATAAATGGCGTTCTGATCAGAAAAAAATTATAATTCCCGCCTAGGTGCACTTGTCATTAGTGCTATTCTAGTCTAGTCGATTGACAAGTTTCAACTAAATCTTACAACCAGTTTCTTTACAAGAAGTTTTTCCGATTTTAAAAAGTTTAAAGGAACTCTGCTCCTTCAATTACAACCGTTACAAGTGGGCAGCTGAATTCATACGTGGTCGCATGTCCCTCGAAGATTACTCACGTAAAGGACGGCCAAAAGCCGTAATCACACCGAAAACCATCGAAAAGGTGCATGATATCGTGTTAGACGATAGACGTGTGAATGTAAATGAGACAGCTGAGGTCGTGGGATATCGGAAGAAAGTGTACGAAACATCTTGCACAAAGAATTAGAAATGCAAGCAAGATCGTGCCGCATTTGCTGAATGATGATCAAAAGCAAATGCGCTATTTCGCAGCAATGTTTGGAACAATTCAATAGAGATCCGACCGATTTTGTGCGGTGATTTGTTACCACTGAGGATAAGACATGGGTCCACCACTACACGCCAGAAACGAAACGGCAGCTGAAGCCAGGTGGTCCAGCGCCAAAATAGAAGTCGATCGCATCTGCCGGAAAGATTACCAATGCCAAGATGCCAAAATTCACGAAAGCTTCAAGAAGAAAAAAATCATCTTTGATTTAGGGTATGATTTGACCAGCCCCCCTCCCACCCCGCCTATTCTCCTGATTTGCCTACTCCAGACTTCCATCTGTTCCAAGCTTGAAGAAATTTGTTTCTGCGGAGCGCTTCACGTCCAATGAAGAAGTTCTGAGGGTGGTAGATGGATATTTCCACAGCCTTCCAAACTTTAACTTCCGGAAAGGAATAGTGATGTTAGAGAAACTTTGGACCAAGTGTGTTGAAATCAAGAGAGAATATTACTATTATAAGTGCCTAGTGCTACCTCGACCATTTTTGGTTTTTTGAAGCGCGCTCATGCTTTAAAGCTCACTGCTCAGACTTATGGTTTCGAGAAACCTCCAGATCCTATCAGCAATAATTGTTAGTATTGCCTGCGGTTGCATGATGTGCAACCCTGGGTTAATACTTCGGTACCGAATTAGTGGGCCACAAAAGCATAGAATTTGCATTGTAGTTTCTTCTGCCTCTCGACAAAATCAACTAGGTTAGGTTGAACATGTGTTTGTTCAGTTTGCAGTGTTCGGTGAGGGTTCTTGATACTGCACAGATTTTGTATCTTTTGAGCTCCAGAACTTCTTTTGATGATCTTCTTCTGATCTTCGTTATCATAGCCCTTTATTAAGGCTTTTGTGTTAAGACACAAAAGACAAGACCAGTCGTGGTCTTCCATCTCTAAATTGCTATTGATGTATATTAGGCGTTTATGGTTGAATAAGCTCGCTATTTGGTGATGCCGCAGAATGCTGTCTACACCAACTCTGGCGAGTTCATAGGCTTTTTCATTGCCATCGATACCTAAGTGGCCTGGTACCCGTCTTAATGTAATTTTGATTGATTACCCCAGTGTGTTCAGGTTTTCCTTGTAATTTTGTATTGGCTTTGAGCTAGTCTCAAATTTGTATAGTGCCAATAGCGCCGCTTGGCTGTCGTAGTTGATATAGATGTGTTGATGTCTTACTTTTCTTTCAAGGTTGATTTCCACGCATCTATTTAATGCGGAGAGCTCGGCTTGAAAGACGGAGGCCTCTGTTCCCAGAATGGTGCTCTAACTGAATCATGGCCTCTCTCCGTAAAATGCACAACCTACATCAAGGCCTTTTTTCGACCCATCGGTGTACCACTCGTGACTACCATTTTTGTTGGATTGGAGTCCTTCCAGCCATGTATCCCTCTGTTGTATGTCTACTGTGTACCTTCTCCCGTTCTCACGAAGTCGATCTCTGTTTGCATATCGTCCGCTGGCATGTTTAGAGATCTTATTTCGAAAACCGACTGTTTTAGTGAGTTTAGTGTTCGTGATTGCCACTTTGGTTTCGTTTTTGTACCTATGTATATGCTTCGGGTAGCTTCTTTTTGCACATAGATGCTGAACGGAGTTTACAGGACGAAACGAGTTTACAGAAAACGAATTACAGGATAACTTTATAAATCTTAAAAATAATAATATTTTTATTATATAATACAAGTACATTACATTATTAAAATTCATTTACGTGTGTTTCAAGAAGTAAAACCTACTTTTTCCAATATAGACTATATCTCGAAAACATTACTTTCAAATTACTTAAAAAAATAAACCTTTAATTTTTTTGACATAACTGAGAAAAGCTTTAATAAAGCCACAAACCAAAAGTTGAAGTTGATAAATAATAAATTCTATGTGAAAAAATAGCATAAAATGACGATAAACCTGCAAAAATATATAACAAAACAGTCATAGCTAACCACAATGGCGTGCGTATTCATTCTTATTCGTTGGTTTAAGTTAGTGTATATCGAAATGTATAGGTTATCTACTGATATAATCATTACTACATATTATAAAACAAAGTCCCCCGCCGTGTCTGTCTATCTGTTCACGATAAACTTCTAAAGTACCGAATGGATTTTTGTACGGTTTTCACCAACGGATAAAGTGATTCATGAGGAAGGTTTATGTGTATAATTCAATGGTTTTGTATAAATTTGCTGAAATATGACGATTGTAGGTGTCTGAAAAAATCATCCTGACTGGGAGCTTTACTGGGGTGCACCGTGTAAACCAATAGTTACTTATATGAAAACAATTTATTATCTACGGAGTTATTGCTTTTAAAACTATCCAGTAACTATGACAGGAAAAAAATGTACTTACTCATATATGCTCTGCCACCCGTGCGAAGCCTAGTTGCTAGTTTTCCTATATAAATGGGATATAAAAAATACTTGTAAAAGGCCGCTTTAAACTGATTGGATATTTAGGTTTGATTTTATTTTAACAAACTAAGAGAGAAGATTGAGAACCTCATTCTCAATTCATCTATATTTACTCCTTTAAGATTTCAATGATTCTTATTTCCTGGACAGGGGCAGTGGTTACGTAACGGATAAAAAAAAAACTACTCATACATAGCGTGGGAGTCGTAAAAATACTTAGGTGTTAGGTATATTATCAATTTTTTCAACAGAGATTAGAATTGAGATTGAAGTGCAGTGTAGTCGGTTGTAGGTACTTTTAAAGATCACATCATTGTAGATTGATGAAAAAATGTTTCTTCCTTATAAATGTAGGTACATATTTGCAGGACAAGGGTTGACTAATACAAGAAATATTTTATTACGGTTAAGTAGGTACTATTTCATCGATCCCAAATGACTCCAACTATCAGAAACTTTTTCTGTTGTTATATAAACTTAGGTGGAAAGCTAAAAGGTCATCATACACTATACCGTCACGGTAACGTCACGGCTCAAACCCAGCAATAAAGTTGTCATTTAAATCGGAGCATTAAAAAAACGTGGTCGTATAATATATTTCATAATGTCAATATCAAAATACCAACGGCGGCAGTAAGCGAGCTTGCTGCAACCACACAACTCGACTCGCAGTCGACGCGCTATAAGCTCGCGGTCAGCTGGCTTACAGCGCGCCGATTGCGTGCCGCCACCGAAAAAACCTCGCGGGCGGCTCGCTGACTGCCAGCTTGCACCTCGCGGGCGACGCGTGGTAAAGCACGCTGGCAGCTGTGCCGTTATAGTGTGTGATGAACCCTACAACGTCAGCACGTTTGATTCGTGGTCACCTCACCACTACGCCGCGCCGTGTTGTGGGTTAAATCCCATACGGGACAAAAAATCTACCAATAGTTTAAATGTTGTTTGTGAATATTCCTAATGTGGGAGTTGTCTTTTAAATAAATAACATCAACAATTAGTTGTTGTAGTTGATGTCTCGACTGTATTTTCTTTCTAATCTGATTCAGTTGTGCGGTATGCGAGCACTGTCTCAGTCCGCTATTGCCACAGGAGAAAATAGCCGTTCGTCAAGGTTTTAGCTACCACAAGAAATGCCTTAAGTGTTGTAAGTATTAACATACTAACTACTTAAGGATTGAAAATAATAACATTAATTTAAAATTCTATCCTCAATCATTCACCGCCGACAAAAAATCCCATCAAGGAATAGAAAAGAGCTGATGATCTTCGAACGGCTGAACAGATTCATTGTTTTATTATTTCTCTTTATTGTACACCTCTTAAGTAGTAAAAAATTCAACCATATTACAATCATTTAGGTATAACAATCGGCGGTCTTATCGCTCACTTTTCAATTACTTATTAATGTTTCAATTAAAAAAAAATTATGCGTCATTGTCCTCCAGAAATATAATTCATCGTTGTTAATTGTCCTGAAATACTACATTAATGAAATCAAGCACGTGACATAACGATAAGGATTTACATATTTTCAGTTTATTTTAAGACTTTCATTACATTTCTGATTTTTTTTGTGTTGTTGACAATGACCTGGAAGGAGAAAGGACGAAAAATCAGCCTGTTGTTTTTAGGGGGAATATAGTCCTGATTGGCCTGAATATCGAAGATTAAATTACGTACAAATATAATCTTTGGCTGTGGCAGAACTCGTGTCTTTCCCATTAAGTAATTTTTTATTTTAATCCAGACGTCTGCAGCGAGACCAATCTCCATAATGCCGAAGTGTTCAAAGGTGTTATATTCTGCTATTCATGCGCGCAAAGGATCTTCCAGGGCTGCGCATCCGCGAGGAAGACCAGACAACAAGTCAGTAGTCGGCTAAATCGATCTAGGTCGAAGTCACGAAGGTATAGTTGTCATTTTAATTGTAATATATTGTCAAAATGAAGAAAATTAACGTAGGTAATTATGTATTTACGCGCTTACAGCGTCTTATTTATATTAGTTATAATTATATATTATAGTTAGTGATAAAAGGTATTGATTTCGTCCCTGACAAATCCTTCATACAGATTATAACACATCGTATTATTCCCATGTCCTAGTAGACGTTTGCACGCTAACAAGAAGACCACAGTTTTGTCAAAGTATGTGAGCTGCCTTCATGTGAAAAACAATAGAAAGAAACTTATAATCGGATAATGTGAATAATATTCTTTAGCTATTTAGGTCAGAATATAATTTTCTAATAGATGAAGGTTCCGCATAACCGCTCTTCAAGGAAGTCTTAATAAAAAGCTTAGGCAGCAGTGGTTCAGATGGTGAAGAACTTAGTAAGAGGTGGGTTAACGTCTTACGACAAGAAAACTCTCGATAACAAAATGACAGTCACATCAGACCAGACATGCGTCTGACACATTTCAAGCTATGATCTTTAATTACAGTTACGCGAAACAGATAATTAAAGAATTAGCATCTCCGAAGAAAACGAAGCAACGAGAAAGTAAATCTAGATCGAAACTGCGCAGGTAAGCCGTTGCTAGCCGTAGTGTTTGAATAGAATAGAAATAAACTTTATTGTACACCAATTATAAATAAATAAAAAGGAAATCGCAGACACAATATGTACAATGAGTGACCTTAGCGCTAAAACCAATTTCTTACAGGCAACCTTTGAATGTACAAAGACGAAAGGGAAAAAAAGAAATAAAGAGTATTATCTGGTGCAAAATTCATCAATATTAAAACTAAAACCAACCGATTATAACCAAGAAGAGCCAGCCAATACCAGCTGGTGTAAATATCACATTCAGTGCCAGCTGGTGTTCCTGTTCTGGTGGTTACCCGGGCCCCTGCGAGCTACTGCAGTTTGCGTCCCGGTCCCTATCCCAGACTTGCGGTATCCCTTACTTTAGGTGCAGGTATATGAAATTTCTTAAATTTATTCATAATGACTTTCCAGGAAACGCGAAAGAAGCAGGCTACAAGAGAAGCGTCAGGAAAGACTCTTTAATTCTGTCATAGAACGAGCACAAATGGGTACTCGGTCAACTTCAGACAGTACTCACTCTAAGGAAACTAATAAGACTGTCGTACAAAGGTAAGTAAGGCCCATCTACTCACTTCTTTAATTTTTAACCGACTTCAAAAAAGGAGGAGGTTCTCAATTCGACTGTATGTTTTTTTTTCTTTCTTATGTTTGTTACCTCAGAACTTTCGACTGGGTGAACCGATTTTGATGATTCTTTTTTTATTTGAAAGCTGGTGCTTCCCGTGTGGTCCCATTTCATTTGGTCCAGTTCTGACAATGGCATCCATGAGAAAACCATATATAAGTCTGCTATGGAATAGTTTTTTTTGTTGAAGTCGGTTTTTTTTTAAAGAATTATTTTACGAGCCATTAATGTCGTTTGTCCAAGTTTTATAGGTACGTGTATGTAACCCGCCTGTCACTACAAATGGACTGATAGTTAATGTACAGATTTTATAAGTTGTATGAGTAGAAGCACGGCTCAATGCAACGTCGGTCGCACCAATCAAATGCAACTTCGGCTCATAATGAGTAGCTTGTTGCTATTCGCGGAACTTGCTACGAAACGATTTGACAGCCAACTTTTGTATTGTCTCAATTAACGAACAGCAACCGTTGGTGCGACGAACACGGCGACGTTGCTTTGGGCCATGCTTCTGTTATAGAAGCACTGACTAAGACGTGTAAAATCGACTAACAGAACCAGTGCAACATGGTGTCTTCGTCTACTAAGTAATCGATGCTAAAAAGCGATGTTTTCTATGCCTCGTCAGTTATGTAAGGCTTAATATCGGATACATTTCGATGCTTCGATGCTTATTCTTATAACATTGATCCTTTTGATATTAAATATGTATATTTTTTTTTATTTTAAACTATATTTCTTGCAGCAAACCGGCAGTGATCACTGAACTACTTCAAGTTGAGAAAGTCGTTTCTTATAATGTTAGTATAATAGTTAATGTAAGAAATTCAATCATTATGGGTGTTCAACAATTTATAATTCATACAACCGCATACAAAAGTAGGTTTTTAAGTGGTGACGAAGGCCTGGAAAGAGCTGGAGAAGCGTGAGCTCGTCCCTCCCTACTAGATGGAATGACCTGGTCAAAATTGCAGAGGCCTATGTGTTCAGCAGTGGACGTTCTATCGCTTAACAATCTCTGTCGGACGTGATTGATCATAGTAATCCTCGTGGATAGAATTTTGTTTTTAAAGCCATCACCCGCATTAGGAATTACTCCTGTGTCCCGGGGGACTTTACAAACATACAAACAACGGACACAAAGAACACCCAGACTCGGGTGAGAATCGAACCCACGACCTATGGCATAGCAGTCAGGGTCACTAACGACTAGACCAACATTTTGTCTCCTACTTTACAAAGGAGGATAGTTCATTCATTCTAATTTTGATAATTTACCTCCTAATTAATTCCATGTTATTATTAGTTTTACCGTCTAAGAAGACAGATTGGCTCTAGGATTCGCTCAGCATCATGCGCATTACTTTCTAAGTTCAATGCTGTTGTTTCTGGTGTACTGGAGTCATAGAAGTCGCCGACTTCTGTGGTAGGTTTACCCCCTGTAGGATAAAACTTGAGAAAGCCTGAAATTCATTCAGTGGTCATAAAATATATCTTTTCACAGCCCCATTTAGAGAACTGGCAAACTTTTCGTTGAAAAAAGGTTGCTAAAACAAGGGTTCATCATGCACACTACCAAATTATCCAAAAACAAATTATTGTATATATTGTTAGTAACAACATCACTATATCATCGTGGGGGAGCTATGCTTCGGCACGTATGGGCCGGCTCGACCGGAGTGATACCATGGCCTCACAGAAAACCGGCAGTGAAGCAATAATTGCATTGCTTTTCGCCGAGTGAGTGAGGTTACCGGAGGCCCTAACTTCGCCCCCTTCTCCCCTTCTTCCACCCTTCCTCTATTCCCACCTTAAAGGCCGGCAACGCACTTGTGAAATTTGAATTGCAGGTGTCTGATGGGCAGCGGTAGTCATTTACCATCAGGTGACCCGTCTGCTCGTTTGCCCTCTATACCATAAAAAAACTATCGCTATTAACTATCAAATTTACTAAATAATAGTAACCGCGATATTGATCGTACCTCGATCAGCACTCAAGGCACAGTTATCAAATTTATAACGCACGCCTAACCTTTTGGACATTGCCTGTTATTATACAGGCGGACCAATAGCGTGGCATCACTGATGTAACGTCATTTTGGGAATTTGGGAAAATTTAGAGAATATTGAATTCAAATTCAATTCAAATTCAAAATCATTTATTCAATTAAGACACTAAGTGACATTTATGAACGTTAAATTGAAGCTACTGTTAAAAATCATAGATCGACGCAAACAGACGCCACAGCATGTACTGGATTGTCGAGGTAAATTAGATGAAAACACCAAACTCTGCCTTCTTGTGTCGATCTATAACTGCCAGTTTCCAAAATGCGTAGAACCTTATGAGAAGAAATTTTAAAAGTGAGATTGAAAATGAACGGTAAGTTAGAAGGGAGGAAAATCAGGATATATCTGTAACTGGAACTGGTTGTTGTCAGGATATGCAAGTCCTCTAACATATTTATTAACCGATTATTATTAAATAGTAAATTAATTTTCTATCATCGGCGAGGTGACAAATATGTAAATTTAATCAAACTATTTTATCCCTCCCTTTCAGGTGCCATCAAAGAGAAGTGTTCAGAAACCAAGAATCGGTATATATTTCTTTAATTTCTCCACTTAATTTTTCATTATATATATAAACTAGCAACCCGCCCCGGCTTCGCACGGGTAGCAGAGGGTAGCATATTTCAATCAATTTACACAAAATCTTAACAAATTATACACCTAAACCTTTCTCATGAAACACTCTGTCTATAAGTGAAAACCGCATGAAAATCCTTTCAGTAGTTTTTCAGTTTATCGGGAACAGACAGACAGACGCGGCGGGGTACTTCGTTTTATAATATGTAGTGATACAGTAGCTTACAGGAATGTATCTTTTAAATACCGTTATAACTTATGATAAATGTATCTGTCAAATAAATAGACATATAAGAATAGACCAAGGAAGGCGCGTGATATGCGATAGATGAATAAAAGACAACGCTGCCACACGTGTTCCCTCTGTATCTATTTAGCTTTGACATTTTACGTATCAAGACAGCGCATCAAAATACAACACACACACGCCACGTATACGCCCTAGACAAGGATAGAGGGACCACGTATAGCAGCATTCGCTTTTTATCGAGCTATCGCATCCACTTACACGATATTCCCATTGCTAGTGCGGTCTATTACTACAAAAGATTTCTAGCCAGTGTCACTCGAGATAGTTTAAGGATTCGAACCATACCAGTTACATCTAAATCTGTTCAGGCATTTAGAACTTATGGTCTAATAAAGAAACTCGCATACGTACATGAATCCATTAAATAATAATATATATTTTTTTTTTTGTATTAAAAAAAATAAATTATATATTAATGTATTTAAAAATGTAATCTATATGTTTTATAAATGTTAATAAAGAGAATAATAATAATAACTCCACACACCTCACACACGGCCGTCTGATCCCAAACTAGGCAAAGCCTGTACTATGGTAATCAGACTGCTGATAAACATACTTATATATTTCTAAATACATACATATTATAGATAAATTACACCCAGACACAGAACAAATTATCGTGCTCATCACACAATTATTTGTCCTGGGTGGGAATCGAACCCACAACCTCTGGCTTAACAGTCAGGGTCACTAACCACTAGACCAACAGGCCAGTCGGCAATGAATACATTACACTCTTTTTTGGGCGTCATGTAATAAAAATTATATCAAACTTGAAAATAATGACCGAGTATAATTTTTCCAGCCTTATTTTACTGTTAATTTTCAAAAGTACTGTAAAATAATTTATTTTAACTATAGTCAACTTCTGTGTTATTTTCTTGCAATTTACCTACGCCAAATTAAAGATTTTAACTATGTAATAAGGTCTCTGGCCATGTTCAGTATCCGTCATTGCCATATTAAAAATACAAGGTTGTTTTTTTTTAATTACAGAGATCGGTGTAACAACAGACGTGACTCAGCAACTATTAAAACAGATTAATGACTACATGCAACCCAAGTAAGTTATTTAATTATTCATCTAGAAGATAAGATTAACGTCCGGATAGTTGATACAAATAACTGTATAAGTTAGGAGAGTAATAATTTTAAGTTTATAAAAACACAAATTAAAAAGTTAAATGTGTTCCACCATCCACCTCCTGGCTCCATCATCAGACCATCGTTACTAAGCCCAATCTGTTAGACTCATCAAAACGAATCATATGAGCATAAACTCTAGGGGTTTACTACCACTGAAAGGTTCCACTATCCAGTTTCTGGCTCCATCATCAGATCAGCTCCAGGATGCCAAATTATAGTGTTGTCATTTCCACATTTATGTTAAAGCTGTTGAAATATATACCTGGGAAATTTCACTGAAACATGCGAATGTAAGTGAGTGTGAGTGGCTTTTAATTCAAAACGCAAAAAAAAAATTCTCGAAAATGTACAGTAAAAGTAAAAACTTCACCGTCGATATGAAAAAGCTCAACTCCTTAAGTTACCACCTTTGAAGTAATTACCGCACAATAAAATATATTAATGTAACGAAACAGTCACACACTTCAAACGTCAGAACAAGATTGGTCGCTTTAAGACCGTCAGTATCACCGACTTCAATGCGCCTAAATTATGATAAATTGTTATAAACTGTCTTCTTCATCCCTTACCTTTCCACCCTTAGAGGTGAAATATTAATAAATATAAATGGGACCAACCTCGATTAAAACCAATTGAATAAAAAAAAAATTATAGAAATCGAATTAGAAATGGCGATGAAGCAAAAAAAAATAGTCGAATTGAAACAAAATCGGTTAAAAACGTCACAATAAATACTAGATATTTTCTGTGATGACAATAACTTTCTTGGATTGACGGGAAAACATCAATGCTGCTCGGTACAGACTTTAAACAATCAGTTTTTTACCTTTAGTTACATTATCAGTGATGTCATTTTTAATAGCGCGATACAGGAACACCTTATTCCAAATTCATCCAACCGCTTAATCCATACTTTCACTAGAAATCATCCGATGCTACTGAATGTCATCGTAATATAACTCAAAAAAATGTTTTTACAGGGTCAAATCAAGTAATCATTCTACAAAAACATACACGGCAACTATAGACCCACCCATCTCTCCACCCCAACGAGACAAACCTAAGCAACGGAAAGCTCGCAGAAAAAGGGCCCCGTCTCCAAAACCTCCTAAGTCAAAAGTAAATACTCGTACCTATTTAGGTATTATGCTATGATATGGTAGGTTTACGGTACTTGCTTAAACCGCAGCCTGTAGAGTCGAGTGACTGCCTTCAACAGGTTGAAGGCAGTCACTCGACTCTACAGAGAATCCCAAGTGTAATAATAATAACTTCACACATCTGACACACGGCCGTCTGATCTCAAACTAGGCAGATCCTGTACTATGGGAACCAGACTGCTGATAAACATATTTAGATATTTCTAAATACATATATATAGATAAATTACACCCAGACGCAGAACAAATGATCATGCTCATCACACAATTATAGGTCCTGGGTGGGAATCGAACCCATGACTTCTGGCTCAGCAGTCAGGGTCACTAACCACTAGACCAACAGGCCAATCAAAGTGTGTTCAATCAATGTGTTTTGTTCCTTTAATGAGAAGGGCTACATCATGCACTTTAATAAATGTCTTAAAAATAGTATTTTTGGAGGTTATAGGTCATCACACACTATAACGGCACTGCAACGGCACAGCTGCAGCACGGCGCCGCCTGAAATTGAGGTGCAAGCTAATTTCGTGGTCTTCATGTGCGACACGACGCGAATTTTTTCGCTGACGGCTCGCAGTCGGCGCGCTGTACTGCGAGTCCAGTTGTATGGTTGCAGCAAGCGCGCTTACTGCCCGCCGTTGGCTTTTTCATATTGACATTATGAAATGTATTATACGACCACGTTTTAAAGCTCAGATTTGAATGACAACTTAATTGCTGGGGTGGAGCCGTGCAGTTACCGTGACGGTATAGTGTGTGATGAGCTGATAACCTATTTTTTTTTTACAATTTCACAAGTTTTTTGATTATCGTAAGCTTTTTGAAACCGTCACTTGATGGCACTCGCAGTAACAAACTGTCATCTTGCTTTACCATCAGATCTTCAAATCCCTATATATAATAATTTAATACTTTATAAGCATCCAATGACTTCTTTATATTTAAGTATACTTAAGCACGCTAAAACCTGATTATTATTTTATAGAAACCAGTTTACAGTGATCTCAGGATAGCAGGTAAGGTTATAGAATTCATTTTTGTATTATTAGTCTTTATTTTTTGTTTGAAAATTGAGGTATCCATGCTCCCAGTTAAAGAAAGAAATTGCCTTCTCGGTATTTACACCATGACCTTGCGAGAATATGTCCGCTCTTATTTCATAATTTAAATGAGTTCGGGGCGCATGCTTTAATACCTACTAGGTTTTACTAAAGTGAACAAAAACTGTGTCTGTTTCTGACTTGTGTTCTTTCACTTTAAGAAATTTTAAATGTATTGCCTAAGCACATTTTATAACCAGGTGCACATATTTATCTAGTACTATACATTTATAATTATCGTCAGCCGAACAAAGTAAAGTTATGAAAGCAATTTTTGAGTTATTATTCCCTAAATTGTTGCAGCGAAATATCGCTCCAAATGCAATTGTTGAGCTTCTAGAGACTATATACTAAAATCTTAAATAAAGTTCATATTATTAAAAAATATAATTGAGTTGACAATTACTTTTACTAAAATGGATTAGTTTTTACAGCACTGTCTGCTTTTATTGAACTTATCTATCGATATCAAAAATAAACCCATTTTATTTCTAACTACACTTTCGTAAAACTTTTGAATTCGATTGCCACCACTCATGTTTATAGATTGGTCGGTGTCATTACTACCTGGTCTTGTCTCTGGTCTTTGCAGATGTTTAGTACCCTTGTTCATAGAAAACTTTATCTGGAGGTTTTTTTTTGTACCAAATGGTTTCTTATTTTCAGAACTTGGTGTATCAACTGAGATAGCTAACATGGCACTACGGAAGAAATCGGAAGTTCCTGTCATTATTAAATCTGAGTAAGCGTAGTTATTTATTTACTGTAATATTTGTTTCTTATTCTTTATTCAATAATTCACTTTTATCTGTTATTTTACTATTTACTGTTACAGTCCTTTGACAAGATCTTAAGTTTTCAATTTAAAAATGTTATTGACACAATGGTAATATGTCGAATATTCTTCCATTGGAGAATAATATACTGTTGTCACCAAGCCAAGTGGCTTTACTTTTTATAACTCTGTCCATTTTTTTTTTTGACAGTTTCATAAGTAGTAGTAGTTTCAATTAGTGATGATGATGATAAAAAAATATCGCCGATTCCGTTTTAAACCTATACATAGTGTATTTGTGAAAGGAACACTTACTTAAATCACTGAAACTGAACGGATAGGTTTTTTTCAATTTTTTTTTTTATTGTAACTGCTTGCTAGAGCCATGTCCTTTCAGTGATTTAAGTAAGTGTTCCTTTTTCAAATACAAATGTATATCTATACCTATACTTTTCTCATAGCGCGTTTTTAGTAATTTTTTTTCCATTTTGGCACAGATACATTCTCAAGCCACTGTCAAAAAGAAAAACGAATGAATAGAATTGATTGTTAGTTTTAGTTTTCTTCTATTCCTCCAACACCATGAGATTTTTGATGTGAAACATCTATAGCCGCACGTAAAACTGATTTCTGGCGTGGCGACGCATGCCGTGGCGACGCGTCGCCACGCTATATGATGGTATATATATACAGTCTATATGCAGTAGTGTGTACGGTGTGGCGACGCGTCGCCATGCGCAATCGACTGCGATTCTCTCTTTTGATTCGACTTTTACAAAATAATGTCGATGTTTCACATCTGCCAGGCGTCCCGTGACGGCTCACATTTTTTTTTTATGTTATAGGGGGCAAACGAGCAGACGCGTCACCTGATGGTAAGGGACTACCGCCGCCCATGGGCACCTGCGCCTCAAGAGTCACAAGTGTGTTGCCGGCCTTTAAGGTGGGAATAGGGGAAGAGGGAGTGAGGGAGGGAGAGAGGAAAGGGGGGGGAGGGAAGGATAAGGGGCTCCGGTGACCTCACTCACTCGGTGAAAAACAATACAATCATCGCTTTACTGTCGGTTTTCTGTGAAGCCGTGGTATCACTCCGATCGAGTCGGCTCATACGTGCCGAAGCATGGCTCTCCCACCAATAGTACTTTATTTATTCTCGTGTAGTACCTATAATGATTAGAGTTAACTATTTTGTGTGTTTTGTTGCAGTCGTCGCTTGGATGCACACAGTCTTTCAATACTCGATCAAGAATCAGGTAACATGTTAATTTTACTTTTTTTCAGTTATATGTTTTAACTAGCTGACCCGCGCAATTTCGTCCTCGTTTGTAAATGTTCCCCGTTTTTATATCATTTTTTATTAATGCTCCGCTCCTGTTGGTTGTAGCGTGATGTAATATAGCCTATAGCCTTCCTCCATAAATTGGTTATCCAACACTACAACATTTTTTTTCAATTTGAACCAGTAGTTCCTGAGATTAGCGCATTCAACCAAACAAACAAATAAACTCTTTAGCTATAAACTATTAGTATAGATTATTACAAAAAGAAAAGTTAGGTTAGCAGGTAGTTTTGGCGTTAAAATACATCACAATCATCATCATACACAGAGATCTACGTTTTCAATGCAGCGTTTAAGGACATCTTATCCTTAGCCTTAACCCACCAATAATTGCGCTGATGAATAAGAAAAGCCGATATGATATTTTTAATACTTACCGTGTGTCGTATACAACAGTTTTGAAACATTTTTCTTTGGTAAAAAACGATAAAGATACGATTAATATACCAGATACAGCCATCACGTAAAATAAGGTTTAGGAAAGGCATCCCTCATAATCCACGTACTGTCATCTGTCCCGCAGATACCTTTCAAAAAAAGCTAGCGTGCGCGGAATACAGTGCACGTTGGCAAGTTTCAAAAGAAAGATGTCATTATCGACTGTGTCGAAAGCGTTTCATAAATCAAAATAGGCCAGGCATTCCAAAAATCATCCACTTGCAAGCCGGCATAAACCGCAGATACCAAATGCGTCATCCGATGCAGTAAGTTTCCTCCTGTCCCCCGCCCAGGACGAAAACCGTGCTGCGCTTTGGACAACTGAGCACTCACCTGTTCATACATGCATTTGTGAATGGCCGCCTTGAACGCTTTGGCAGGAGTGCTTAAACTGCCACGGGTCTGTAGACACTCAGTGCTGAACCTCCACCATCCTTCGGATATCACTGGAGGGAGCTTCCAGATGCGGTTTTAATGCAAATATTAAATATGTGTAGTAATTGTTCTACCAATAACATGAGACTGTCTCTGAAAATAAACTCCATGACGCCTGTCGGTATACCGTCAGGTCCCACGGAGCGTTTAAACGAGCAACCCAGAAAGCGCAACGAATGTCGGTGGGACGCTGGGGCGCAAGGTGCGTCCAAGGACCTGGCGCCGCCACCGCGCTTACTGCCGCCATATCCAACGCGGCCAGTTCCGGACAGTAAAAAGAATGAAATAAACCAACCAACCAAAACTCGCACATTGGTCATCTGTTAAAACTCGACCATCAGTTATTAACCGTGGTTTGCACGAATTGGCCTTCCTTGATAGCATGTAGTTCCAGAACGCTCAAAGATTCTTGCTAGGTAGCTTAATAAATATAATTAATACCTATGTAATATCTAATGCTTGATGTATAATACTTGATTTATAATTTAATATGCCAATTTCACAAAGAACACAACAGTTTAGATGTTTTTGGAATTTTGATCGTCAACTTCGATTTTCAAAGTCTTGTTTTCGCATTTCGTAAATAATGTTTTATTGTAATAACTTTTCAGATGCATCTGGCCACGACTGGATGGACTCTGCTTATAGCACCCTTAACGACTCAGAAAAACCGTAAGCATACATGAATACAAGCAAGGGAATTATGTACTTGTCACGCATTACTAGTATTATTGTTAACTCCTCTAGCTAAGTTAACTGCTTGTGTTAGGAGTGGGTTCACGTCAGCACTGCACTGGGTGGGGTTCGAACCACCTAACCGCATGTCCGACACCTTGTCGCCAGGGTTTGTTCTAATACATATACTTTTAGATATTGGCAACCAATCTCGAGTCAATCTCCTCCTCATTCTAACTTCTTTTATAGAAAGGGATGGCAATTACTAACCCATAAGGCAAGTATAAATTGAAATGCGGTGGATTTCAGAAAATAAAATACACACAATAGTTTAATACACTCACGCCTGTATCCCCGAAGGGGAAGGCAGAGGTGTATTAAACACTCACATTTTGCCAACGATAATGTGGTCCATCAGACGTAATAGGGGCAAGCCTACTGCCGTCAAGCGGGCACTTTGGGAATTCAAGATGGGAAAAATTCGGAGGATATTGAAAGGTAAGGACGAAGGGAAGGGAAATGAAGGAAAAGGATATTGCTTATCAAGTCAGGGTCGCATACTGACGTGACTTTAACTGGCTGTTT
Source organism: Euplagia quadripunctaria (assembly GCA_963859945.1). Lineage (NCBI taxonomy): Eukaryota > Metazoa > Arthropoda > Insecta > Lepidoptera > Erebidae > Euplagia > Euplagia quadripunctaria. The sequence continues at coordinate 4,865,578 of OY982588.1, read as the reverse complement.
CCGGAATGCCCGAGCTCTCCAATCACCAAATCTCTCACTCTTATGTCCTAAATTTTATACGTTTTTCTGGGTTCTTGGCCAGAAAATCTTAGAGACGGAAGTTAAAATGCATCCTCTTTTCCTTACAGGAAACCTTATTTCTTTTGAGTACTAAATCTATACCAAACCAGCCCTACACCTTAACCGCCAAAACATTAAAATAGGATACAACCCTGCATCCTCATTAAATTTATTTTAAAACTTTTTCCTAGATTGGTAGCTAGCAATTTTGAGAGTTGCAATTTGTCTTTATGATTAAAAAAGCCATCATCATCTGCCTACGATTGTTCCAATTTTATTTGGGGTCGGTGCAATATGTTTTATTCTTCCATTCTCCTCTATCGTTCGTCATTTCACTGCTTACTCCCTGTCTAGCCATATCTTTTTCCCACAGTCTATCCATCATTTTTTGGTCGTCTTGTCTTGTACCCATCAACTTACATACAACACTCTCTTCACCACATGTTGCTACGTTCAGACTCCTTTAACATATTTTTGGTTAAAAATATTATTTATGTCTTTCTAGGAATTGTTTGGATAGACGACTACGCAGCATATTGAAGTTACCATACAAATTTTGTAAGTAATTTGGTAATTGAGTAACAAGTCAACTTAGTTTCTTTTTTATAAACGTCAAAATAACAAACTTTGATGTCATACTTTGCTGTCGTCAAATCATTTTAATAACTTTTATTGTTTCGATTATTACAGAAACAAAAATTTGAAAAAATCACGAATCTAATGTTTAAACATCTCATATAACGCTTTATTTTGACGGCTGACAAATTATTCATCATAATTATACCCTTTTGAAAATTGTAAGTTGTATTCTCTTAAATCAAAGTCAGTCCTAAATTCAAGAGGTTAGAAATAGAGAGAGAGACGATAAATCTACCTCCTGCCGATATTGTCACCATCTCAGTATGTTCAATGAAAAATCTCTCTTAAATTCTGTACAGTGATCTTGCACTCCTATGATTCAAAATCTCTCTGAACAGTGATGTTCTTATTGTGCAAAAAAAGCAATAATACATGGTTGACTCATTTAGTCAACTTAGTAAGATGAATCTATCTATCTATCTATCTATCTATCTATCTATCTATCTAAGATGAAAGTAAAGACTTCATCATTTACTTCGTTGGTTTTAGAACACGTTTAAACACATTCTGACATAAATAAGATTACATAAAAATTATTGCATTTTTCAATAGGACCGCCTTTTGTACATTAATTGTATGACACATGTAAGTATGATACTGCTATTGTAACAATGGTGTACAAATAAAGTGTTTTATCTATCTACATCCACCATAAGAGTCACACCATAAAGTCTACGGTTCCTCTAGTAAAATAATGGTTGGCCTTTTGATTATGGGAACTGTCACCATGCGGACTTGGACAGGTATCTTTCTATAAAAATCATACATGGGCATGTATTTACTATTTATTTGCGTACTCCTATCTCAAAGGCCGGCAACGCACTTGTGACTCCTGAGTTGCAGGTGTCCATGGGCGACGGTAGTCACTTACCATCAGGTGACCCGTCTGCTCGTTTGCCCCCTATAATATAAAAAAAAAATTATTTACATCTCAGAAATGTAAATCTAAATAATATGCCAGCAGTGTACGCAAGAATACCGAACTGTCACCTCGTGTAGGTGTTCATGTTTGAATTTGTATGCCCTGTTTCTAATTTCAATCAATTTTCTTTCAGTCAAAAGAAATATATTGACTCGCAGTTCTCTTATAAGCGTGTTAATGAATAGCAAGCGTGGTGATAAAGTGTAAGTTTTAATATCTTAATCTTATATCTGGTAAAAAAGTTCTTAAATTAAAAGTTAATATAACTCGTAAGGGCCTACATATCTGTCACGACACCGGATTTTAGATCATATTGGGTAACCCAGCTCGAAGGACCAAATGCGCAGTGAAATCTAGAATCTAAACTGTGTTATCACTACGTATTATAAAATAAAGTCCCCCACCTCGTCTGTCTGTCTGTCTGTTCGCGATAAATTGAAAAACTACTGAATGGGTTTTCATGCGGTTTTCACTAATAGACAGAGTGAAGAATGAGAATGAGAGTCAGAATTCATTAGAAAGATTTAGGTATTTTGTTAAGATTTTGTGTTAATTCATTGAAATATGTTGATGATTGTTGAAAATGTCTCTACTACCCGTGCGAAGCCGGGGCGGGTTGCTAGTGTTATATAAATGTTGTTTTAGTACCAATATTTATATTTTTATTTTTTTTATATTTTTAATTATCTTCTTTTTTAGTATAATGACAATCGGCCTTTACCGATCAAAAACTATAGGAAAATTAGATCACTATTAATTTAACTACTTTGCTGTTAATCTTGTCTTTGTCCCTGTAGAAGTGTTTTGGTCCCATTAGTATATTGTATTTCTTTGTATTTGCAGCATTGTGTTGGTATTTGTAGCATATGGTATATTGGTTGCAGTAACCCTAAAAGAAATGAAAAATATTCTAATTTAGCATATGACAACGACAAGCGCCAAAATGGCAACATGCATAAATATCTTCCAAATTTTTTCCTATACTGATAAATACGTAGTAGTCTAGTAAATTTCAACAGGACATCCTGAAGGTTCCGTTTAAATTTTCAAGTGTAATCCCACTAATATTATAAATGTGAAAGTTTGGATGGATGGATGGATGGATGGATGGATAGATGGATGGATGGATGTTTGTTACTCTTTACTCTTAAACCACTGAACCGATTGCGATGAAACTTCGTACGTAGATAGCTGGAGACCTGAATGAACGCATAGGCTACTTTTTATCCCGATATTCCAACGGGATCGGGACTTACGCGGGTGAAACCACGGCGCACTGCTAGTAATATAATAGTTTTCTCACTTTCAAATGATGACCTCAAATTATTTCGTTTTTCAGAACATTGGCGCAAAAAGTCAGAATGATGTTTTATGAAGAAATTACAGAACACCAAGGTAAGTACTTAGGTATTTATGGGGTTCACTATAGGCATACATCGAGTACGATACTGCATTCGAGGTAGCTTTACACTTTATTCACTGCATATACTTCCATCACATTACGAAAAAACGTTGTGTTATGTTTTGAAGTAGTTTATTATACACTAATCGGCACTGGAAACTTTTATTGCACAATGCAGAATTAATATTGACTACGTAGTTCGGCTTTCCGCTAGATGGTGCTAAAATACATTTCCCTTTTTAATGATGTCACCACACCCTGATCGTGCAAAGATTGTATGTAATTGTTATGATATACACCTTGTGTTAAAGTTACCAACAAACCTTTTTAGTGGAGCCGTATGTGGCTTTTGTTTTCATGATCAGGCATTTCATATTCAATCAATCAATCAGCCTATCGTAGTCCACTGCTAGATATAGGCTTCTCCCAATTCGCGCCACAGCACCCGGTCTTTCACCTTCCGCATCCAGTCCATTCCTGCCACCTACCCCAGGTACTACATTTCATATTACGATTCAATAATTGTATACTTGATATAAATCTTCTGCAAGACCCAAACAATTATTATTATTGTCATGTGTGTGAATGAGTTTCTTGGGAAACGATGTCATGCTCACACAAATATCTTGTTTGTAGGGTTAGCTAGTTATTGCACGGTTCGGCTAATTCCTCTTCCTCAAATATGACAACATTTGTAGTAAGCTTCATGCTTGATGAGAATGTATCAGACCTGGTTAATTCGTGGGAGAGCCATTCGGCACGTATGGGCCGGCTCAATCGGAGTGATACCATGACCTCACAGAAAACCGGCAGTGAAGCAATGATTACATTGTTTTTCATCGAGTGAGTGAGGTTACTGGAGGCCCTAACCCTTCCCTCGCCCCCCCTCTCCCCCTACTCCCACCTTAAATTCGTAGTGCAACTATGTATTTTTATTTAATGTTCTTTCGGTCATACAGATAGACAAAAGAAAGAAAATGTAATTTATTGCAAAAACCTCAGCGTACTTTTTTTTTTAACTGTTAAATAATCTGATTACTTCATTATCAGGTCGTGGAATCCGAAGACTTTACTCAACCATCAACCGAAGAAAAGTACCGCATAGGCTGGGATGGTAATATATTTTAATTAATTGTGATAAGTGATGAAATAGAAGCGATACGGGATGGATAGCTACTATATAGGTAGAAAGGCTACAAATGGCGGCTACCTGCAGATTTCTAGGGTGCAGATTTCAGATTTCTACTAACTATACATGCAAAAATCATCATGTTTCATTCAAAACGTTTTATAAATGCCAAAAAATCCGATTTATCCAAGCTTCTCAAATGTAGCCATTTGTTTGTTCGCTATTTTCAATTACCGAAATTGTAAATTATGCTGTGATTTTACCACCACTCGATGAATGATTTTTTAATGCCACCGACATTACACATTTCGGATATCTGTACGAACTACAAGATTAACTTAATTCCTGCTCTTACTAGCCAAAATCATCTTTAAACTAGACCTACTACATTTTTGGGCAGTGACAAACTGGACCGTCTTTGATCTGTGGACGATCATTGTCTATCTGTTGCAAAGCTAGGATACTTCGCCCAGGCTAGGTTATGTTTGGTGAGCCCCGGCCAAGCTGTATACTAATCAACTAGAAATTATTTAGTACGCGATGCAGGATCAGTGGTTCCTACGTAGTTCGGTTGGTCTTACATAGATGGCGTTCATGTACGTTTTTGTTGCTGTATATGGATGTTGGCCTACATTTATTTCGATATAATTATGTTGTACATTGCTATAAAGCTGGTTGAAATTTATTTTACGATGATTTGAAACATTTGTCTAGAACATTTACACATTGTTTTGGCATTAACACCCAACTGAACTGTTACAATTTTTATACTCCTGGTCATATATTTTTTTCTTACATACTCACTGATATTATTTTTTTAGGGTGAAAGTTGCCACGAATTTGTCAGGATCGAAAAAAGGGTAAGTGGTTCATTTTAGTTTCTATATTAATATTAAGTAGATCATTTATTATTGTTGCATTTCAAAGGGTGGTGTTACTTATTACACAATTGGTTTTTTCTTTTATTATATAATGTTTGCTCCTGGTAGGTACTTATGTTTTATTACCTCACGCCTCACTCTTGATAAGTGAGAACACAACAGAATGCAAGAAATAAAGTAACAATATCTCATTATTTCACTTTTTCCATTTATTTCTATTATTTATTTTTCTATATTTTTAATCAACTTCAAAAATTAATTGAATTAGTTTGTTCTTAAAGTTGGTCCCGTTTAAAATTAAAAACCTATAAAGGTGGAAAATTAAGGTATGAAAAATACCGTTTATCATGTTGAAGACTGTGATAGTTTTTTAAAAGTAATTTATTTATTTATTTTTATGTTTTTTATTCATTTTTTTATAATCATGTATTCACACGGGAATGAGGATCATTCATATGACAAAATATTAGATTTCTAAATATAAGAGCGTATGCGCTATAATATTCTGATCATTTCGTTTTTTAGATGATTCAAATCCAACAAGAAATAACAAAGTTATTAAAGTTTTCTGTTCGGCTATTTCGAAACGCTTGCTCGGAGCTGCGCTTGGTATGATGACGTCACACGTCGCGAATCGCTCCCTCCACTCGTGCAAAATCGCTAGTTTGGTCAGTTTGGTTCAGATTATTCACCATTTCGCTTATGTCGTGGTATGTTAATTATTTAATTTTTACTATAATTTGATGTTATATTATTAGTATAACAGTATTTATATTGTTAGTGAGTATCTATTGCTATCTAAATAGATACGAGTAGGTAGCTACCTCCATAATAGTATGGAGGTCGGTTTTGTAGGGATAAAATGAAAAGGGAAGTAAGTCTATACCTACCTACTCCTACTAAGTACCTAAAATAGGTATCTAACTACCTACTTACCCACTTTAACTGCGTGTTCTGAGGATGAGATTTTTCTGGATTACTTAAATCATTCAAATATTATCTCTAACAAGTGCAAAGCACAAACCGAACAGCATGTTTTTCGCAGGAAAAAGAAAATGCTTGTTTTGCGTAGCGAGCCCTCAGTTTGAACAAGATAAATCTTTAGCTATACATGAAGTTGACTATGACGAAAACTATTGTTTGACCATTTCAACCGAATGGGAGAGGATACAAATAAAACAATACTCAACAGTCAGTAACGGGCGTCGGGCGGCAGGCGCGCTTTCACACGTAATCACAGATCGCATTTATCACATGACAAAATCACCTGCCCGCTCAGGGCATTTTTTTTATGGTATAGGGGGCAAACGAGCAGACGGGTCACCTGATGGTAAATGACTACCGCCGCCCATGGGCACCTGTAACTCAAGAGTCTCCTAATACAGGCATTATTTGCTTAAAGTGAAGCTCCAATCACGAATATTGTCATTCATATTTTTTGGTAAAGAAATAAAACATTTTGTATTTGTCATAAGTGCGTTGCCGCCCTTTAAGGTGGGAGTAGGGGGAGAGGGGGGACGAGTGGGAAAAGTGGAAGGACGGGAATAGGGAAGAGGGAAGGGTTAGGGCCTCCGGTAACCTCATTCACGCGGCAAAAAGCAATGCAATCATTGCTTCACTGCCGGTTTTCTGGGAGGCCGTGGTATCACTCTGGTCGAGCCGGCCCATACGTGCCGAAGCATGGCTCTCCCACGAACAAATCTCTCTCGTAAAATCCTCTCTGTAACATCGCGGTGGTGGTCTGAGTACAGCCCTGGGCTCGAATATCCTTGTGTTCGATTGTTTATTTGAGTAGGTAGGCATTAGGCATGATTGAACGAACATCAAAGCTATCCGCGGAAATTCAAATGTTATATGTTATTAAGAAATGATGGAAACGATGCACAATACGTAGGTATATTATACTCTATACCGTCAGTGGATCTATTCGTGAATTTTAGCTGTTTGACATGCGCAGTGCAGCTTTTTCATACTAAATTGTAGACTGCGCATCGAAACTGCTAGCTTTACGAATGATTAGCACGAGACCCGTTGACCATATTGTACCTACTGATATTAGGTAGATACTCTAGCTAGGATACTGTAGGTACCTACTTACGTCAAAACAATCTTCGCAACAGTACCTATAAACCACTTCGGCATGACAGAGGAGTTTTGTCATCTCTCCGCATTGCTTTACACCATTTTTTTTATTATTTGTGCATCTTTCGGCACAGTCAAAAAAAGCTTATTAGGTGCATTAACACTTGTATTTTTGCATTATGGGACAATGCAATACTTATTTGACGGCATTATCACTTTAAAAATAATCTGAAAAATCAGCAATCGTCAGGTCGTTGCACTAACTGCGCTAGACTAAAAGCTTACCAAGCTGGCGACGCGAAGGCGACCCGCCACTTTTGCCGATACGCGATGAATGACGTCACAGCGTTCACGGCCTTTCTTGCGAGCGTTTTTTAAGTTGGTGCACTAAAATCTCTGTATCTTGGTCATTATTGATCCGATTAAAAAAATTTAAACACTGTATTTATTGTTTTTTTTTATAGCTATAAATCTGCATACTTAACAAAAAACGTGACTGATCCTCATTACGCGATCACGACAAGGTATTGTATTACATATCTCTGAATTGCCTGACGTGTCGACTAGGTTGCACTGGCCGTGGTCACAGGCTGACTGGCTCAGTGGTGCACGCCCTCCGCCGTCGAGATCGTGAGGTAGAAGGTTCTTCATCCACCGTGTGAATTCATAATTATATCATAGAACGCGAAAGTTTAAAAGTTATTTATTTTTTCTATTGTAGTACTTCTATGTATTGAGATTAGATACTTAACATTTTTATCGTAGGTACGTTGAAGTTTCCAATACATTTATTTACATAATCTCAACAAAATGTGTTTTAATGTTTGTTTATTACAGCAGACGTCATACCGGCACAGTCGCACAAAGGAAGTTAGTTCTTTAACCTATTTTATTAACATATATATAAATATAATATTGGAACGAAGTTCCTTACCGAACGTTACATTTCAAAAGCTCGGCTGATGGCGGGCTAGAAGGAAAAAAGTGTTAGGGCAACGAAAAATGCTGACCGCGAGTTGATTTATTTTATTTACGCCATCTGTGGGTTCTGCACGATACTACTGTACTTTGACGTAGTTGTATACTAATTACTCATCGGGCAACTTTCCCAGATGGCGCAATTTAAATTTCTTAGATAAAGCCCATAAAGCTAACATTTCGTATGAGAGAGGGCTGACACGAATGAAACTATATGTATTTAATACCAAGGATGTTGATGGAATGTCTTGATTTATCTAAAATGTCTGCATAAAAAAATCTAAACCAAAATCATGAAACTTGACAGAAAAATTCATGTGTTGTTTAGAAATGCACCTACATTAGGAAAACCATTATCCGAAGATAAAAATATTTCGTAATCCATTTTTTTAAGCTAAATCAACTATTTGTTGGCTGTGCATAACACTCTTAAAATTTGACCACACCGTTCTGTAACAGTCTGTACATAGCGAAAAGAGCTTCGTTTCAACCGTGAGTCCCAGACACCTCACGCGTTTTTTATACTCTTATGGGACCCCCTGATCTAGCCCTATATGCCTTCTATTTTCACCCCTTTTCTCTATGTTCAACTTTACACGCTTATGAAAAGCCGATGACAACACGATGGATATAAATAAAAATTGTAATGGTCTTCGTTGGTGCCTAAACCCATCACTTGAGAACCGCTGGTCCGATTTGATTATAAACTAAAAGAATAATCACTTTCTAAAAAATCGCACTTAAATCGGTCCATTCGTTTCGACTAGATACATCAATCTTATAACACCACTCGTTTTGCGTCGGGGGTTGATAAAATTAATTATATATAAATATATATAAATGTGTAAAATATACATAAAATGTATTGAAATTTTGACAGGATAACTCTCTTCGGGTCAGCTGATAAAGATTATAAAAAAAAAAAACAAAATAAACTTTATTAGGTAAAACGTAACAGATTATAGTTTAGAAAGTATTTGTCGGTAAAAGCGGTAAAAAGGAGCAGAGTTGACTATCAAGGCACTGCACCTGTTCGCCGCGCTAGGTGGCGCGAGTGTAGCGCGGCTACGTGTTCGCGAAACGTCGAGACCAGCGCATGTCGAGTGTGACGGCAGTTCTCGTTCGACACGCGACCAATGCACACGCATTTCTCCGACGGATCATTGCCTCGAAATTAATTGTAATATTTTGATTGATTTTTTTAGTTGAGTTACATTCCGCAAGTTTGTAAAAAGAGTTCATTATCCACATCCTAGTTTCATCATCAGACCATCGTTTCAAAGCCTCATCAGTTGGATTCGTCAAACAAATATGGGCCCAAAGTCTAGGGCTTGATTAATAACCACTATAGAGATCCCTGTCCACGTCCTGGCTGAATCATCAGATCAGCTCCAAGATTTAATATTGTCATCCAAACTACATATACATACAAAGTTTCATTTCGATACGACAATTAGAAGTAGGTTAAAATTGCCCTCTATGATTTGTTTAAATAGTTACAAGTGAAGCTGATAAAAGCATATTTAAAAAAGATAGCTTCATAAAGTTGGGATACGATACTAGTTCAGTAGTGTCAATATGATAAAAGAAATCCTTCGACATTTTGTTTTGATATGGATCGTTATTATAGATTTTTATTTTAAATTATTCTTTACTACGTTTGAAATAAATAATTAGGACGGGGTAAGACAATATACTATCTTTAAATTTATTTAAAACAATAAGTAAATTTAAAAACTTTAAATGAACAATCCTTTTGGATGTATAAATATGTATTTTTCATGTCCGTGTTTCTTTTTTAAAAATCGCTTTCACAAAGAAAAAACACCGAGTGAAATGTAAGAAGCGAATGATTTGATGACAGTAAGGTGCGACGTCATTCCAGCCTATTTTACTAAAAATTGTGCAGAGCCTAACGTTTGCCATTTAATAAAAAGATTTGATTTAAAAATCAGGTACACGGCTATTTATATGTTTGGGATCCCGTTTATTTGTATAATACCAAAAGCATGAAGACTCTAGTTTACAATACTTAAGGTGAGACATTCCAAATGTCAAAAATCAATAATGACTTATATATGTGTCTTATGTTTCCAGATGCAGACACCTTAATTCCCACAGCTACAGATGCATGAGAGCTCAAGCATTAAGACTCGCTGGACCCACCAACAGCGAGTATGTTGCCATCTAACGAAAACCATTTGTAATTTCTAAACCTGTATCACGCAGTTAAGTTTTCGAGCTAATTGTAATATATGCAGGTACAGCTTCCCCACATCAACTGTTAGGCTGCGGTCCTCTTTTGTTATAAGGATATTGCATCAGTTCCACCACATAATCATACCACTCGCCAGATCCTAAGCCATTATGGTGTCTTTATGGTATAGATAAAAGATAACATACATAGATGCAAAACCTGTTATGTCACTTGTGTATTGTGAACCCTATTTCGTGGAGCTCTCAAAGACCCTAATCACCATCAGAAAATAATAGCACTGTGGAGGAACAGGTGGTATGTCCCTTCAACACAAGGGGAAGATCCTTCGACTTTCCGACCAGGCTAGGTGAGCATGCCTAGTTACCCGTGGCCCAACGGTTGGTGTTGGGAAGTTGTAAATATACTAATCAGTCGAGAACAGTCATAGCGCGATGCAGGTTCAGGAGTTACTACGTAGTTCAGCTCGTCTTCGCTAGATGATGTTGAAGTATATTTTTACTGTATGTGGAAGTCGCCACAGCACTACTGTCATCTTGAGACCGTGGCATTAAATACTCATTTTGATCACCCTTCGCAGGTTAGGACGTATTCGAAAAAAAATCAAGGGTATTGCTGTTCCCAAAATCATGAGGAATATTGCAAATTTTTGTAAGTATATACATTCCTAGGTACTTACTACCACTTGAAACCCTATTTTTGATGTTTAGGTCCCTACTACTTTTGGTTCGTATGGACAGAACAAGGTTTCCTGTCAAGGAGTAAAAATACATGGTTCATCGGGGGCAGAGTCTGCAATTAGTTAATAGGCGGAATTTGAGAGACGCAAAGGTATCCATTTGTGTTGATGGGATATATGTAGGTCCTTCGATTACACGTGGTGACCATGGCAAGCAGGCCGCGTCCTAATAGTTGATTTATTTATTGGCATGTTATATGTATTAAAACATCAGATGTGTATCATATAGTGCTAATAAATCGTCGGTCTTAAGTATTTAGAGCTTTCTTCCAATGCCAGGAGAACCTCTCACATAAATGTACAAAAAGTCTGTTTTTCGCTTGATTCCAGTTGTAAGTCAAGCGCCAAGAGAAAATGAAATCCAACAGCAACAAAAGAAGTATGATCTCCAGACCGTATTCCAGGCTGACACGACTAATCCAGTGCCACAGTGGAATGGGATGGGCAAAACTTATATTCACTTATATAGTATGCTGAGATGATTGTTGCTGGACAACATTGCCTCCATAGTCAATGGACAGATTCGACAGGCTACTGTTATGACAAAGTTTACTTGTACCTGCACATATTTTTAGTGTAAAGAAAATTCATAAAAATTGAAACATTGTTGAATAGTCCATTGTAAAATAACTATTGAAATATAACATTTTTAATATTTTAGAATTGTTTTTTAATTACTGTAACGGAAATATCTCTGAGAAATTTTCGGAAACAATCGCACTATGCCAGAAAAGGCAGAAACGGAAAAGAACCACATTGTAACTGACCGGTTGAACTCCGTGTCCTAATAGCCTACCCAATCACAGGACGGACATATGAATACGCGACCCCGTCCTCTTCCAGCTACTGCGGTCTCAGTCCCGTTACCCAACCGGGACGAGGTATTCTTTACCCTAGCTCCCGGAGGAAACGGTCGCCCACGTTATCCTGGAGTGCGAGGGAGTGGCCACACAACGGGCAGGTATCCTCGCGGGTGCGTGGTCGCTCCTAAAAGCCTGTGCACGCCCCAGGAGCATTCTGTGCTTTGTGGAAGGAGCTAGGCTGGCTCAACTAGTCAGCTTATCCGAATGTATAAGTCTAAATTCGGAAACAGAGCCCTATACCTTACCTATACCCGTTACCGTCTTTCCTTACCCCATTTTAGCTTCTTCCTAAGTCCCGTCTGAAAACGACTAGATTCCCAAGGAGGTCTGGGGTCAGACAGGCGGCCGACCATAAAAAAAACCAGCCAAACCTTTGAGAAGGACAGGATGATGATGTCCAGATAGGTAACTAACATACAATGGAAATAAACATTTAGATCATTACTTTTGTGTTAAAAACATTAATTTTCGTTTAAGATAAGTTAACTTTTTTTTCTAAACATGTTAACCTAAAGTTGATGTTACAGTATAAACTTAGTTTCAACATGTTAGTTTCATTAATTAAGATTTTTTTGATTTACTGTTAAAACTGTACATTAAAAAAATCTTCTTTTTTAAATAAACAAAAAGGTGTGTGTGCAATTCACACACGGCAGAATTGAAACTTTTAAATTAATTAACATACGAATTTTAAAACGCAAATGCACAAAATGATCCACGTCAATGACGTAAGAAGACTTCGTAGTACGCAGGCACAAAGACACGTGCTAGCATACGAAGATTATAGGAATAGGAAAGGAAAAAATCTAGAAAAATTATAGGTCCTTGGAATTTATTCTCAAACAAGTTGTGTCTGTCGCGGCTTCAGTCTGATGTATGTATATTTTGTGACACCCTGATTCTTTTCATAAAACTAGAGATCGCGTGGTAGTCGAATTTCGACCATGGTATTTTCAGTCGCCAGTATAACTTGAGCTGTCATTGTATAGACTTACCATGACAGGTAATCACAAATACTGGACGCGTTTAATTTCATTAAGCCGTTTTCACGGAATTTTTAAAGTTTAAGACATATTGTTTAAAAATTTTAGCTTTCTGCACTTCTATATATAATTTAATAATATATAAACTGTGAATATTCCAATATTCACGTTACTACGTCCGTAAATTTTCTTAAAAAGGGGTACAAAGAATTTCTTCAGGTATTAACATAATGATAATTCTTAAAAAAAAAAAAAAACCGACTTCAAAACAAAAACTATTCTATAAAAGACTTATATGGTTTTCTCATGGATGCCATTGTCAGAACTGGACCAAATTGAAATGGGACCACACGGGAAGCGCCAGCTTTCAAATAAAAAAAGAATCATCAACATCGGTTCACCCAGTCGAAAGTTCTGAGGTAACAAACATAAAAAAAAAACATAGTTGTATTGAGAACCTCCTCCTTTTTTGAAGTCGTTTAGTAAAATAGCCAAGTTACTTCTTAAAACATCTGCTTAAGCCATTTGCTAGTTTCACTATACATTTAGTAAAAAGCTGATATTTTGATATTACAAACTGACACTCCAATTTTATTTATTTGTATAGATTGACGTCTAATGTATGAAAAGGGGAGATAAAAAATGCTAAATATATACACGTATATTATTTATTCCTTAAAATTAAGAATCATAACAAAAATAACTTAAAATTGCTCATCTATATCAGTTGTCTGAATGTGCACTTCTTCCCTTTTTCTTCGCTTCTTAAACCTTTTCCATAACATTATGACGAAGATTATTATGAAAGGGACTGAGACTAATGCACCTAAAACAAAAAAAAACAATGAAATGATTAGGGGAGCATAGCAAGAAAACCTTCTCACGGAATATCTTAAGGAATAGAAATGGCAACACAGTCAGTTCATTACTATTATTCTCTCAGTATGCGGCCATTATTACTATGTTCTTGGAAGCGATTAGAACTTCCTCCAAAACACAGCGGTTCAACATTCAGGACAGATAAGGGATAAACCATAATCCAAATGCACTGGCAACACCTTTTTTTATGGGTAGGGTGCAGACGAGCAGATGAGTCACCTGAAGTGACTACCGCTGTCATGGGCACCTGCAACTCAAGAGTCACAAGTGCGTTGCCGGCATTTAAGGTGGGAGTAGGGGAAGGAGGGAAGAGTTAGGGCCTCCGGTTACCTCACTCACGCGGCGATAAGCAATGCTAGCATTGCTTCACTGCCCGTTTTCTGTGAAGCCGTGGTATCACTGCGGTCGAGCCGGCCCGTACGTGCCGAAGCATGGCTCTCCCACAATAAAAATTAAATTCGCAAGAGGTACATGGTCCATCGCACCCATAATGAGAAATGACCTCCCTGCTATGGTTATTTCATAAAAAAAATGTTTTTTTTTAAGAAATTAATAGGTTTTTAGCTTTAAAAGGATTTTTTCTTTTAAAAAGATTATACTATTCTGGACCTTAATGCTCAGCGCTATGTTAACCAAAACTATATAGAACATGGTCAATAATTATGAATTTGACATAATTATTGTAATTTATAATATTTGCACGCCCTTGCTATTGTAATGGTGGAATTAACCATTATATTTTTAAGACCTCAATGTACATTACTATAATATTAACGATAATTTTAATTCTATCGTAATTTTAAGTGGTTGATTATATAAGCTTATTGTACGCCTAATCAGGCATGTTACAGTTGTACTAATGCTAAACTAGAACAACTATTATATTTCTACTTGTAACAAAAAATGAATAAATTGATTTGATTAATTTTTTTCTGTTTTAGTAGGACAGGCAATCGACTTCTGTACTGCGATGATCATGATCCGTCTAACCTGACTCACTGTTGTCGTTGCGCTTGATAAAATTAATTTTAATAACATTTAATGAGATATTTTCTTAAAATCAAAAATCTTAGACATGCTCACCAGCCATTGCGCCCAAGCTGATAAGTAAAGTGGAGTGCTCTTCTTTGCTCTTCATTTCGGAACATGGGAAGACCTTGGAGGTACGGCTCATGTACGCAAATGTTACTCCCTTGAGATTTTCTGGTTCATTACACCTGAAATAAAATATAGCTTAATAAAATGGCGACCCAAGGGACATAACAGGTCAAAAAAAATCCTTTCGTTTTTTTATGGTATAGGGCGCAAAGGAGCAGACGGGTCACCTGATGATAAATGACTACCGCTGCCCATGGGCACTTACAACTCAAGAGTCACAACTGCGTTGCCGGCCTTTAAGGTGGGAGTAGGAGAAGAGGGGGAGGGGGGAAGAGTGGGAAGCGGAGAAGGACGGGAATAGGGAGAGGGAAAGGTTAGGGCCTCCGGTAAACTCACTCACGCGGCGTAATGCAATGCAAGCATTGCTTCACTGCTGGTGTTCTGTGAGGCCGTGGTATCGAGCGGAGTCGAACCGGCCTACCGGCCTTTTATCCCGCTACAGTTACTCTGTCCATTCTTTTATTTCCTTTTTGACAGTTCTATTAGTAGTCAATTTCTGATGCCCTAATACGCTACCGATTGGATTAAAAATATTAATCCAAAGCTTTAATCGATTTAAAAAAGTAAAGTTGACGTTTAAAATACTGAACTCGTTGAATGAATTATTTTACCCAATATACTATTCAAGCTCACTCAGGATTCAGATGACGAATCTAATGTGAATCATATTTTATTTGTTTATCAAGTTTGAACGTGAATTTCAATATTTTAATGTTATTATTGCCAAAAATCTATTCATACTTCATTAAACTATAGAAGAAAGGCTTTATAATAATTCAGAAATATTTAAAATCGATTTATAAATAGGCAGTAGAAAAACTGTTTTATTGCGTGAAACAATAATATTTTATTTATTAAAAACTATACAGTTTTACTCACGTTTGTATTTCGGGGATGCCTGACTAGATTCGGACCCGACGGGGGCCCTTTTTCAATGAGTGAATCGTCCTGCCGCGACGGTCTCAGGCGTCACACCGGGTTTACTACGCTAGTCGGGCATCCCCGAAATACAATGTTATAACGGTATCATGGTGTCTATAAATGATAATAAAATAGGTAATTTAGATATTATTTTTCTGACTGCGCGTTTTAAACTCTGGTATAGTTACGTTCTCAAGCAACTGTCAAAATAAAATAAAAAACTGTACAGAGCAGGTATGTCTATCTACACGATACACATTTTGTTCTAATCGTGCCTTGTGTTCAAGATTCATAGCGTTGTTACATTATAAAGTCATCTAGAATACTAGATGACTTTATAATGTAACAAAATATACAAAGTCAGTTCGTTACTATTATTCTCTCAGTATGCTGCCATTATTACCATGTTCGTGGAGGCGATTTGAACTTCCTCCAACGCACATCAGTTCAACCATTCCGGACAGATAAGGGATTGAGCATAATCCAAACGCACTGGGTTCAGGATTATTTGTCCGGTTTTCGCTTTGGTAGACCTATGACCTCTATGGAGTCCATAAAAGGTCATTATTAAGGCATGAATATGTATAAGAAGAATCTTATACATATTGACGTATATATGCCTCCAACAGGCATATGTTCACTATAATATATGCGTTTTTCTAGCTATATTTTCGGGTCGGAAGCGAGCTTATTGTCTTCTACTGGACACGTTTCCAGACTCTGTGAGCACTTGATTAGGAGCAACAAATAGTTAAAGCTAAAAATAATGTATCTGACACTGAGAAAAAGAGAGACAAGACCTAATATAAACCCAAGACCGCATGATTTATAGTAATCTGAAAATAAATATAGTATTTTGAAATCTTCAACTCAAAATCAACTTACTGCATAGAAAATACTTACCGCATTTGAAAAACCGTTTGCCTTTGCGGTAAGTTTTGAACCAGTGGAGTGAGAACGTTTACCATCCATTGGTTGTTACAATCGCACACGTAAGGGTTATTGCTGAAGTCTCCGTCCGTCAGATCGTACCAATCGTCGAGAAATTGAGAATTGATTGTTGATAAATTGTTGTTGTTTAAATGTAACTAGAATATGAAAAATATTCATTAACCATTGCTGCTAGCTAGAAACTAGAATCTCCAGAATCTAAAGGTAACATTTTATGAAGCATGGATTCAATGAGCATGTTATTGTGATTTTATAGTCAAAATGGTAAAATTTCTCAGCTTCTTATAACAACTTAATTATATTTACGAAAATTACAGCAAAGGCTTTGAGTCTTTACGCCAGATGGTAATATTGACAATTTATTTAACTCAATTTTTCACCAAAATATTCATAAAAGCTAACTTAGGTCATTTCTGGCATGGAAAGAAAGGGAGAGGGAATGGTTAGGGCCTCTGGTAACCTCACTCACGCGGCGAAATGCAATGCATTGCTTCATTGCCGGTTTTCTGTTCAGCCGTGGTGTCGAGCGGAGTCGGGCCCGCCCATACGTGCCGAAGCATGGCTTTCCCACGAACAAAACACACAGCACTGCTTACACTATCTTACAATATAAGCAACGTTTGTGCGGTTTGTACAACCCAAAAAAAATATCCTAACATTTCCTCTAAATAATCCCCTTTATGGTTTTTTCTCCAGCTATTTAATTACTAACGAATATGGAAAAACTGAAAGTAGGCAAAACTGTTCTACAACTTAAACGCACTAACCTTTGGAACTAACAGTTTTTTTCTCTCACAGTATAAAGGCTATTTATGCAGCTTACCACAACAATACAACACATATGATCCTATGAGAGCTGTGATACTAACCTATCCTAACACCAACTTACAAAAATCGTCACAACAAACGTCATCAGAGTCTTACTTAAACTTACCTCGCGAAGTGTTGGCCAATATGGTACCTGGTCCTCATCTCGGTAAATAAGGAACTCGGGATCCAAGTTCGTCAATCTTGGGTTGTGATTTAACCGCAATATGTCCAATTTCACCAGACCACCGATGCTACCAGCCGTGATGTTCTGCAGTCTACTCATGTGGCTTAGGTGAAGCTCTTCGAGGCTTGTTAGTTTAGTGATGGGGCTGGAAAAGGAGATTGAGAAGAAAATAGTCCAGCTGATGGTAAGAAATTTATCTTGGAACGTATTGAAACACTAGCATCATTCGGGTAGTCATTTAAAAGCCTAAGAAGGCATAAAAAGAGATGCTAAGCTAGACGTATTCAAAGACTTTGGATAACATACTCGGGCCAGGAACATATATTATTATTTTAGCTGTGGCTTTAAAACAAAAAGCTATTCAAGTTTTTAGGAAAACTTCAACATACAAACTAAGCATCAACTGTTTCTGGAATACCCAGATATGAACTTACCCCTTTGTATCTATATTAGTGATAGGATTTCTCTCCAAGCTCAAAAATAGAAGCTTCGGCACTTCTTGCAGAACTAACGGCACAGTTGTGAACCTGTTGTTACTGAGGTCTAACCACCGGAGTTTCTTTTGGTTTTTGAGTAGACCTTTAGGTAGTGTTTCCAACTCACAGCCGCTTAGCACTAAATGCTGGAAATGACATGAAGAGCTACATAGCAGAAGAGAGTAGGATGGGAAAATAAAACAACGTTATTATGACGAAGGTTTATGCCTTCCGTTCGATAAAAAAAAATCAAATTAATTAGTCTTAGCATAGGAATAAATAAATGTTTCCTTTTTGGTGTTAAGGTAAATGTTTTTTGTGATACCTGGACAACTGGACAGTAAATACACCAGAACGCGTAATCAATTTTAGTCATTATTTGTCTGCAATTGTAAATTTGAAACATACTCTGTTTTGTGTCTCTCACAGATGCGAGAGAAAGCTTACTCCAAATCAATTTTTAATATAGAAAAAAAAATTAAATGACTTTTTGTTTAGCAGCTATTCAGGCATTCAAGCATCACTACATATTATAAAACAAAGTCCCCCGCCACGTCTGTCTGTCTGTTCGCGATAAACTGAAAAACTACTGAACGCATTTTCATGCGGTTTTTACTAATAGACAGAGTGATTCAAGAGGAAGCTTTAGGTGTGTAATTTGTTAAGATTTTGTGTATTTTGATTGAAATATGTTGATGATTGTTGAAGATGTCTCTGCTACTCGTGCGAAGTCGCGGTGGGTTGCTAGTAATGAATAAAAAAAGTGGTACCTTCAACGGAGCTCTACTGTCTTCAATATTTTAATGAATAACGGTTGAATTTCGACCTTTTTGCGACGACTAGTATAAACGAAAATACATACCCTCAAATGCATTAGTGAAGAAATAGCAGCCTTGGTACCCGAATCAATGTAGGCTAGTGGATTATCACTCA
Source organism: Euplagia quadripunctaria (assembly GCA_963859945.1). Lineage (NCBI taxonomy): Eukaryota > Metazoa > Arthropoda > Insecta > Lepidoptera > Erebidae > Euplagia > Euplagia quadripunctaria. The sequence goes on along the minus strand of OY982588.1, from coordinate 4,846,373 downwards.
GGTCTAAGAAAGTCAAATTATTCATGAATTTAAACATGGACTGAGGGAGAGAATAGATGGCGTTGTGAGCGAGGCTGAGGTCTTGCATGCGCTTGAAGGGACGAGGAGCTTTAAAATAATTCAGCGGCATCTGGAAACATATACTTCTTATTTGTGGTAAGGTCATTTAGTATATTTATAGTCGAAAGAGTAGAATATACTACTTATATAGTATTTGGTCGAAGAGTAGAATATATAATAATAAGCCCGGAAAAAAATCTTAAGACAGCGTTGCTTTTACAAAAATATTAACCAGAACAGAACATAAAGGCGAGATTGTAAATTTATTTAAAGGGTAAATAACAATCACACTAATCCCGCTAATATTATAAATGTAAAAGTTTGGATGGATGGATGGATGTTTGTTACTCTTTCACGCAAAAACCACAGAACAGATTGCGATAAAACTTGGTATGTAGATAGCTGGAGACTTGGATTAACGCATAGGCTACTTTTTATAGCGATATTTCCACGGGATCAGGACTTACGCTGGTGAAACCGCTATAAATCCAATAAAATACCTATTACATTATAAAATCATTCACATTAATTAATTACAATAATTAAAATGACATTTTGTCTGTTCTCTGTCAATTCTGAACCTTTTTTTTTTTAAATACAAGTAAATTTGAACTTTTGTATGTTTGTGGTAATTAGAAGATATACGGTTTTACTCTCGTGTATTTCGGGATGTTTGACTAGTTTTGGACCCGAAGGGATTCTTTTTGAAGCAACCAGCCGCGTCAGTCACCACACCAATATGGTGTAGGGAAGATTAAATAATTATAGTTTAAAAACTAAAAAACACGCTTTTATAGAAAATTCAACTAAAAAATAAAAAAATTAATTGAACTATTGCATTGTCATCGGTCTTTGACACGTGTGCAAAATTTGAATGTTATCTGGCCGTTTAAAGTGGGTCATAATCGCGCCCAAAGGAGTCGACTACAAACATACAAATAAAGCGTGTAATAAATAATATATTTAATACATTGTACAAAACATTTATACGTACGGACAAATCTTTCAAATCTGTTGCTGAAATTTTATTACTACTTAGATCCAAAGTTGTCAATTCTTCTAAAGCCGTGAGAGCCGACGTTTCGAAGTGATGTAAGTGGCAGTTTGATAGATTGAGCATTTGTATTGGTAACTTAGGAAATCTTGTAATACTTTTTAAAGGATTTTTACTGAGGTCCATTATAATCGGTTTAAAGCTGACGAGACCTGGAAAGCAAAAGTTTTCTTTAAATTACCACCCAATACTCCAAAAACAACTGTTGAATATGTTACAAAAATAGTTGTCATATAACACGAAGCCGTAGTTTTAGCAAATATTGTAAAAAAATTTAAACTGACTATAATATGACCTTTACTTTAATGATTATTATGCTATAAACTTATAGCTATACTATAATATAAAGCTATACTAAGCCTATTACGAATGAAAGAATAATTAACAATAGGATATGGATAGAATTGGTTTTACATATATGGACAGTTCCGCATGAATTGTCATCCATATAGGTAAAGGAAGGTATATTGGTGATGTAAGTAATTTTGTGATATCTCTTTCTTCTATATTCGTTGGGAAGAATACGACACGGATACCTGCTATAGAGGCACATACAAGAAACAGCGCTGGTATATGAGTTGACAGGCATAAATTACTGACTGCAGTACACCCTTCCTGCGTTTAATAAACAAACTTTTCTTGATATCACCTAATTACATATATCACCAATATACCTTCCTTTACCATATGTAAAATAAAATCTTTAAAATTAACATAAATAGTTGACAATAACTTAATAATAATAACTAGAGATCCCGTGGTGGTCAAATTTCGACCATGGTTTATTTCATTGGCCAATATTACTTGACCTGTCATTGTATAGACTTTTGTACCATGACAGGTCAAAATATATACTGGACACTCATACCTGTATGTACCCGTTTTTGCATTTTTTTAAACTTTGTACCAAATATTGTTCAAAAATTTTAGCATTCGTCACTTCTTTCTTCTCTGTATAAACTATAAGTGTGCGAAATTTCATACTCCTCCGTCCGCCCAATTTTCGTAAAAAGGGATCCAAAGTTTTCGCTACACGTATTAATATATAGATAACTTCATACATCTCACACACGGCCGTCTGATCCCAAACTAAACAGAGCCTTTTTTTTATCCTGTGGAAACTCCCACGGGCCATCACCTCACCGAGGGTGAAATGGTATGTTGGACTCGAACCGACTAAAACCACACGGTGTTCCGTCACATGTGAATCTATGGTAGGGGACCCAGGGACTCTAGGACAGAGCTTGTACTATGGTAACCAGACTGCCGATAAACATACTTAAGTATATATTATTAAATACATATTGTAGATAAATTATGAAATTATTATTAGTCTCAGATCGAGGCAATGGTTTATTCACGTGGCAGTGAATTGTCGTCGTTGATATAATAATCTTCCCCACCTTCTCAATGTATATTCAACAGTGACTTAGTTTTCATATATCAAGGTTACCAGAGTTCCTAATCATTCCCTCCTCCCCCCTCTCCTCCTCCTCTTCCACCTTTCCCCTACCCCTACTTTAAAGGCCGGCAACGTACTTGTGACTCTTGAGTTGCAGGTGCCCATGGGCGGCGGTAGTCATTTCACATCAGATGACCCGTCTGCTCGTTTGCCTCTATGCCATAAAAAAAGTGGATAGATACTCTCAATCATGTGAAGACTATTTTTTTACCAGAAATTTACCACTAAAGGCACATTTTTTTTTAAATGTCTAAGTTAATAGGAGGTTACAAATAAAAATGTTAACGTACCTTTCCAAGCAATCAAATCAAATGGCTTAATGTTCTTGTTACTGCAGTCTACGGCTCTATCTGCGCAAGTACAGGTCTTGCATATCTCATTAGATTGCTTACTAATTAGTATAGGGTGTAACTCTGTTATAACAAAGAGGTTTTATTAAAATTCAGTTTTAAGTTATCATAAAGTAATCGCTCATATTACATAATAAACTAGAAAACGTCTGGCGCTCGAAATTTCGACCGTTTTAAACGTCTTGTAGTATATTTAATTGATCAGTATCTGTTCAATTGTTATTGTTAAGACTTTTGTACCATGATAGGTCAAAATATATAGTATGTAGGACCCCTGTAGCCGTTTATGTAACTGTTTTTCCATAATTATTAACTTTATAGCACATATTGTTTAGAAACATTCCAAAAAATTATTTCAAATTATTCTAAATTTCTCATTTCTGTCGTTACGCATTTATAAAAAAATGCGTACAACGAATTCTTCTCACGTATTGATTTATAGATAAATCAGATATTAAAGAAAACTATCAATTTTAAAATGAATATGTTCGGAGATTTTTTTAGCACAGAATTACATTAAATGTATTTGACGTATTATCGCTTGAAGCTAGATATTAAAACATATTCATATGTGTAAATATTGATCTTGTCTGTTAATTTTTACTTAATTAAATATATAATTCTAATTACAGAAGAGGTGATAATTTTTAATTCTAATTTTCGATTGCTTATTTTACGATTTTCGTTACGGTTTAAATCAACAACAGTATACAGAATACATAATAATTAGTTATTTTACACGCGTGCGTGCTCACAAAGTGTTGTATTGGATTTTTTTTTCAAAAATAATTTTTTCACTGCATGCTCGAGTGACCTTTCAGTGATTTAAGCAAGTGTTTCATTGTCAAATACACCTTTTATTTAAAAATGTGCAAAAATGATAAGGTTTTCATATCGAAACAGTTACTAGCAGACAAACAAACAAATTGCATAGCAGTACGATCTAGATTCCAAGTTAGTTACAAGGTAAAAAGCTACGAATGGTTAGAAAAAATATCATCTGCAAAAATTCCCGTGTAAATTCGTTTGTGACGTGTCGTAGTGTCTTAAGATTCACACCAAATGGGCCGAGCCGGGTTGGATCCGACCGGGTGCGGCGGTAGCCGAGCGCAAGTGGGCGCAGCCGGTCGGATCCGACCGGCTGCGCCCAAGACAAAGACCAAGAAATTCCATGCAAAAATGAATTTTAAGTAAAAAATATAAACTTCAATTTCAAGTACTAAAAACGCGTTCCGATGCGCTTCAGCACGGCCCGTTCGGTGGGAATCGTACTTTAGTTGCTAAAAGCGGGCGGTGCATTCAAAATCATTTATTTATATCGTAATAATTACCTTTTTTCAAACTTTTAAATTTGATTGTCGTTAATAATTTTTTAATCGTAGTCTTCTGAGTACGGGATACAATTTTCCTTAGATGCAAAGCAGGCCCTAAATAAAATAAAAAATACATGAAAACATTAAGAGTGTTTGCATTGACTGAATTGGCTACAAAAAACATTACAATGGTTAAAATAAATTATTTAACATCATCGTCATCACCATTATAATTATCAGCCTATCGCCGTCACCTGCTGGAAAACATTCGTCGAATTTGCAAAATTAGATTTATTCGGTGATAAGTACCTATGACGTCACAACCTTCTACTGAGGACGTTTAATGAAGCAAAATAATTTGATTTGACAGTTAACTACAATATTCTATTTAATAGAATAAAAGCTTAATAGTTTATATCCATAAGTAGTGTATGTAAATAGCCGTTGAAAAAAAAACAGCACTCCAGGCTTATGCCACGGTAACATTAATATTTTCAATCAATTATACACTGCAACTCCTCTTGCCATACATAAACTCTCTTTCCATCCAATGGTTGCCTGGAAGAGATCGCAGAACGCGATAAGGCCGCCAATTGTACAAGGTTTCTAGTTTGTAACATTATGTATATCCACTTTTGTATAATTTCGTATGTTTTGTACAATAAAGAGTTTATCTATCTATCTACCTTGAGTATATGTATAAGGAAGTGTACTAGAAAATGTTTTTTACACATAAAAAGACAAAAAAGTGTTTGAAAGATCTAGAAAACTATCACCAACGCTTCTAAATTAACTACAAATACACATGATTTCCCGACACATAGGGAGGATCAAAGACTTTCCTTTTAAATTGAAGGAGAAGTGTTTTTGTTGAGTATATTAGTATGTAGCATCGACTGAGTAAGAGAAGTCAGTGGTTCGTTCTCTTACTACTTCCTTTAAAGGCAGAAAAAAAAAGAAATGTAAAAGAGCTTAATATGAGACGTCGTCTTCAACGCATGAAGTAATTTATATACGAGTATTTATAAAAATGAATCCCTATTTCCCTTGAGAACGACTTAACCGATTTCATTCTCCTTTTTTATGTCTTCTAGTACTCTGTAGAAGGTTCTTACAGCACGAAAAAATAAGAAAAATTGCGCAAGAAATTGGAAAAATTTAGAAGCGACATAGTGCTGTTTTCCGACATAAACGCGAATGAAGTCGCGGGCACAGCTAGTATTATATATTGCTCAATTTATTTTTTATTTTGCAATTGGAGTTTTACAAGCTCATGAGAAAATGATTCCAATTCTAACGCAATCAAAGACTACCAAGTACCAACATTTATGCTGCATATTCTGACACTCGTGTCTCACTCTGTAATTTAAGAAAATCACCTAAAACTACTACCCGTTCGGCAAGGTCTCAATCTCAATTGATAAAATCTGAAAATCAGTAGGTAATCTGTGTTTGACGATTACTGGGATATGTGAATTATCTATACAATTAACAAAATTAAAGTGTATTTTTGTCGTAATACCTTTTTACTCAATGCATATATGTTTGCATGGCACTTATACCATTACTTTTTTGTTTGTCTGTCTGTTCTGTTTCCGGAACTGGTCTACCGATGTTCATGGGACTTTAACTTAACGTAACTTAGGCTACTTTTATTTTGGAAAAAGAATTAGGGTTACGCGCGAACAGTAAAAAATATGTACTGAAAGCCGCGGCGGGCATAGAGATTCTTAATATTGAAAATGCGAAAGTGAGTTAGTTTGCTACACTTCCACGCCTTAACTACTGAACCGATCGTTATTAAATTTTGCATGTTGTCAGGGGTACAGAAAAGGACATACGGTAGAATGAATGGATACATCCGCAACATCCCTAGTTCAAACCTAAATCGATATTCTTCTGATGTGAACCCATACATAAGAGAAGCGTTCAGCGCTTAGTAAAAATATTTACGAGTTTTTAATTATATTTTTGAAGTGAAAATAGCTTATACTGTACATTTCTATGTGTAAGAATAATTCTAAACATCTAAGTATGTATTTCAAATAATTCTTACACTGTACACTAATTTTATAACCTATTTATATCATGTAAATATAATATATGTATATCAATAAAATTATACATTCGTTTCACATAGATATTTAAAAATAAAGTTACATGTTCAGTGCACGCTGCAGAACTATTTATTTTGCGTGTTAGGCATAAATAAAAAACGTGAAATAAAACCTCTGACAAATACCGTGTTTATGAATACCACGTCTTCTAGCTGCAAGTGAGTTTTTCGACGCAGAACGGTAGATAGGTCGAGGATGTACACGTATACGAGTCTTCGCTAGAGGGATACACCGAGGCGAAGAAGGTTCTAGATGAAATAGAAAGAAATAGAAATTATAGGCACGTAAGATCACAGAAGTCACTTAGAAGAAATATCCATATTAAACATATTTTTAATTGTTAGAGTGAAAAGGAGTATAAGAACAAGGTGTAACAGAAAATCGTGGTCTTATTTTAGGGTGGTATGTAAATGACATAAAACGCTAAAAATTACAGATAAATTCGTGATTTTAAATTTAAAATTCTTGGTAACTGACAGATTGAACTTGAAACTTCGACGATAAAATTAAAATTTTGAAACTATAGGCATTAAATGTCAATGTCAAAAATGCCCGTATAAAAGAAAACAACATCATTGAAATTGACATGTTGTTCAGTTTAAATGTGTGAAAAGCATTTTCAAAAAAAGAAAATTATTTTAAAAGAAATGAAAATCCGTTTTTTCAGGCTAATGCAACTATTTTTCGTTTAAAATAAGACCACGCCAATCTACAAACAAAGAGAGACGAATCAATTAGTTTTTGTCTCAGTCAGCGTGCCGGTTTTTTGGTGGTATCTTTTGGCTTTGGCTTTCAGTTGCCAAACAAACATCTAATTACATCATCACGAATCCTTGACTTCTCTGAATTTGGGCAACTTTTATTAGTTTTGTGTATAAAGCTGTGTTTTTTTCTGTTTCTGAACCGGCTCGCTGAACTTCTCTCTATAATAACTAATTTATTAGTGCAATTAAAACCTAAATTAAATATTAACTTTAAACTTTCGCGTTCCATGATATAATTATGTATATATGTTATGGACCAAGTTTATTAACATTGCAATATTTATAATGCCCGGGCAATACGAATAATGAAATGTCAAATCAGACTGTGTGATGAATACTTATACAAACCTCGTTATTTATCACATTGTCTGGCTATTATGAATACTGCTATGTAACTCTTGGAAAAGTTGATAACTAAAGTACATTAGGCAGGGCGCTAGGACGAAGAACATACATGGAAGGACCATCGTCTCTGCTACTGATAGCAGTTGCTTTCTATTTAGTTTGAAAATAGAAAAAGTTAATAAATGCGGGACGGGTTACCTATATTGTTTTTATTTCGAATTGAAAACGAATACAAAACTGCGGTAAAGTATGCTATAATTAGTAATTACTTTAAAAAAATGCATTTGAATGAACATTATGGAAGAATAGCGTCAGTAGAAAGAGGTGTAGAATAGAATTTATGTAGTTGTAAATAGTTGCAGGTGTAAGTATGTAAGGAAAACGGTCCACTAATGTTTGATAAAAACCGAATGACATGATCATTTTAGAAATAACATGATAAAAACTAATCATTTGACAAACATCTCATTTTGCAAATATATTATTTTATAAGTAATCAATTGACAAAATACTGATTCCGCAAATATTTTACTGTATATACTATACTATATATTAATGTTAAAATATCATTCCAAAAATATTCATTTGACCAAGTACTTGGTTTATCAAATTTGTGATTTTATAAAATGGGACAGATCATTTATAGGCCTGTACTTTTATTTTTTAATACAATTTTTTAACCAAGTAAAATAGAATTTGGTTCTGGCCGTTTTGGTCGCAGTTCTAATTTAACCTAAATGTAGCCATTTCTGTTCAATTGACCTTCCCTACTAGTGACTGATGATTTCGTAATGCATTTTATCAAACGTTATTTATGCTTTGCGTTGTTTTACCAATTAATATGATTATAAAAAGATTAGTTTTTTAGATCATCCCAAATGACACTGGCTAAAAATTTTTTGAACAACGTTTAATATGGCGGCTGCATGGCCCGTACAATTCCCTTTTTTGGCAGAAATATTGAGTTATTACTTCTTAAATTAGTAACTTGTTAGGGTTCATGTATGTTTGTTTGTGATTTTCTTTATTCCACCATAACTCCTAACTGCCTGAACAGATTTGGATGTAGGTATGGGGTATCGTCAGAATCCTTACATCATCCCGAGGTACACTGGCTATACTGACATTATTTAGCACTGAATGTAAAAAAATCTATTTTGGGCAGAGTAGTCGTGTTTGTAATTTTTTCAAATTAGTAACTTGTTCGCGCTTGGCTAGCAAAAATCAAGGCTAAGTGCAGAAATTTTGTAAACTTTCTCACACTTAAAGACAAAAAAGTTCAAAAAATATTTCAGTTTTTTGTTGTTTACTTGTGTTTTAGTTAAATTATATTTTGTTATATATATATATATATATAAGTTCAGTTCAAACTATACTAGTTTCATATTTTAGTGTGCAAAGTGCGTACAAAGTAAAAATATCGATTTAAACTGGTCAGCCGATACCATTTTTACTATTTTGACATCTTCTGGCGGCTATTAATTTAATTGGAGTTGGGCGCTTCGTACTCGGACGCGTAGTCTTCCTTCGCTGTTGACATTTTTGCGACGAAGGTCCTAGATAAAGAATACATGACAATATTAAGACGATCCAAGACTAATTTATTATTCTAGTTTCTTAATTAGATTAATAAATCTTTCTTAAATAACACAAGTTACTACATTTTATCGATGAAATTTGTTAATATTGTGAATTAGTACATTTGAAGCAAATCTTTTTCCTAGACGGTATGAGTTTTCTTGACTTTACAGACAAAATAACTTCTTTGAGTGTGGTTTCATCTCTACTGCCACAAATAATTAAGACCTTTAAGTCCCTAATATCTGAATATTTCTTCTGCAATACTATATTTAAAACACTTATCCTTCTTAATTAAACACGGAACACTTGAATCGATTACGAATATTTAGATTCTTGTGTTACGATTGATCGAACCACACGGACTTATGAATCTGTTTTGTCCGATTCCATATTTGAAACGTGCGGTTATTTATCATTTGTTTTAGTCTGGATAGAATTTCAAGCATAAACATGATTCGAAATCCTATTGCTTTGAAATTAGAGTGCGATTTCATAAAATTAGCGTGCGGTGTTCGTGCACATTAATTGAACCGGGAAGTCAAATATATACCGTTTTTATTATTCTTTTGACATTTCCTAACGACAATTGCCTTTTTTGTCGTAGTCCTGAGGGTAGTGCTCGTGACTGTAGTCTTCTTCTTTCGTCGTACACAACGTTGCGAAGAAGCTTCTAAATAAATAAAAAAATCCGTCAAAATATAAGATCAGGCAAGATTTTATGGATTAATTTGTTAGTGCTATGCTATTTAGCTCTTATTTAGTCAATGTGACTATTTTTTTAGTGTGATCTTAAAGCTAATAATAGTAATTACTAAATTAGATTATACCAAGTCTAGTTGTACTACAAAGGTTAGTTTGGTTTCCGATTGAAGCAAAGCTTTAAAAAATGTTAACTGTTGTTTTAATTGTTTCATAAAAGAAATAATATTATTTCGTTACTGATGCGATATTATATTTACATGCTAAAAACTTCGCTAAATTACATTGTTACGAGTTTGTACGAGTTTTTTTTTCAATCTTACAACGACTACATTTAGATTATTGTGCTATTGTTGATAATATTGGTCACTGACAAGCGGCGGTAGCGTAATGGCTAAGGCGTCGGACTTCCGATCAAGTGATTGCGGATTTGAACTACCTCCTAACACAAGCATTTAGCTTAGCTGGAGCAGGAATACTAGTAATATGTCACTCACGTTAGGCGTTAGGCCTTAGGCTTCTTTAAAAAAGACATTAATTCTAGTACAATTGTTTTAGTAAGTATGAATCGATGGATCGAACCAGTATTTCTTATTTAAAAATCCGTCACGGAATTAAAACGGATTTTTTCGAACTTTAAGCTAGAAAATAAAGTTTTATATCGACGTATTTATGACCACTTGTTTTTTTTTTTCAGACAAACAATTCATCGAGATCATTCAAAACTTGCAAACGCTACTGATTTTCAAGACTCTCTTTTGGTATAAACTGGCTTTCTGGTAGGTAGAAAGTGAGTTAATTAATAGAATTAGGACACTCGTGGTCCTGAATATTGTCTGTGAGAGAGTAATGACAGTAGATCAGAGTGCAGCAAGGCAGTGAGCTTTTATTGATACACGATTCTTCCTAAGTATGTGGAGTGCATGTACTTAAAAAAAACATTAAATTGAGCCGGAAAAGCAACGTTATTTACTATTTTGACATCGTTTAGAGGCACGTGATTTTTTTACAGTAGTAGTAATAGTAGATGTAGTAGTCAAATGAATGGTAGTGGTCTTGTGTGCAGGCCTCCTGCGACGTCGACATCCGCGCAACGATCCTCCTAGATCAAATGGAAATATATCGAAGTGTTAAGACGTCATAAAACGAGAGCCCGAAATTATTTCTAATAGATCAAGATACTAAAGCAACCAGAGGCACGTCATTATAGCTAAAACATGCCACCTTACTTGGGAGCACGCTTTGCTTTTCTACAAAGAAACATACGAGGTATTAAGCATCAATGAAGTAGGTTAGCCACTGATTACTTGGTAGTTACAGGATTTAATTACTGACTTGAACCCAATAGTATGACGCTAGACTTAAATAGAGTTTAAGTCGTAAAAAATGGAAAAAGTAGATAAGAAAACTGACAGGCCTTTGGTGATGGACGCCCTTGCGTTCTTTAGTGTACTGTCCTAAAAGTGCAATGTGAGTATACATTTAATTTTAAATAAGAAAACAAATACCATTAGTATTATTTTGGCATCTTTTACGTGTAAGTGTTTTTTTTGTAGTTGTAGGAAAGGTAGTAATAGTAGTCCACTCTGTAGAATCTGTCACTTCCTGACTTCGATGCGACGATGATTCTACGTAAAATAGAAATAAATAATTATCACTCTAAAATAAAAACAAATTGTTAAATGTATTTCAGAGGCATCATTGATCAGTGTCAGTGTGGGAGAGTCATGCTTCGGTACGTTTGGAGTACCACGGCCTCACAGAAAACCGGCAGCAATGCTTGCATTGTTAGAGCCGCTGAGAGAGTGAGGTCCTAATTCTGCCCTCTCCCTCTCTTCTCCCCCTCCCCGCACTCTCCTTCTTCCCTTACTCCTACCTTAAAGGCCGGCAACTCACTTGTGACTCTTGAGTTGCAGGTGCCCATGGGCGGCGGTAGTCACTTACCATCAGGTGACCCGTCTGCTCGTTTGCCTTCTATTTCATAAAAAAAAACTGAAGTTGAAAAGATACATAACAGAAAATACCAAATTTCTAAACGGTATTTTGTTTCTAAAATCTTTGGTCTCAAATCGACAACGCAAAAGTTTTCTAACAACTTACTAACAACATTTTTGAATTTTGAGCTTTTTATTAATTTTATATCGTGACATCTAGTGAAGAAAAGTCGAACTACTTGATAACGACTACCGTGTCGCGCAATGAAAGTTAATAAAAAATATTGCGCAAATGGCAAAGTTCGTCTCATCAGTTCACTCACACCAACATAATTTTTTCACCAACATATTTTTTTTTTTTATTTATTTACTATTTTTTATGATATACAGAATAGGCTCGAGATGTCGCCGGGCGCAGGCCCTATCATTATACCAGCGCTGCAGTCTCTCAGGCTGCAGCAATATCCTGAGATAGGTGCCTTTTCTGGCAATTGCACAGGGCATTATAACTAAGTGCGGTTTTATTTCTTTTTTATTTTATTGTAATAATTGTGTGCGGTCCTGTGAATGTCAGAATAACTGTTTCTCTCTTCTTCAAACGGAAATAGATGTTGCATTGCAATCAATTTTGCAGTCCACTCGCATTACTTGTGAGCAATATACTTCGCGGTGCATTCTTTAGAATTTTGTTCGACGGCTTAGAATATTCTTTAGAGTCCTGCCCCAGAGTAACGAGAGTGAGCTTTTAAACACGTTTATACACATCGGTATTTACCATTATCACTACTTGGACGACTTGTAGTAGTAAGCATTTTTCTTGTCGTAGTTGGTATGGTCGTAGTTGGCAAGGTCGTAGTAGCAGCAGTAGTAGTATCCTGGCGTGCAGACTTCCGACGTCGTAGACATCTACTTCCTACATAAAATAAAAATATATAAGTTAACGAATTCCTGCACTGATCACTAAGGCTAAATTAGAAGCTACATTTATGGACATATTTAGAGGAACGCAAAAAGAGGTTGAATGCATGCACGCATGAAATTTACGTTATGTAAACAAGTGATTTTTACATTTCACACGAGTACAGTGAATAAATAACCTAATGTGTATTTATTTATTTAAACTTTATGCACATTTGGTATATAGGTGGACTTAAGGCCTAAGGCATTCTCTGCCACTCAACTTTTGGGTGATGCAAAGAAAAGAAGAAGTACTCTAAATGCACTTAAAAGTTATGTAAAAAATTGTAAAATGAATGGAACACCAACTAAAATTTAATCACATAATACACAAATATTCGTAACTTGTAGCTTAAAATATATAAATAAATATATTATGTACGTAAACATACATACTCGTACATATCAGCATGTCTGCAACATGGTCATCATAAACTTACTGACAAATACCTAAATAACAGACACATCAACGTATAAATATATATAATATTTAATTATGAACTCTGAACGAGTTGAGTCTGCCAAGACTTTGAGTACGAGCTCTTACTTTGGCCTACAAAGAGATTGTAAACAGATTTGTAACCATCCTGACTTCGAGAGGAAACGCTTTTCATAGTAGAATAGACTAAAAGGAGAAAGAAGAGCCAACAAACCCAGTAGTATGAGAGGGACAAAGTAGAAGGAGGTTACTTGACGAACGAAGGCTTCTGCCATGGTTATTGTAGGAGTTAGAAGTATGGTATTAAATAAGTAGGGAGAAATGGGGAAGTGAGGATAGTGTATCGAGTAGCGAGTTCACGAATAGACAACCATCTGAGCTGAGAACAAAAAGTGGAAAATATTGTCATATTTACGAAGATTAAAGATAAATCGAATGTAGCTATTAAGAAGACTAACTTATCGAGAAGATCTGCATTCAGGTCATAACTGCTGACCGTTAACTGTTGTGGGTTCAAATCCTACACGGTACAAAAATTTGTGTGAACCACAAACAGTTGTTCCGAGTCTGTGTGTTATTTGTGTCCTTTGAATGTTTAAGAAGCCCCCTGCGACACAGGAATATTCTTAAAGTCTTTTTAACAATAAAAAATACATCTCCAAAGGAAATAAGGGGATGTGGAGGAATGACAATTTATATCATCAAAACCATCTTTTGCAGATTAGCAGGTTGCTGTTTACCCAGAGTTTCAAGGAACTTCCGTGATGGCGGGGAATGAACAGCCGCGGTTATGCTTACATCGCTTTTTTGCTATTTTGTACAGATACCGCTTTTCTCCTGTGCGGTCCTTTTTTAACTTACAGAAAGCCCTATCTCTCCTATTCCAGTTGTTTCCAGACTGGAGAAGTAATCAATAGACAACACCCAAAACCATTTTCGCTCCTGACACATACCTCAAGAAATAGGAACTCTGCATTAGCAGACCAAGAGGCAGGTGAAAAAGGTACAATTTTGTAAGGTAGAGGATAGTGGATATAAATAGCTACGTCACCGCCTCTTTTGTCAATTCGATCGTTTTTGGCAAGAATTTAGCCTGGAAGAGGATAAAATGTGGAAGTGAGGTGAGTTAAAGGCAACTCTCAGAAATCAGGTAGCGTGAAGGTAATAAGTGTAGGCTCTGAGCATCCAAGCAGGTATTCAGACTGCTGGTTGAATAAACTTCGCAAGCGGTCACGTTTTTCTTTTTTTTATCGTTGGAGTCCCCCTCGAGTCATCACTCTACCGGGGCTGCCAGTGAAGTGGTATGTCGGAATAGAACTGACTAAAACCACACGGTGTTCCGTCATAAATGAGTCTATTGCAAGAGACTCGGGTATACCCTAGGAAGGAAGTCCCCGAAAACAATCGGAAGCGGTCACCTAGTGTGTCAGGTAAAGAAAGAAATAAGAGTCATAATAATCAGCTATCAGCGCTATTAAAAATATCTGGATAATAAGAATAAACTAAAATATATAAAGAATAAAAATATATCAATAATTTGTAATTGTATGTACAATAACTCAAAGTATTGCAACACTTGCTAAGTAGGTTTAGATTTGTTCCTCTGTACCACCCACTAGCTGACACCACACATCGCCTCCCGGCAAAAAAAGTGTCATAATACAAAAACAGCTATTTCGAGAAAACACGACTTTTATGCCTGTGAATTGAACAAAACAGCTCAGTGAAAAATGACTATGTTTTTACAGCTGGCCAAATGCAACATTTACTATTCAATGCTATAAAAATGTCAAAACGTACCTAACATGTGATTTGACACTTTTTTTGTGATATGACACTTTTTTTGCCGGGAGATGACATCTTAAAAACAATAAGAGCCGTAAACCGTAAACGCACAAAAATAAAAATTGAGAAAAAGGAACACAAAACAAGAGTAGGCGTGTAAACATAGTAGATGTGTTTGTGATTGTGCGTATTCGAAATTCGAACGCATCTCGCTGAACCAAACGTCAGATTGAAAATGTCATATTTGTTTAAGATTTAATTGAGGTAAAGTAAAATTAACTAAACAATAGTTCAAGATTGGAGAAAAAATCGTCGGTAATTTACCAAAGTGGCAAAACAATATTAACCGTAGTGTTTACCTATTTGCCGTCCAGCGAGTTGCATGCAGACGAAATATTCCAGTACACTGTGGAGTTACGATGAAATGTTGTATCATGAATTTAATATAGTGCTTTCAGCCAAAAAGACAAACTGTTCAACTTTGTTATTAGCAGAGATTAGGTTAAGATATGGTGAATTACTTAAATTTGTCGGCGAGTACGACAATTTAGCGATAATAAGACAGTCAATTGATTTTATTGTACGGAAGCGGGTATACCGTGACATTACGAGTCACGTGAGCGAAATCGTTTGGAGGGACGACGCGACGGTTACATTTTGAGTTCGAACGGATATTATTTTGGAAGCCATCGAGTAGTTCGGACCCACCAAACGGGACCGCTGGTTCCTTTTGCCCAGAGACTAAACAGTATAAGTAATAAAAGTGATTGTGAGTGTAATTTATTGTGGTTTAAAATCTACACCATGTACCCTGTACCCAGGAACCTTACCGGTGACTGCTCAGTCGCTAAATTATCGCATTCGCTGTTATATTAAACTACTAAACCAGCGAGATAGATACCGTTATCACTTCCTTTACATCTAACTAAGCGTGATTTTTTTTTCCTTTTAATGGTCTCAGTAGTGGGTGGAGTGGGTTCCGTAGGGGCAGTGGTAGCAATAGTAGGTAGATAGTAGTTCCAGGGTAAAGGCTGCCAGGGTACAGGCTGCCAGGCGTTTACAGGATCCTCGTCAAGTTCGTCTTCAGAAGGTTCTAAATGGAAGAGAAACACTTCATTATATGAAATCCATCGGAGAGGGCGGCATCTGTGTCATCCCTCACGTGACATCTTTAGCTTCTAAGTGCAGCTCCTGGTAGATACAGAAGAGTTATGCGTAGTGTCGATTCCAGATTTCGCCTTTTTTTTTATATGGAGACCACGACCTCGAAATCCAACAAAAATCATAATAAACATAATACAGTTGCATATATTTTTGTAGTAATTTTTTAAAACCCTTCATTTTGATATATTTGATAGGTAGGTTTAAAAAAAAAATGTTTTTTTTTTAATTTTAATATACATAATGACACTCGCGCAATAAAGTGTAATTTAAGGATATGACAAAATGGGTTCAGCTACTTAGAAATTACGAGGGAACATAAGGATGGACATACATACAACCGTCAGGTCAACAATATACCCAATATATAACATATTCATCTTAGCCGCAGTCGGATCAAAAAAAAATTAAAAGATCTCGATTTATTGACAATGATTGAAAATTTCCAAGCCTCTTTAAAGATTATATTTCATAGTCATCTGAACCCTTGTTTAATGACATAGAAGCAACAGTATTGAGCAATTTGCCAGTGGACTGTTATATGTCTGACTGACGATCCTGTAAAAGAGAGTTTAAAAAATGTTCCATCTCTTACCTGTCTGTTGTTCAATCTCTTTTCTGGCAGTGTCTGAAAAGATCTATGTACAAAATAGGTCATTCATTCATTCATCCATTCAATCATTTTATCTTTATAATCATTTTAATACCTCCAAGCGCTAACTAAAAATATGGAAACTCAGATGAACTAATTATACAACTATTTGTATCTTTGAATGCAACTAAAGATTTTCGTTAGTTCAGCCTAACGAAAACCTTTGCGTGGCTAGGAGATATTATTTTATTGGGAATATAATATTGTGTACCAAGTCTTGCCATCGAGTTCGCCCGAGTTAAATTTGTTTTTTCAATTGCTACAGTGCTTTTTTTATGGATGACGGTCTTTTTCTGTACCCCTAATAACGAGTATGAAAAATTTCATGACGAACGGTTAGGAAGTTAAGGCTCCCGAAAGCCTAATACACAAAATCACTTTCGCATTTATAATATTAGTTAAGATAGCTAACAATGAAAAAGTAATTACTTTCAGATTTCAGTCTCCATGATTCGAGTTCCAGTCGACTGACCTGTTGGTCTAGTGGTTAGTGACCCTGACCGCTATGCTTATACGTGGGTTCGATTCCCACCTGAGTCTGGGTGTTCTTTGTGTCCGTTGTTTCTATGTTTGTAAAGTCCCCCGCGACACAGGAGTAATTCCTAATGCGGGAGTTGTCTTTTAAAGAAAGCAAGAAAGAAAAAGATTGTTTTCTTATCTTGGTTTATGTTGATGCGCAAAGGTATACAAAACTCTCCTAATAAAAATAATATAATAGCAGAAAGGTCGCTTGAAAATTATCTTTAGAAAACGGGTCGTATAGCTATTCTATTCTATTTTCTATTCTTTTACGATTTACGAAAGTTGTTCGATATTGTTCTATTTGCCGATAAATACACCACATATTTTTTAAATAGATTATAAGTTACGCAATTATGACGAAGTAAATGACTCACACAAGTTCTGAACTGGTTCACAACGATAAACTTAGTTTAGAATGTAAAAAAATAGTTATATAGGTCAGGTAGAACAGAAATATAAAACGTCCTTCAAGAGGAATATTTCGTCCTTAATATTTAACACAAATAACATTATTCCACGAAAAAGTAAACCAAGAAAACTTAAGACCTGATTAATTTGATCCGTGTCTTATATATTTTTTTAATTTAGCTTGCGTTATGGTATTTTATAATCGCTGGCAGCGAAATTTAGCTTCTGCAGTTTTAAAAATACGACAGCTTACATATGTTGATACAGCCTATTTATTACAGCTATGTTTATAGCATCATATTGTAAAACAATTATTTGATTTAAAATATTATCGTAGTGTCACATCGTAAGCCATTCTGCTGTAGGGCAAAACCGCCGGTTCTATCTCTACCTGTTTGGATATCAGCAGCGATGATCCAACCAATATACCTATTAACATGTAATTTAATGCAGGATTTCAAAGTACCTACCTATACAAAAAACGAAAACTGAACCTCAAAATTGCTCAGATACCTTGACTGACGAATTATTTCAGAAAAAATATTATTTAAAAATATTTTTTTATTATTTTTTATACAGAAATACAGAAACTTGAAGTAAAACGCGATAGTAATTAAAGACGAAAACATAAAAATATGGTATATTATGTAAAAATAAACAAATTATATTCTTACACACAACACATTATCTTACGCAACACTATTTAGACCCAAACTAGGCATGGGTTTAGACAAACAGATTCATTTTTGATAAACACATACATAGAAACACTTGATCAATGCATTAATCTGAGCTGAGATCTGACTAATCTGAGTTATTGACGTATTCATGACGCCCCCCAGCCAGATGGACCGATGACCTGAAGAAGGGTGCTGTGGCGCGCATTGGGAGAGGCCTATGTCGAGCCACTGCTGGACATAGGCCTCTCCCAATGGGCGCAATCAATCAATCAGCCTATCATAGTCCACTGACTGACTGACTGACTATGATAGGCTGATTGATTGATTGACACATTGATACACGCGTCCCCTAATGTTGCACACGGTCGGATATGACGGTCAAATTTTTTAATATCCTGCCTTCCACAGTTTTCGCAAATAACTGGAGAATGCGGTTATTAAGGAAGTGAAATATTTTCATTGGCTCAGACGCTTTTCGCGGATGTATGTTTGTCTGTTGTTAAGAAACGGACAATATAAGTGATGATACAAGGTAAAAATGTGGCTTAGTCTGTAGGCTTGTGTGTACCTGATGTGTTTATGCTCATGTTGAGTATATAAAAATTATTTTGAAGCAATTGGGTAGTGTCTTAAACTGAAAAGAAATTATTTCGTATGAGTCTGACAATATAATATCCTAAAATACTTAGAGTATTGTCTCCAGCTTATGTTCTGACGTTTCTAATTATTTGACACATGACTAAGGGTATTCCGATATACACTGAGAGCACTGTTCAGTGCTCGTACTGGGGAGAAATTCGTTCCGTTATAGACTGACAGTATACTGCCGCAATATCGTAGGGAAATATATGACGTCATAAACGTCGCCCTTTTTGTACTGTGAGCACTGGAGTTTTCGAAGGTGCGGTAAGGTGCTCTCAGTGCTGTCACATGGCTTTCACACTGCCACTTTTATTATGCGATTTGACAGTTGACTTGAATTTACAACTGACAGTATATTGGACAGCGTTCCATTACAAACAGTAACCAGTATAGCTAACTATAAAGGAACGGCTTTGCAGTATACTGAATTGACGTCATTCCTTATAGTGCTCTCAGTGTATATCGGAACGCACACTAAATGATTTGACAATAGTAAGCCATAACGTCATACCTTGTTATTAGAAAATTGAATCAAATCCATCGTTTTGACGTTTAATAAAAATATCCTATTTTGACTTGTCAGACCATTACTTTTATTTCACTCTTGCACTAAGATTTAATTTCAAGTAAATCACACAAAATATTCTCCTCACTATTGAGGCTAATAATATTTACTTAAAAGAACAATCTAAGAAAGTTCTACAAACATATTAGAACTGGCAACTGGCTTCACCTCTGCCTGATTCTGACTCCTGAAAATCCTACTTCTAATTAATTAATTATATTGAAGGGAATAAACGCGATCACGTACTTAATAGGCATTAATTTAAATTAATTTGCGCTAGCCGTTGTCATAGTCAGCCTGTCTGACTGATCACGGCCAGTGACCAGTCAGACAGACCTCCTCAAAATCGAAACCACCAGACTTTTAAATCCATGATCGCCTTAATTCCCGTCAACGTAATTATATAATCATGGAACGCGAACGTTTTAAAAGTTAGTAAAATTCTTATAATTAAAATAAATTATTTAGATTTAATTATTAAAATTAAAAAATCACAAACACTTACGACGTCTATACGGCCCGCGAGATTTCCAAGACTTCTTCATAGGTATTATAACATTATCACTTATCGTTTTCATTATATTTTTACCGGCACCACTTAATTTATCCCATATAAAGCCAAGGTGGGTCCGTATTGAAAAGATGTCAGGTATCGCCGACATGGTCAGTGTACTGCAGCATCGCGGGCATAATGTGAAGATCAGAAAAATGTTTATAATATATATCACGAAGAAATATGACGGATATAGAAATAAAAAACAAAACTGGTAAGACAATCGAAGGGCAGAAAACAGGAAGGAAATAATAATGTTAGTCTTGTGGAACAAGAGGCGCGATCATAAATAAATAATAACATAGCGAAAATAATAGATAATGGATTATTTATGGGTGTTAGGGATGACGAAATGACCTGCATTACTCATGCAATTACTTTCATCTCGATTTAATCTGACTACGTATGTGACGCGTAGAGCATTCATCCTCAACCTCATCGCGGTTTCATGTGCTGCTCAGTGAAAATATTTGGCCTTAAAGTACGTCCGGGTTTAGATAGCGCTGTGTAATATATTAAAAAATGTATTTTATCTATCCATACAGATATATAAATACGTGAAGACAATACAGCTTTGTACCTTTTTGTAACTAACTATAACTATCACTGTAACTAACTCTTACTAAGTAACTATGTAAACGAATCTTATAGGTCAATTTTAACTTACTTCTAATTGACGTATCGAAATTAAACTTTGTATGTATATATGTATAATATATGTAGATTGGATGATACTATAATTTGGCGTCTTGAAGCTGATCTGAAGATGGTGCTAGGAGGTGGAGAGTAGACCTCTTCACTGGCTACTAGTAAACACACCGAGTTTCGGCTCTTCAACGGGTCCTACTTATACTGGTATAACCGAACGAAAATTGTTTTTGAAGTGAAAACTTCTTTAGCGGCGTTGTGCACTTTCTGGGATGGGTAAAAAATGTTAAACTCGCGTCAGGACACGTGACCCTGATCGAAAATTCGTAAGACAGAGCCGAGTTTCTTATATTTAAAAAAAAATATAACATTCGAAATTTAAACATTTATGAGCGGCCAGGAGCGTAGAACTTCCAGTGTACCCTATGTATACATTTAGATATGTATACATAGGGTACCTACTTTTTATTTTTAACCTAATTATATATTTACAGATATGTGTGTGTATGTATTTTATTCGAAATTAATTTTTGAAGTGAAAACTTCTTTAGGCACGTTTGTACACTTTTGCTATGGGGAAAAAGCACTGAACTCCACTCCATAGATCCACTAGAGGGCGCTAATCTAAACATTGAGTTCTGTCAGCTCCTTATTAATTAATGTCACCAACCTGTTAATGTGGCGTTTTAAGTTCGTTCGTTTCGTTTAAATTATCACTTCTGTCGGCAGTCCCATGACTGCCTATTTTTTTTTTTGCCTCATTAACTTTAGCTTAACCTATATTTTATAGTTTCAAAGATACAAATCATAAATTTCTGTTTTATTAGTACAAAGTTACGAGCTGTAAAATCTTTGAATCGCTCCTATAAAGCTACAATTTTGTACTTGTACCACGTAGGACCCGTTGGCATATGATTCGTTCTGACGAGTCCAACAGATTGGACTTGTAACGATGGTTTTATGATGAAACCAGAAGGTGGATAGTGGAGCTCTTTTTAAAGTTCCGTTCCTCAAAAGGACGAAAAGGAACCCTTATAAGATCACTTTATTGTCCGTTTGTCTGTCTGTCAAGTCCCTTTTTCTCAGGAAGCCGTAGACGCATTAAATTGAAATTAATACCAAATACATAAGTCTGCGGTCCCTTGAAGCTTGCTGCTAAGCTTGAAGTAAAGATATGGCCACTTAAAGCCTTAGATTTCACCAAATTTAAACATTTCAACCTTCAACATAACCTATAGGGTACTTCCCATTGACCACTGAAAGTACAAGTAAAGTAAATATATATGAAAGTTGTTAATTTGTTCCGATATCACATAAAAATAATAGCTTTTGTGATTACAAACTTATAATTTGCGGTTAGATTGTTGACTTTATCATACATTGCAACCGCAAAGGACGTACTATCTACACACAAGTTTTTGTGCTTACCGAACCCTCGGTGCGCGAGTCAGACTCGCATTTGTCCGGTTTATTGTTCTAATAAGTATTGCGTAGCGTTAGTGTTTATCAATAATTTAATAAATAATAGTTAAAATTAGACCTTTAGGCGATCGCCAGTTATTATTACTAGAAATCGCCTGGTGAATAAACTTCGACCACCAGTTTAAGTTTTGAGTTTTTAATGTATTGTTTTATTTCATTGACCAGTATAAATTGATCTGTCATTGTTTAAGGCTTTTCTTACCACGAGAGGTCAACTTATATACTAGACCCCTATAGCATCTTGTAGCCGTTTTCGCACAATGTTTAAACGATAGCATACACTTTATATTAGTAAAAAGTGCGCGAAATTTGCTTAAAAATGTGTACAAAGGATTATTCTATGGTTATTATGTTAACAATAGCAATATGGCATAGTTGCCATCTAGGTCGTTTAAAGGTGCGTTAGGAGTTAGTAGTATACTGTTTGGGGTTCGAACCCGGAACCACTTGATCACAAGTCTGACGCTC
The DNA here is from genome assembly GCA_963859945.1 of Euplagia quadripunctaria. NCBI lineage: Eukaryota > Metazoa > Arthropoda > Insecta > Lepidoptera > Erebidae > Euplagia > Euplagia quadripunctaria. Next base: position 4,823,732 of record OY982588.1, on the reverse strand, counting down.
TAGCAATTATGCCGTCCCTTCAAGAAAGCAATTATAAAACTAATAACTTCATATTACTGTATAAACATTTGAAATTAAACCCAACTAATATTATTATTAATATTATATAAAAAAAACAGTCGTAGGACTGCACGTCAGAAGTGAAAACATAACTTCACAATGTATTTGCATATACATACCCACACACACATCTGTATATAATTAGGTTACAAATAAAAAGTAGGTAATAACATATATAAATGTATACATAGGGTACACTGGAAGTTCTGCGCTCCTGGCCGCTCATAAATGTTTGAATTTCGAATGTTATATTTTTTTAAATATAAGAAACTCGGCTCCGTCTTACGAATTTTCGATCAGGTCACGTGTCCTGACGCGGGTTTAACATTTTTACCCATCCCAAAAAGTGCACAACGCCTCTAAAGAAGTTTTCACTTCAATAACAAAAATAACTGCAGAAAAGTTCCTTATATAATTTTTTTAACATTTTTAACAAAAAATATGAGCCGATAAAGCTAAGATGCCATCTGGGCTCAGGAAAAAATTACAAATTCTTACCGGGAACTGTGTTCTAGTAAGTTCGGTATATGACAATGTCATTTCATTTTATTACGTAATCTAATTGCCGTAAAAGAGATTGATTCTTGACAAAAAACTACACACCTCGATTTTACGTCTAGTTTGGTACTATTTAGACAACAATCCTAAAAAAAATGACATCCTGAATTGTATATTGACCTATGTTGCTACAGTAGTTGTGTTATTCACGACTTTATTCCAATCGCCAGCGTTGAGTTCGTTGAGTAAAATATGTGATTTTTATAAGATACCGGATCAGTGGGTGCTTATCAGCGATAAGACATATCGAAAACGCACAGAGTACAATAATATAATAGACGTGACACGTTTTAAAGAGGTTTGTGTCTGTGTTAAAAACCGGGGCCATATAAACGCTTTGCTACGTATTCAATTTCATTGTTACAACAATAGCTATTCTATACTTTTTTGTGTATCTCAAATGGTTATAAATGATTTGAGAAAAATACTCATTTTGAAAGCTAAAGAAGTGTGTGTTTAAGAGCTGCGTAGTAGATTTACAATCTACAAATAAAGGTTTACAATGTACTGTATACATACTGCTAAATATGCTATGCTAACAAAAGTGATTCATCCATGTCTTATGGCATTGTTAATTAATATGAGAATGAGAGCATTAAGATAGTAGCAATCGGCAATAATGACAATTATATTTGATTTTTTTTTTCAAGAATAACCGCACCGTCAAGGAACCATTATTATTTTAAAAAATTGTGGATTTGTGATAGTGGAGCACTAAATTTACGCCTACGGTTCAACAATATTAGGAGCAGAGTTCCCAGGAAATTTAATAAAGGCCACAGGACCATATACTTACTCGTCGCCTACATATTTTTAGGATTTTAGACTGTTCGATTCCGATATACAACTTCATCGTTATTTCCGGTGAAATTAAGGCTTGGAAGAATGATCATACATAAGAAGCAAGGGGATTAAATATACAAACAACTTACTGGGAATAGATGGTAATATTGTTAATAGGGTTTTAGGTATAAACATCCAAGTTCTTATCTTGGCCCCTCTGCTCTTATCAAAACTTTAATCTACGATACCTTACCTTGAGAAACCAACTTTTTGGCTTTATCTGTAAATACACGCCATTTTTAAAATGTATCAGTATTTATTGCAAAAATCAGTGTGAGGACGTTTGCTAAGATGTTTTATAATAAGTTCGTTAGTTTACGTGTCACTTTAATAGTGTTATTTATGTCTAAGTTAAGTTTTTCCCAATTAGAAGTTCAAGGTAAATATAAAAATGATTTCGTGGTGAGTTACCTAGTAAAACTAAAAATTGATAAATGGCCGGTGATAAATTATAATTATTTATGTAATTCTTCAGGGTGAATTATAAGTCAATTGTGGACGTCCCATGCCTGTGAGGATTATGATGATAAATTAAAAAAAATCTAATCAGACCAGATACCAGAGGACCGATTATATCAACTTGTAGATTAACTGCTAAATTAGCTAAGAGCAAAGATTCTTGAGAATAGTCTTGTCATAATATAGGATTTTTCAAAGCACTCGAACTTTGCCACAATTTTTATTTTATTTTAAAAGGACATTCTATGACATTATCTATACCTATCATATTACTTAAAACGAGCAATTCTTGCATGTATGTATGTATTTATATTTCGGGTATCTCGGAAACGGCTTTAACAGTTTTGATGAAATTTTGTATACAGATACAGTTTTGCATTTTAAGTTCAACTGCATAGTTGTATTTCCTGTAAATAATTAATTAAATTAAATTAACGTAATTTTCCAAAAAAAAAAGCTACCGAGTGAAGTCTCCCAGGTACTAGAGTAGAATTTCAGCCAAATGAGCGGTGCGACTCCGCTGTAGGTGGTGTACGAATTTTGGACTACATCTTCCCATAAATGTGGCTCAATTTAATGAAGAACGCGAGTTATATTAGCCTTCAGGGCGGTAATTGTCTGTGGTTTATCTGCATAGACCAGAGATTTCACGTAGCCCCACAGAAAGTAGTCGAGCGGTGTTAAGTCACACGATCTCGGTGGCCTATTAATGTCGCCACCATGCGAGATGACGAAGCCCTCGAACTTATCATCCAATAAATTCCATGTTTCCCGTGCAGTACGGCAAGTGGCGCCGTCCTGTTGGAGCCACATGTTTGTGAGATACATACCATATACCTTTTCCACAAAAAAAATGTTATCATCGTCCGATATCCTGCGTATAGCATGTGTGAAGTGATAAGCGTGACTCCACCAAAAATGAGCCTCATCGCTGTAGCTGATTTTTTTCCGAAAGCAGGATCAGCCGCTAAATGCTCTAAAGCCCAATCCGCGAAGACACTGCGTCATCGATCACCAACCCGGTTCTCTCTTTGTTCATTAAACGATGGATTGTAGCCGGACGGCCATAAATGCCTTAAATTGGATGCAACGACCGGAACGTTAAGCGAACAGAGCACTGATTTTCATAACAAATTTTAACAATTTCAACGCGTTGTTGAAGCCTGTAGCGTTCCATGGTAAAATTTGAAGACTATATAAAGAAGTTTGCTTGTCAAACTTGACAGCTATCGCTTTACCGAGATGGCCGCTATACGGTGTCAAAGTTCGAGCGTTCCTGTTGAAAAACCCTTTGTGTTTAGGTGAGCAGACTAGGAAACTGTTTTAATAAGGATTTCAATATACAAATTAATAGCTCCCGAATTTAAATAACTGATACAAGTATTCTATAATTCATTCAAGAGTATGTCATCCAGAAGTGAGTTAGCCTGAAGGCGTCTTGTAGGCCTGTCGCTTTACAAGTTACAGAGTCAGTGAGGCGTGTGTCAACATCTCAGCATTCGCGCGGGTTTTTTTAATCGGCAGAGAAGTTAAGCCTCACTTTTAGATGATGATGAGAATGTATAGATTGAAATGATGAGCATGAATTATAACTTAAATAAATAAAGCCTTTATTCTACTATTTGTATAAAGTTACATGATAAGTTCAAATAGTACTTAATTAATATTATTGTTTCATACAAACTTAAAAATTACATAAAAATTTATAGCTTTACACTTAAGAGGCTTCATTCAGGTAGGTAGTTAGGTACATTCTAGGGTTTTATCGAATAGTAGTCGCCTCCTCGGCGCTATACGTATAACTTACCTAGGATTCAATCTTGGATGTATTAATAAAATAGTTTTATGTCACTTAGACTCAAAAGCTTACTCCTTAAAGTAAGATAAAACTAAATACATCACAAATAAATGTTGAAGTGTAAGGCAAAGATGAGGTCATATTTTCAAAAATATATTTTTTTTTAAAATCAAAAACAGATACACCAGAGGTAACTGAAACGGATCCACCATTAGAAGTAATATGTTCAGTTTGTGCATGTGCAGATGGCGTTGTTAACTGCGCTAATATGAATATTACCGCACCTTTCGAAATACGTGATTGGGATGGTAAGTTATTATTGTACGTATTTTTATCGTGGGAGAGCCATGCTTAGGCACGTTTGGGCCGGCTCGAAAACCGGTAGTGAAGCAATGCAAGCATTGCTTTTCGCCGAGTGAGTGACGTCACCGGAGGCCCTAACCCTTCCCCCTCCTCTCCCCCTCTTTCACCCTTCCCCTACTCCCACCGTAAAAGCCGGTAACGCACTTGTGACTCTTGAGTTGCAGGTGCCCATGGACGACGGTAGTCATTTACTATCAGGTGACCCGTCTGCTCGTTTGCCCCCTGCACCATAAAAAAATATGTAATTTTCTACTTTTAGCACTTCATAACATATTAGAGGGCTTGAACTTCCAGGCAACACCCAGTTCTAGGTACAATATGCGACCCTAACCTCCAGCTATTGCCCCCGATCCCTCAATACAGAGTGTATCTGAAAATGGAACACTTACTTAAATCACTGAAAGGGCATGACTCTAGCACGCAGTTACAAAAAGATTTTTTGAAAAAATATATCCGTTTACAAGTTATGACCGTTTAAATTTCCATGTATTTTTACCTCCGTTGCTAATAAAAGTAGGTGGAATTAGAACTATTCACTCAGTTATTAAGAAAATTCATAAAAACTAACTTGAAAAGTATTCGAAGTTACTTCTATAGATTTTCTTAGTTACAGAATGAAAAAATCCAAAATAAAAAAAAAGTATGATTTATTTTACTTGGAAACGGATATTTTTTTTCAAAAATTATTTTTGTAAATGCATGCTAGTCGTGCTCTTTCAGTGATTTAAGTAAGTGTACCATTTTGACTGGCCTCTTGGTCTAATGGTTAGTGACCCTGACTAGCCAGAGCCAGAGGTTCTGTCTTTCGGTCTGGGTTTCAGTCTCGTTGCCATAGTACAGGCTCTGCCTAGTTTGGGATCAGACGACCGTGTGTGAGGTGTCTGAAGTTATTATTATTATTATTGTCATATACAACCTGTATAAACAATTATCCTTCCATTCCCTTTCACCTACACCTTTCCCTTTTAATACACTCCCTATTTCCCATTCTTTAATTGCCCAACTGCCCGGTTGTAGGGCTGATTTTTTTGGCAAAATATGGTTGTTTAAAGTGTCTCTGCCTACCCCTTCGTTGAAACAGACGTCAGTGTATATATATGTACGTAGAATGGGAATCTCCAGAGATAAAAAACTTGTTTTTACTTCTTAAAAATATGTTTAATTTTAATTCTTACGTCTTCACACCAAACATACAATCACGATAGATTATATCGCCATCTTATTTTCATCTCATCTAAAAATTTAAATAAATAAATGAATGTCCCCCAAAACCCATACTTTGTTGAGTATCCTGCAGAAGGTTACAAATGACCGTGCGTTAATATTTTTGTTATTTATTCAAGAACACAATAATACAAAAAAAATTATACTTCTTGCCTAATGGCAAAAATATATAGTACCCGGCAGGAAGAATCGACTTTGAGAAAGAGATATCCATTTAGCAATGAATCCAAAGAGCATCATCTATCTCTGTCACTCATGTCCATAATACGTTTTGTCATTATCAAGTTAGTGGTTGTGCAAGTTCGGTGGGACAAAGTCGCGTTACTAAAGTCATCCTCCAACCATAATCCAACAAGTTCCTGCCACTTTGATCAAATCGTCTTTAATAGTGTACTTGACAGTAGATCTACTCCGGCAAAAATGATATCTTATGAGACGTTTTATGTTTCCAGGTCTTGCAGGCTTTAACCCTATAACCGTAGACCTCAGTCAAAATCTAATGACGAGCTTCACCAGAATTAGCAAGCTGCCAATACAATCGCTAAATCTGTCCAATTGTGAAATAAAAAACATAGACATCGCTGCCTTTACGTACTTAGAAGATTTAAAGAGCTTGGATCTCAGTAGGAATAAGATTTCTACATCGAAGTTAAATAAAATGATCTTATGTGTAAGTACTTAATCAATTAGAGCTCTGTTTATAAATTGCCCCATTGCAGGTCTTGGATCTCCTCAGTTATTCAGAGAAACACAGTCATAGTTTGTCCTCCGAATTGGAATAACATTTCCAGATATCACCAATGACACAACTAATCTATTATTTATTGGAGTCAATGCGATAAAATCAATCGGTGATGGCGGCATCAGACTTATCGCTAGGTGAGGTGATATACACACAACGCAGGTCCTGGCACCCTTTTCTGACGACCTCGTCTGAAAAATCACAAGATGATCGCAAAATCTTGAATTTTTTATCGGGAAAATAATAACACCATCCTTAATGTTCTAAGCTAATGTCTTAGAATAAAGTTCTTTTTAATATAAGATATAGATAGTTAATCTAAGAATTCGTAATAAACTTCCGAATATGAATTATAAAAGTTGTTTCTGATAATTCAACATTGGAGATTGATAGGTAGGATGGCAAACAGCCGATATGTAACGCTTTACATCATTAACAGCTGTGAGCAATAACTTATGATCTATACTAATGTATAGACAACAAGGTAATCCTTATACATAGAATCTACGTAACAATCTTTAAAAGCGGCGGTAGCGTAATGGCTAAAGCGTCGGACTTGCGATCAAGTGGTTGCGGGTTCGAACCAGTGCACTACCAGCGTGAACCCGCTCCTAACTCAAGCATTTAGCTTAGCTGGAGGGGTTAACAAGAATACTAGTAATGTATGACTAGTATTCTCTTAAAAAAAAAAGAAATCTTCTTCCAGGGACCCATAAACAACGTCACAGGACCCATGCCCTTCAAGCAGATGCAGAACCTCAGCTTGGCACATAATGATATCCATTCGTTACCACAAGACATCTTCGCATACGTACTTACCTTGACCATCCTGGATCTCAGTGGCAACCCACTGGCTTATATAGACCAGGTTACAATGGGGTCTATCACAGATCTTGTGAATTTGAAAGTAAGTAGTTTTTTATTGTGTTCATTGTCAGTGAAAATACCGATATATACCTCATATTACTAAACCATCACTAACCGATTGTCCGATTGTCACAGGGCTCTGTGATGCTTGTGCTAAAATAGCCAGCAATTTTAAATTTTTGAAGTCTGCATTTTTATTTATTTAATTTGGAACCATTACTTCGCAAGACTGCACGTACTGGGTAGTTATGTTTTCAATTGTGTCATTAAATACTTTGTCTTTTACAATCGAGGGATTAGATGGCAGTCAGCTTAAAAAAAACTTTTATTAGCCTATTTAAAGCAACCTTAATGTACTGTATTATCTCGCTTTAATTCTCCGAAGCGATAAATAATCCTAATTCACGTTCATTTCGGGCATATTACAAACTCCAACAACTGTACATTTATTGGTACATGGTACTTGGTAAATTCTTGGAAAAATTCTATGGAAACCGACTCAGAAATCAAAAACAAATACCACAGAACGGCAGTATTTTTCACTGTGCCACCCTAATATAAAAATAAGCCTAAAACTACTGTACACTTAGAAGTAATAAATTAAAAGAATTTATCAAATTCCAGCGCTTAGCGTTAAGTGGCTGCGAACTGGAAACTCTTCCGGAAGGTTTACTCAGAAGACAGAGAAAGCTTCGATGGTTAGATCTTAGCGACAACAGGTTCACAACAATACCTTCTGTTCTACAAGAAGCTCCCAAATTGATGTTCTTAAGTTTGGACAAGAATCCTATCCAGGCTATCGAAGGGAAAAAGTAAGTCACTTTCTTAGTATTTCCGTGAAGAACCTCCGCATCACAGGAGACAGACGTCACCACTCGCGTAAAGCTGTATTTTCGACTCGTTAGTAGGGTTGCTAGTTGTCCAGGGGAGGAGAAATAGAGTTGTCAATGCACAAAACGTTGACAACGTTGGCGTTATAGGCGGCAAAATGACGATAGACGGGCTTTGTGCTTGCTCAAAACTTTGGCGATGCGTGGAATTACATAAGCCTTACCTGGCAATTCAAACAGTCATAACTTGTAAACGGACAGATTGTTTTGAAGTGAAAACTTCTTTGGCGGAGTTGTGCATTTTTTGGGATGGGTAAAAAATATTAAACTCGCGTCAGGACACGTGACCTGATCGAAAATTCGTTAGCCGGAGCAGAGTTTCTTATATTTAAAAAATATTTTTACGCCATCTGTGGATTCTGCGCGATACTACTGTAGTTTGATATACACTAATTATCCACATATTAGTTAAGGCAAATTTCAGAGATGGCGCAATTTTAATTTCGACTTTTTACAATATTCACTAAAAGTACTTATTTTAGTACAATTTATTCAATCCATTAAATGTATGTGTATGAACTTCGTTCCAACCGGGTGTCCGAAGGATACCTTACGCTTTTTTTTAATTCTTATTGTCACTGCATGCTAGTGTCATGACCTTTCAGTGATTTAAGTAAGTGTTCCTTTTTAAAATACACCCCGTATACTGAACCCCTGTAGCTTTTTGTAGCCGTTTTTGCAAAACTTAAAAGTTTCAAAATTGTAGCTTTCTGCAACTTTAGGTATTTCAAATTTCACATTCGTCCGTGCTCAAAATTTGCTTGAAATGTACAAAGAATTCTCATCACGTATAACTCTCGTATAACGTATAACTGTCCATCTACCTATACCTAATAAATCTTTTCTATTCTTCAGCTTACTGTCAAAACTGACAAGTCTACAGGAGTTGCATTTATGCCGCATGAGTAGACTACAAAATATCACAGCCAGAGCCCTTGGTGGATTAACAAATCTAGAGATACTCTACATGAACTACAACCCAAGGTTGACGAACCTTAGCCCTGATTTCCTCGTTTGGGAGGATGAAGATGAAGAGGAACAATGGCCAATTATTAAAGAGGTAAGGAGATTCAAAATGAGTTCGAACACAACAGTTGGCGAGCAGTAAGCCTTAGTCCGTAACGTGATATTCGACAGTAGGTACGGTTCGATTCCTGCACAGTGCATGTATGCAAAAATATCTCTTTTTGCATTGGTTTATATTAACAAAAATTGGTATGGTTCTTCTGGTTCTGCGTTTTAGACTTCACAGTACAAGTTTGGGTTTAGATAGCGCTAGGTAAATATAAAATATAAACAAATAAAATAAAAATAAGATTATTCCTATTATTACATATGACAAAAACAAATGAAATTGAACTATATGAGAAGCAAAATGGGTTCGACTACAATTTATCCAAGATATTGATATTCCATTAAACAACTTGGATACTAGGAGGCAAAAAATGTCTCCTTGCTAAGGGCTTACCGCTACTGAGTGTAGCGTCTTCGATAATAGGGTTGGAGACTGCTGTTTAAAAAAAATTACACTCCTCAGGAAATTAGGTGTTATACGTGTGACAATTATTTACAAATTGTAATTATTTTTTTATTGTAAAACCAAACATCAAAAGTAAATAACCAATATACAGCTAACGCTAGTTTAGGAATCAGGGCTTGCACTTGAATAGTATGCACTTTTTGTTCCAACAAAGAATTCATTATTATTACTATTAAAAAATAATTTGACAACGTATGGTATGACGTCATGGCCCCTTATTTCATACATGTTCCTACACAACGTATTGTGTATCGTTTTGACGTTTAATAACGAGTAACTGATTTGACTTTACAGTCTCTGAAACTTAGATCATTAATATGTGTAGATGGACTGTCAAAGTTGTGAAAGCGTCGAAAAAAAAAACAGTCAGTCGTAGGACTGCACGTCAGAAGTGAAAACATAACTTCACAATGTATTTGCATATACTCGTATATACACACACACATCTGTATATTTATAATTAGGTTAAAAATAAAAAGTAGGTAATAACATATCTAAATGTATACATAGGGTACACTGGAAGTTCTGCGCTCCTGGCCGCTCATAAATATTTGAATTTCGAATGTTATATTTCTTAAATATAAGAAACTCGGCTCCGTCTTACGAATTTTCGATCAGGTCACGTGTCCTTACGCGAGTTTAACATTTTTTACCCATCCCAAAAAGTGCACAACGCCGCTAAAAAAGTTTTCACTTCAATTATAGTCCAATTGGCCTTTAAGTACCTTTCCCGCCTTTCTTCCACTTATTGCATGCGCATGCATCACTAATTCATAAATGTTATATTTCAGTTGTACCTAAACAACAACAACTTAACAACAATTGATTCGCATATCCTGGACAGCTGGAACGAGTTGGTGATTGGAGACTTCAGTAATAACCCTTATGTATGTGATTGTCATACCCAATGGATGGTCGATGTCTTAGTGGTGATGCTCGCGAATTTGCCACTAAGTAGTACGGACAATCAGATGATGTAAGTATAGGTGGAGCTTGGGTTTTGGCTGCGTCCGCGTGGATCTTGAATTCAGTGTGTCTATATGTGCAATTTCATATGGGATGGTAATAGTAGCCACGCCACCCCGTCACGCAAAATAGGCACACAACAGAGGTACACAGTTGCGGAAAACAGCCTGTGAAAACCACACCAGGGCTTAATTCAGCGAAAATTCGTTTGACTGTTAGGTCGCGATTGAACAATAACATTACTCTTTACAAACTTTGAGATGCGTATAATGAAGATTACCAGATTAACATGCAGGTGCTTGTTAGAGCTAATCCTGAGAACTGCCAAACAAATTCAAATGAGGTTTTTGTTATTACGATTTGGTTTATCATCGAATATTTATTATATTATTACTAGCCTGCGACTTTGCAAGATTTAATATTCACACGAGAACCGTACATTTTGAAGGAATAAAAGCCTATGTGTTATTCCAGACTATAATCTATCTCTGTGCCAAATTTCATCCAGTTCCGTTGAACTGATTTTGCGTGAAAGAGTAACCAACATTAATCCATCCATACGCAAACTTTCGCCTTTATAATATTAGTAAGATAATTTTCCATTGCAAGTCTAACAATGAATATAAATAAACTATATTATAATGTCGTAGTTGAACAGTTATGTGTAAAAGACGTCGTTTTCGTTAATTCACTACATAAGTAAATGTATTTTACTACCCCAATGACATGTTGGCAACAGTTCAGTAAGTACAGTCAGTATACGACCAGTCTGTCAAAATATTCCCTGGAATACTGAACTGGAAAAAACTGGTCAAACCATTGAATAGAGAAGGCCCAAAGTTTATAAATGCCATTTCGCTGAATTTTGTAAGAATAGAATCCAACTCATCATCTGACTACCCTTGTCCCAATTTTATTTGGGGTCGGTATAATATGTTTTATTCTTCCATTCTACTCTATCGTTCGTCATTTCACTGCTTACTCCCTTTCTAGCCATATCTTCTTTCATACAGTTCATCCATCTTTTCTTTGGTCGTCCTCTTCTCTTGTACCCATCAACATCCAAACATAAAACTCTTTTCACCACATTTTGCTCATCCCTCCGTATCACATGTCCATACCTATTGCTCCTCAGCTTTTCATCCACTGGTGCTACTTTCAGGCTCCTCCTAATATTATCCTCTTAATAATATCCTCTAATAATATCCTCCTATTTATTTCTCACCTTGTCCATCCTAGTCACACCACACATCCATCTCAACATTCGCATTTCGGCTACGTGTCTCTCATTCGTTCTCTTTGTGGGCCAACTTTCAGATCCAGAATAGAATCCAACTGTTACCTATATTCTCTCGTTGCTAATAAGAATCAAACATCTACCACCAGCACCCCTCTATTCTGAACACCATATAAATATTATGAGACATGCTTTTACTTACTGAATATTTTTTGAATTGCAGTTGCAAAAAGCCTGCATACCTTAGGGGTCAGACGTTTGCGATGCTGAGCAACTCGTCCAAAACGCTCGTGTGCCAAGAAGTTGAGGATTTAACGGAGCTACCATCACCCAATTTGGCTATAATTTTAGGAGTTTTGATTGGTAAGCATACATTTAGTTTGTCTATTAAAATAAGTGTGTATAATATTGTTGACATTTATTTTGGTTTGTATTAAAAAAATAACCAATTTACCTGTTGTTATTGGCATTCGCAACACCCAATGTAACTCAGGCTACCCCCTTATCACTAAAGATATACGACTATGCCCATAAATTTCATTTAATATTCTTCTGTACATAGAAGTTGCTTTTCTAAGGGTTGATTCCAAGAGAAAAATATTCCATGCCCTACCACCATCTGGCCTAGTGTTTGTGGCTAGCTTAGTTGTATTTAAAAAAATATGGGAATAATATAGTAACCATGTCATCATCATCGTCATGTCAACCATAGGACGTTCACTATTGGAAATTGGGCCTCCCTCAATGACTTCCAAGAAGACCGTTTGCAAGCGGCGTGCATCCACCGATGACCTGTGATCTTTTGAAGGTCGTCTGTCCACCTTGTTGGTAGATGACCTTATAACCATATACTGTGCTGAAATAGTTTTAATTTGTTTCAGGTATAACAGTCACATTCCCATTAGTTTTAGTACTGGTGCTATTATGGAGAAAGGGTTACTTTGCAAAGTACTGCATAGGGAGGAAAGTTAGGAAGGAATCTGCATATGAAAACGAAGAAAATGAATATTTATAATAGTATGATAGAAAATATAAAATATGTTTTTTAATTTTCTTTCTCGTTTCTCTTTCTAAACTCCTACAGATCTCAGATCATCTAGGATCTGATTTTTCTTCCACATACACGTGTATGAGGAAACTGTTTCTAGCAGACGGGTCACCTGATGGTAAATGACTACCGCCACCCAAGGGCACCTGCAACTCAAGAGTCACAAGTGAGTTGCCGGCCTTTAAGGTGGGAGTAGGGGAAGGGGAGAAGAGGGGGCAGAGGGGGAGGGGTTAGAGCCTCTGGTAACCTCACTTACACGGCGAAAAGCAATGCAAGCAGTGCCTCACGGGCGGTTTTCTGTGAGGCCGTGGTATCACTCCGGTCGAGCCGGCCCATACGTGCCGAAGTATGGCTCTCCCACGAAAAGATTTTCTATAATTATTGCAGTGATCGGGCATTACCGAATACTGCTAGAACGAATTACGTAACCAGTCTCGCAGTAATGGGGACCGAGGATGGCGATCGGAATTATGGGAAATTATTAGACATTTATTCCAAAAATGTGGATTCATTAAAGCTTTTATCCGAAGCTTTGCTCTCGTTAACCTTATTTTTCTTTCCTCACACCACAGTAAGTACTTTTTTACTCGATGAACAATACTCTGTTATGTGTTTATGCTCGTCAAGATATCGCCGTCAGCCATCTATCTTATCATATGCCAGAACGTCATTCATGTCGAAGGGGTCGAACAAAGTCACATACCATTCATAATAGTAGTAAGGATTTATATACCTGTTTCTGTACACGTACACTGAACGTTATCATTCGAAATTCAGTATTAATCACTGCATATTATAAAACAAAGTCCCCTGCTGCGTCTGTCTGTCTGTTCGCGATAAACTGAAAAAGTACTGGATTTTTATGCGGCTTTCACCAATAGATAGAGTGATTCATGAGGAAGGTTTAGGTACATAATTTGTTAAGATTTTGTGTAAATTAGTTGAAATATGATGATTGTTAAAGATGTCTCTGCTACCACGGTGAAGCCGGGGCGGGTTGCTAATCACTACATATTATAAAACAAAGTCCTCCGCCATGTCTGTCAGTCTGTTCGCGATAAACTGAAAAACTACTGAACGGATTTTCATACGGTTTTCACTAATAGGCAGAGTGATTCATGACTAAGGTTTAGATGTATAATTTGTTAAGATTTTATAATAATAATAATTCTTTATTGACATAATAAATGTGTACATACATAGTTAAGAATGCCCTGACACCTGTAATAGTATAACTGTGTTACAGGGGCCAGTGTCCTCCCTATAGCAGAGGTTATAATACAATTTAATTAATATTTTTTATCTGTATTTCAATCAAATCATTTAAGTATATAATATAATGGTGCATACAATCAGTGGTTGAAGCGCTGTCCTCCTAGCTAGGTTATGGAATAACCTATATTAAGGAGTAACAGTCCCGAACCCCTTTCGGTGGTAGGTATTATATATACTAACTTAAAATATTGTATGCTTTTGTTTGTTCTACATTAATGTGCGTGCGTGCTTGCGTGCGTGCGTGCGTGCGTGCGTGCTTGCGTGCGTGCGTGCGTGCGTGCGTGCGTGCGTGTGTGTATGTGTACGAGCGTGAGCATATGCGTGTGCATGTGTGCGTGTGTTTGATGTGTACGTATGAAGATACTTTTCCGTTTTCTCGTAGGTTTTATCCTGCAGGAATGTATTTAGCACCTTTTTGCAGTTATAATATGTTAGGTTGTTAATGGTACATTTTTGACTAATTTTATTGGATAGAGCTGGGCCCAGAAAATAAAAGAATCTTTTAGTGAATGACGCCCTAGGACTATACTATATAGTACTAGTGGTACTGTACAAACTTTGTCTTTTCGTCGTTTGCTTATTTTAAAATGCTGGAGAAGAACAACTTGCTTAATAAAATGTTGCCGACCGTTTAGAACTTTACATTGGTTGTATAACTTGTCAGTGGGGAACATAATTGGACGGAATGTTGCTACCTTTAAAATCGCTCTATGAGCAATTTCTAGGGGTTTCATGATGGTGTTAGCAGCACCCCCCCAACATGAAATACAGTACGTAAGAATGGAAACACACAAAGCAAAGTATATGTTGCGAATTATTGTTGGGTTAGATATTGATCTTAATGTTTTAAAAATATATATTAATTTACGAACTCTACTAGTAAGGAAATTTATGTGGGTTTTGAAATTGAGACTTTTATCTAAAATTATACCGAGGTATTTAATATGATCCACGCTATCTAGGTTGGGACAATTGCATAAAGTTTTTGTCGGTGGAAAGCAATTATGTGCTTTTATGGTAATTGGAACGTTAGGTTGAGATGCAAGGCTGATAGAATATATTAACAATTTAGTTTTGGTAGTATTTACTGTAAGAGTATGATAACATAATCAATTTAAAGCTGTATCAAGTCCACCCTGAGCATAGTGTTCAAGCTTTGACCAAGTGTCCGCCTGGAACGTAATAGCAGTATCATCTGCGAATGATACTATTTTGGCATTAGGGATGTTCAGATCACATAGGTCATTTATGAAAACTAGGAACAGAGTAGGGCCTAGAATACTGAATTTCATCGCTATTATAACTATCGATTCTTACAGTTTGGGTTCGATTTGTTTGTTGTGTGTTTTTGTGTAAATTGATTGAAATATGTTGATGATTGTTGAAGATGTCTCTGCTGTCCGTGCGAAGCCGGGGCGGGTTTGCTAGTTATAGATAAATTACATCCAGACACATGCTCATCACACAAATATTTGTCCTGGGTGGAAATAGAAACCACGCCCTCTGGCTTAACAGGACAGCAATTTTTCGGAATGATTTAATAATCTGCGATATTTCATCATATCGATGAACTGCACTTTATGCAGTAACGACTTAAGAGGAATTACGAAGACTGCTTATTGCTATTTAAGAGATCCATTCGGCTTATAACACACTATTGTCACGAATACTACAATTCATAGTTTGACAAATACGTGAGTAATAACTTCGAAAAATCAACAAGTTTTCATAATTGTGAATAATAATAAAAATACTAAAAAACTATTATTATGTTTTTATTTACTAAACCTTAAATCCTAAAAAAAATACATTATACTCTGGCTTCCAGAGTAGTGAGTTAGAAATAATTGTCTTCTGCTGGCGCCCGCTTGTAGAATGCACGTGACACGTCAACGGGTGGCCGAAGTCCAATCCATGCGAAATATCCGTGACGCCAGAGGAGTACCAACGTTAGCATCAATGGTACTGCTAGAAGAACACCTGTGAAGAAAATAATATTAATATTTATTAGGAAGTTAAAAATATGTGTACAGCGTTGATATACACATTTACTGATAATGTTTTTTTCAGAATCATCATCTGAATCGATGTCTGGTGTAATTTTGAAAATGGAAATTATTTTTAATTCAGCAAATTCGCTGAATTCGCTGAAATCTGCATCATCAACAACAATTCTGGGGATGAAGGAGAAAAAGTTAAACTCTATATCTCTTACTCTTACTTACCAATAAGCAATCCAAGGAGAATAGCTCCGTCTCGCTCAGGCCTATTTCCATACTTGTCAACACATCGCATGGTACGATGTGAGTCGTATAGGTGCTTCATGGTGTATCCTCGCATCTCTATGGGTTCTTGGCAACTGGAATAAAAAAGAGAGCTTTGTAGCTAGCCGACTGAGAAAAAACTATACTAATATTATAAAGCTGCTAAAATAGTTTGTTTGTTTGTTTGGTTGAACTCGCTAATCTCAGGACCTACTGATTCGAATTGAAAAATTCTTTTAGTGTTAGATAGCCCATTTATCGGGGAAGTCTATGGGCTATATAACATCACGCTACAACCAACAGGAGCGGAGCGGACCAGTGTCTATTAACGTAGGAGAAACTGTGGCGACGACTAATACTAAGACGAGTTCAAGACTTAGATTACTTTCAGGATCATTGCTGAATGTTTGTAATTAAACGATATACATTTTTCAGCCAGATTTTGGCTTTGACATACATTTGTTTGTTGATATTCTTGTCTTAGTGGCCTCACCAATCACAAGACGGACATACGGGTACGCGAATCCGGCCTCTTCGAGCTACTGCAGTCTCAATCCCGTTTCCTATCCAAGATTGTTCGGTATCTTTTATCTTAGCTCCCTCGCTCTATCCCTTACCCCAATTTCTCTTCTTCCTTTGTCCCGACTACTATTCCAAGGAGGGTTGGCGTCAGGCAGGCGGCAGACTATGTAAGAAACCAACCAAAACCATTTGCAACTATTACACATTGCGCCAACCCCAAATGAAATTGGGAAAAGAACAAGAAGATGATGGTTTTGACATTGATAAAATACTCTAATATTCTTACTTACACCATAAGTGAAGAGTTTCCTCCCAATTTATCTACAGTATTAGAAAGGACATCCACCATCCATTGTGTGGAACAGTCGCAGAGGTAGGGGTTGTCTGACACATCCACCTTCTCCAGGTGATCCCAGCGGGCAAGCAAGCGTGAGTCTACTTCGGTCAAGTTGTTGGACTTCAGGTAGAGCTGAAAAGAATTGATAGAGGCGTTAGGTAGTTGATAAAAGATGCTTTTGTTAGGAGTCAGTTCATGGACGAACATGCCCGTATTTTCAAGCAAACTCTTCTTAACAAGCTATCGCAATTGTCCCAATGTAAATGAGCGGGTTATTAGTGATGAACGAGCTGCTTTCAATTGAGCGGCTTGCAAGATTTTCGATATTATGTAGGAACAGTTTTTTGCTAGAAAAAGAAGACTTACTCTTAGTTCTAAAGAGTAGGTTCACCACTATTAAGGATGACTAAGTATTTATTACCACAATGCGTCCCAAAATACCAAAAGAGTTAAAATAAGAGTCCTTTTCATTTGCTGAAACCAAAAGTGACGCCAACTGGATAAGGAAATTCCAAGATCTTGCAACGGAAAAACATACCTCTTTAACCTCAGGCCAGACATAATTCTCACCGATTTCATCAGGTCTGGCCATTGCCTTAGGGTCTATGTACTCCAAGCTCGGGTTGAAACTCAAATGCAAACGCTTCAGGTTCTCAAGTCCTCCAAGAGCACCAGCTCCGATGAACTTGAGATTCGCCATATTGCACATATGGAGTTCTTCTAACTTCCGAAGGCGAGGGAAACCTCTGGATATTAAAAAGAGGTTGTGAGTTTTTACTCTCAATAGTCTCAATACATATTATATAATAAATAGTTAACGAGGATAAAAGAGAAGCCAAAAAAGTCTAGCATCATAACCTGTTGTGGTACCAGAAGAGTAAACTTGCCAATAAAGGCACATGGACTTTTCTCGGTTGTATAGCTTTTTGAAGATTGAATTATAATCAGCGTCAGTTGTTGAGGACCTTCGATTCAAATGAATATGTTGCCTCTTGAAGGTAAAGCATACATTGTGCTTTAATGTCCACTTCAACTTGTCTAGGGCACCCCTTCACAGTCAAATGTGAAAGTAGGTAGTTTCTGATAATAATCAAATCCATTTATGGCTTATGGCCTTGAATTAAGAATACTATTACGAGTAAATCAGCTTCTAGTGAAGTAAGGTCTGACCTGTTGACTTTCAATCCCTAACTCGCTGGAGTTAAGCATAAGGCGACCCAAGGAAATTAAGGCACCGAAAGGGTAAGGGTACTTATCTATGGTAAAAATAGATTATTTTACAGTCCTCATGAAATAATTATTCAATTGTTAACCAACCTTTAAAAAAAATTCGTTTGACGATAGCAAAGTGTGACGTCACAAGTTGTAATTCTATATTATGTTTTTCAGAACCTATCGTTTGACGTTTAATGAACAGAAACTGATTAGACAAACGAGTCAACTTACGGATAGTCCTCTGAGCTCATTTCCAGTCGGACAATTTTGTTTTGGTTCAAGTTCAGGTATACCAAGTTCTTGGTCTCATCCAGCTCCTGGGGAACGGCAGTCAGGTGATTGTCACTGATATCCAAACGCTCAAGGTATTTAACAGTATGAAGGAACTTATCTGGAATCTCTTCGAGCTGACAGGATCTCATTCTTAGGACCTGAAATTAAACTGATATTACTTACCAAACAATAAGTTTTTTAGGTGTATACAAATATTTTTATGTGTTTGAGAAGGTAATGAGATTCTGTAAGTTTATCTTACTTTGTATTTATCGTTTGTACGAAATTAATTAACACGTTAGTATTCTGTGTCATTTATTCCTGCAGTTTTGAAAAAAAATAATTCTCCCTCCAGCATCCTGATAAACATGATGAAGCCGACACAACAGTTCGAGTTGGATTCTTAGTCACACACTTCTAACTTTTCGAAGTATATGTGTGTATCAATCACTTGCTTAAACGGTGAAGGAGAAAATCTTCTCAGTAATGATGTCAGCGTGATGTATTATGGTGAACATAACATTAGGTTGAAGAAATATGTTAGCAGTTACGCTCTTCTTAATAACTACCAGTAACGTAGGTCGTACGTTACGAGAAATTTTGTTAAAACTTTCAAATAAAATAATGATATATAATACTCGTATATTGAGAAAGTTCCTAACCCACAAACACTTCCAACTTTGACGCTCTAGTTTTTGCGGAATATCAGACGGACAGTTGCGGACGTTTTGCGGAATATCAGAATGTTATAATGTCTAGAGTCTAGACATTATAAAATTCTGACATTCCGCAAAACGAGCTAAAAAGTAATTCTGGAAAGCCATTCTCCATGAGTGTACAACTTTACATTATCAAATTCCCCCTTAACCAGTGAATCTCTTCAACAATAGACAGTATATAGAAACGGAGGGAAGGTACTCTCCGAATTGTACCTTCAACAGTATACAACAGTCTCACCTTCAGCAGAGGTAGACTTGAAATCGCGATCAGTGTGACATAGTCTATGGTAGTAATAGGATTGCCACTGATATCCAGTTGCTCCAACTCTGGCAGATGCTCGAAGAGATCTTGGTTAAGAGAGTGGAGATCGTTGTACGCTAGGTTCAAGATCTTCATGGAAGCTAGTGGCTCGTACTCTTCAGGTGCATAGCGACCCTAAAAAAGAAAGTAAAGGTTGTGACAATGAAAACTGTTATATCGAAGAGGAAAATGGGATATTAGACAAAAAAGGTATTGAATCATGAAGACCTTTTAGTTAGTGTAGAGATTGTACAGGTTTTTTTATCTAATTCAAGGTTGATGCACGATAATTTTTTTTTGGTATCAGAAACGAATTTAAAGTATTATATTTTAACTTTTGTTTCCTAAATTCTTATGAAAAACCTCTCTCTGTATTGATTCAGAACAAAATTTACATTCTTAATTTACGCAATTCGTGCTATTGAACTGTAGGTACCACCAGTAAGTAAAAAATCTGACGTTACCTCAAAAGCATGTGGACTGAGCTTAGCTGTGGTCAGTTTATTGTAACTGAGGTCCAACACCTTCATGCCCTGCAGATCTCTGAAGCTACTATTCTCTATCACTTCTATTCTACATCTTGATAAATTCAGCACTTCGATAGAAAGCTCCGCCATTACGGTGACATTCGTGAACAAGTTTTCCGATAGATCCACTTGTTTGGGCTTGAATTCCTTTAAATCTGTGAATAAGAATTATATTATTTGTGCATACAATTTAACAGATGTATCCTAAAGTTCAGCAATCTCTTGTTAAATTTGTTTCTCTTTGTACAGAAAATATAACTTCATTGTAAAAGAGTACTAGTACAGTAACGGGGCTCGTGGCTAAATGGTAGCACATTTCAAGGTTAACCAATACTAGCCAGGTCAGTCTTAGGATGGGTGAAAACTCCTAACACATTGCGACCCCTCCGTGCCTCGGAGAGCACGCTAAGCTGTCGGTCCCGGTTGCCAAAAGAACATCTGTGGCATTCGTTACCGGTAGTTGGACAAATTGGACTGCCTAAATTGAGAAAATTAACTCTGTTAGGAACGAACCGCATTCAAATTGATCCATCCGTTTGGAACATACTTTGTTCGCCGGTCTCTTCTACGTATATAATTATACCTCATAAAGATAAAGACATAAATAGACATAATGTGCATGTTTTAAATGGTTGTGGTAATTTTGCTACTGAAATTGGGGTTTTTCATATCACGGGAGTTTATTTTTTATTGATAACTAGCAGTTCCCCGCAGTTTCACCAGTGCAAGTCCCACTCCCGTGGGAATGTCCGGATTAAAAGTAGCCTATGCGTTAATCCAGGTCTCCAGCTATCTACATACCAAGTTTCATCACAATCATTTCAGTAGTTTTGGCGTGAACGAGTAACAAACATCCATCCATCCATCCAAACTTTCACATTTATAATATTAGTGGGATGCAGATGAATACCAACAGTAGGTAAGGTTAGATTTTATATATACGCATAGTGTTGTTTAACCTTTGTATATACTAATAAATTTAGTCACTCGCACTGTCAGTAATTACTAAATTAGAACAATCTCTTCTAAAAGTTATTTAATAACTATTTATTTTTACAGTATTTTAAAAAGGTAATATATAAATTAAGTCCAAGTCTTACCTGCCCATTGCTGTAAACTAAAGTAATCAGCGATTTTCTGGTCGAAGCAGTCCACTTTGTTGTCTTTGCACGAACATACTCTACAAATGCCAGATTGTGTCGCTACTGCCTTTGAAGGTGGCGCCAATGTTGCTACTGAAATTAAAATAAATTAGTTTTGCTACTTGATACTAGATGGCAGGGCTAGTATTAGCGTTTCGAATATATGTATGTCGTTGTTGTATGTGGAATTATGCATGTTTGACATATAAAAATTATTTGTTTACGAAGATTAAAATATTTGAGACATTATAATTATCACTGACGTCAATGCGCCTAAGATACTTCAAGTGCCTATAAAATTTGAAGAGTTCCCTCGATTTCTCCAGGACCCTATCATCAGATCCTGACCTGATGCCAATGGGACCAAAGTAAACCCTTTTAAACAAAATAAGTATTTTCCAAATCGGTCCAGGGGTCTTTGAGTAATCGGGAACATACCTACATAAAAAAAAATCCGACGAATTAAGAATTACGACGAAAGAAGAATACAAACGATAAATTTAGAACCAACAGATGTCGCTACTTACTGTCATTTTCACAATGAATGCCGGCAATGAAAACTGCTAAAATGGTGAAAGCCACAGCGTTCCCGCCCATTTTCCTAAAAAAAAAAAACAACGCATCCGTTCACAAATTTTTATTTGAAACCTTATGATGAATGATGATGTGATGATTTAATTAATTGTGATAAAACCTAATTATTTTTTAATAAGTAAATGTAGTTTTTAGGACCTGAGCTATGTCTTCAATGCACGCAATTCATTCTAAATCTTTCTTTTATACTGTAGATAAAGATATTCTTCGTAATTGAAGAAGAATCATTGAAATCGTTTAACGCAGTAAAGAGTGAATTATTGATGAACGTAAGGACTTTAAAATATTAGGATCCACTTCTTTTTTCTAGACTGCTAAATAAATTTTTGTGTCTGGTAGAGAGGACTATCAGAGCTACAGACCCTATGACCTCTGACCATAGCCGTACTGAGTAGATTATTTTACGAAAATAGATTTATATAATACCTATGTTAATCTATAGAAATATTTTTTTAATCTTATCATAATTTTAATATAATTTCTGATACTTATGAAACTAAGCGAAGACGCGGGCAAAACCTAGTAATTTATAAATGTGACTATTAAGTCTCGATTATTTTATTTTTTATTTTATGGTATAGGGGGCGACGAGCAGACGGGTCGCCTGATGGTAAATGACTACCGTCGCCCATGAGCACCTGCAACTCAAGAGTCACAAGTGCGTTGCCGGCCTTTAAGGTTGGAGTAGGGGAAGGGTGGAAGAGAGGGAGTGGGGAGGGAAGGGTGGAAGAGGGGGGAGAAGGGTTAGGGCCTCCGGTAACCTCACTCACTCGGCGAAAAGCAATGCCAGCATTGCTCAACTGCCGGTTTTCTGTGAGGCCGTGATAACACTCCGGTCGAGCCGGCCCATACGTGCCGAAGCATGGCTCTCCCACGATAAAAACATCTATTACGCCTTTATCCTTGACTGACCCTATTTAGGTTGTATTTGTGTGTGTATAGGCAGGTACGAGTAAGTTTAGGAAGTCATATTTTAACATTCAACATATGTCTTTGTGGTTGGTCTTAACTCTTTTTTTATTTTTTTTAAAAAGACAACTCTTGCATTAGGAATGACTCCTGTGTCGCGGGGGACTTTACAAACATACAAACAACGGTTACATAAAAACACCCAGACTCTGAGACAGAACTTTAACTTACACCGCACCCGCTCAATGAAGTATTGTCTTCCCTATGTAGTATATTATCTATGGTAAATGCCAACTCTAGGTGATCAATAGAAGAAAAACAGCGCTGTTTAATGCGCTGTCATCTGTGAGATACCTATAAATACTTCCCCAGTTCGGCGATTAGTCACTAGAAGAAAAACAGCGCTGTTTAATGCGCTGTCATCTGTGAGATACCTATAAATACTTCCCCAGTTCGGCAATTAGTCACTAGAAGAAAAACAGCGCTGTTTAAAGTGCTGTCAAATTGAGTGCAGAGAAAAATATTGTCGTAATCTGCTGCATTTATGGTGGGTAACCTTTATGAAACTATTTTTATAAAGCATACCTTTTAAATTACTAAACGATAATTGTACTAACATAACGCAAGTACTTTGTATTCGTTCATGAACCGTAAATACGAGTACCTACACCTCTAGTCGACGACACAGTGACCTCAATTAATGACTCATACACACTCACACTCCCACACCGCGCAAAAACTATTCCAAATTTAAAAAACAGAAGCAAAAGAAAACTTTGAAAATCCTATCAATTTTCGCGCTAAAACGAAATCGCGTTAAATGAAATATTCACCTTTAATTTTTATAGCACAGATTAAAAACACATTTAACTTTTTTTAACACAATAGCGCTTGGGCACAGTTGTTGTAGTACTAAAAGTAGCTAAAACAAAATGGCGGGTGATAAGTGCGTCTTATCTGTTATCAGTTACAAAGATAGCGATAACAGTGAGTCAGTCAGGTGTGTTCATCAACGAGTACTAACATAATGTATTTTATTGTTCTAATATTACTTATTGAAAAATTAATTGTTTCTTTGTTTGGACGTTACTAGCCATTTTACACAATAATTATACCGTCAATGAGCCCAATTGTGTAAAGATAGGTTTTTTTTATGGTATCAGGGGCAAACGAGCAGATGGTAAATGACTACCGCCGCCCTTTAAAGGGGAGTAGGAGGAGAGGGGGAGGGGGGAAGAGTGGGAAGAGGGGAGAGGGGAAGGACGGAAATAGGGGAGATGGAAGGGTTAGGGCCTCCGGTAACCTCGCTCACGTGGTGAAAAGCAATGCAAACATTGCTTCACTGCCGGTTTTCTGTGAGGCCGTGGTATCGACTGGTATTCCCGAAAAGATTCCCCATTTTTTAAGACATATTTTATAAGCTCGTAAGCTGTAGTTCACACATTACTGGTATTCTTTTCAACCTGTCCAGCTAAGCCTTAAGCTTATGTAAGGAATAGCTCACCTAGACGCCATTCGGAACTGTCCAACCCGCAACCACTTGATTGCAAATCCAACTAATTAGCTATAAGCTGTTGCTCCTTTCCCTTGTCATATAATGGACAACCTTCTGTGACCATGAAAATGACATGAAAATTAAATGACCTTTCGCTTTTACCGGTACAGGGAGATGTAATCAGAAATAATCGTGTCGCCATCCTAGGTAAAGTAAAGAAAGCGCTACTGAAAGCCCAAGGTCGTTCATTAGGTAAGTTTGTTGTACCGTAGTACACACGACAAACATCACAACTGAGATTATGAAACTATGATTTGTTTAGATTTGTTATTTCTAGTCAAATTCTGGTTTAATCACTACATATTATAAAACAAAGTCCCCTGCCCAGTCTGACTGTCTGTCTATTCGCGATAAACTGAAAAATTAATTAACGGATTTTCGTGCGGTTTTCACTAATAGACAGAGTGATTCATGAGGAAGGTTTAGGTGTATAATTTGTACCCGTGCAAAGCCGGGGTAGGTTGCTAGTTATTTTATAAACCACAAATAGTATGTCTGGCATTTGAAAAATTCTTCTGTTGTATGTTAACATTATTGTTTTATTTAAACTTAAACTTGCTGACCCGACAGACCCTTTCCCGCTCGAATTTTAATAAGTTGTTTATAATAGTTTTCATTCCATAGACGAAAGTACTTTTAATTTCTCCCAAATTTTCTTATTTTTTGTTAATGTTTTTAAATTTTTCTTTGTCTAAAACCGTTCGTAATAACAATAAGGATAAATTAAAGCCACAATTTTTTTTAAAGTGGATTCATGTTATTACTTTTATATCATAGCATAGGCTCCTTATATTGTACACTGCAGCCTCTCTTTTCATCTGTTTCTCTATCCATCCAATGGTTTCCTGGAAGAAATCGCAAACTGCTATAAGGTCGCTAATTGTACATAACGTTTACTAGTAAGTATTTAGACAAAACATTACTGTGCTAGTAATTCTCGGACTTGGCTATTTATAACACGCTTTAATTCACTTGTAACTAATTACTATATATAAGCAAATCTTAGAAGTAAATTTTTAACAACTTCTAAATTGTCGTATTGAAATTTATGTGTAGATTGTAAGACTTCGCTTGACTGGAGAGGATGTGGGATCGTGGTGTTAAAGTGTGAGTGACTGATGGTCGACAACACAACCGAAAGATAATATATTGAAACTGATCTATCTAGAACAACAATATTACTTTATAATGGCTTCATAGAAGTGGCTCTGCAACTTGACAGCCGTCCACTCTGTCTAGTCTAAGTCGGTTCTAAGTCTTCTGTTCCTTTTATTTTGAATCTATATAATTCACAATACAAAAACGAAAGAAACAAATATTATGTTACCAGCCAGGCTTGCTCTACGCCCGAAGAAGGTTTATTTGCCACAATATGTAGTTGAGTAGTTCGGACAATACCATAATTTGGCATCTTGGAGCTGATCTGAAGCCAGAAGGTGGATAGTGGAACTCTTCAGTAGCTACTAGTAAACCCCCCGAGTTTGTGCTCATATGATTCCTTTTGACGACTCTAACAGATTGGGGTTAGTAACGATGGGCTGATGATGAAGCCACGAGGCGGATTGTGGAACTCTTTTGAAGTAAAACTTCTTTAGAATCGTTGTGATTTGAAATTCGATGAAACGAAAAAGCGTCACGATAAAGTTCCTATAATCTTTGTCTTTTTTGCCTGCGTAGTACTAAATCTACAGAAAATATGTCAATGTCAACGTGGTGCAATTTTTGTGCATTTGCGTATTAAATGTATTTTAGTTGTTTTTTCTCCATATTTCACTTATACTTAATTGATTCTTTACAAATTTACATTTAAATCCAACCTTAACCTATATTGAAAACGAAGTATTGTTTGTTTTGAAAGTTGTGTACAGTTGTAACTGGACTTCAGGTTTGATTACTGTTTATTATTAAGGCCTTTCTTTGTATATCTTGATCTGTTGTCTGTATCTATACCTATTGAATAAAATAAAAATAAAATAATTTGACCAATAAGTTTTATAGAAATTATCTAAATTTAAATTTATTAACATTTTTATTTCTTATTCTCTCGTAGGCTACTTTTCTGAAGTTTCACTTCTGCCATGTGTGAATTGCACACACACACTTTTTTTTTGACTTCGCCATTAAAGCGTGTTTTTTGTTTTTCTAAACTATAATTTATTTGGTATTAGTAACCAGTAAATACGTCCTCTTTACGGATATCGACGCAAGCATAACACATTTAAAACAATGCTACACCACTCCCTTTGACTTACTTTGCTAATCATACGAGATATCTTATCTATATAGATAACAGATAAGTAACCTATTCCACAGATTGTGTTAACATATTTATTCAAAGAAAAATATTTGATTCAGACCGGATTACCACTAAATATTAATAGAATCTATTTCCTTATCCAGTTTGTATCGTTTGGTATGTAAATATAGACCAATCTGTCAATATGGTAATTTACTTAAAATGAGCTCAATGCCGCAAGATGCAAGAGTAGGTTTTATAGGATCAGCAAGGCGTATGCGACTCCTCTGGAGTTACAACCATGTCCAAGTCCATGGGCGACAATAACCGCTTCAAATCAGGCGCGCCGTAAGATTGTTTGCCATGGACGTGGTATAAAAAAAATCAATTCGTGGAATTCTTTCAATCCACGTGACCAGCTCCTGATTTAAGACTGATGTTCTATTCTTGTTTTATAATTATTTATATACTGGTGCCTGTATCTTCGAACGTTTAGATATTACAACCAAATTTTTCAAGCCATTTATTTTTGGTCCCATATTAAAAGCGAGCTTAATGCCGTCCAAAGTTATTAGGCAAAGACCAGCCTATTACAGTCTACTCGAGTACTTGCCCCGGTTCTTTGTACTGCTACTAAGAAACTCATAACAGAAAAAAAATAAGCAATTTGCTTGACGATAGTCGAACAAGACGGCATGTAAACGTAAGCGAAAATTAATACCAAATAGCTAACGAGGCAGTCAAGTTTAGTTTTTTCAGTAACATATAATATTTAGAGGTAATAGATAAGATTTGTTTTCTTTCTTTTTAGTCACAAATTTGTCATGTGATTATAAGATACGAACAAAGATAACCAATTAAGATGGATACGTCGTGTCTTTTTCAACGAAAATAACATTTTCACTACATATTTTTTGTTTGCTTTTTCTGTAACATTAAAATGATAGTTTTTTTTAAGTAACATTTTTTATGGTTAAGGGACAATCGAGCAGATGGGTCACCTGATGCTAAATGGTTATCACCGCCCATGGACACCCGCAACTCAATAGTCATAAGTGCGTTGCAGGCCTCTGAGGTGGAAGTACGCTCTTTTCTTGAAGGTTTGATTTCTATCGAATCCTATTTTTTGTACATTGTAAAAAATACGATTAGGGTGTTCCTTGCGCCACAGACGATAAGAACATACCAGCAATACGCTGTGCAAGTAAGCTTTAAAAAGTTTTTTTTTATTTGTCTAATGCATAGGGCCGCCCGGGCACTAGGCCTTTTATAATAAGTTTTGTTTTATTTTTCTACTACACCATCAAAGTCATCGCTTCCCGCCATTTGGTACTATTATTATATATTCTGTGCCGCCACGAAAATTACCTACCCCACCTTTTTTTTCTTTTTTTTTTGTGCGTGTGGAAACTTCCTCGGGCCGTCACCCCACCGGAGTTTTCGGTGGGGCGGTGTGTCGGAATCGAACCGACTAAAACCACACGGTGCGCCGTCTCCTACCGCACCTACCCCTACCTAGACCTCCCTCTAACTAAAATATTAACTTGCCTTTGTCTGAAAACACAGATATTAATCAGGTACCGGTGCCTATATCTCTTAATGTCTATATCTAGAGTTTTAAGGATTCTACTCTCCTGTTAACTAGAACTTCAACTCTGATTACTCTTTGGTCTTAGAATTAGAGGTTCGCGAGAATAAGTGTTAAGTGTGTTAACACATTCACGTGAACCGTATGCGGCTTCTTTTTAGTGTTTACGTTTGTGTGAACGAAAGTATTAAAAATAAAAGTAGGTGTTATAAAGCTATTAACCATTTTATTGTTTTACTGTTTATAAACAGTAATAGTGATTACTAAAACCTTCAAAAGTTGCTTATGTAGGTAACAATTGACGCTCTCCGCACCAAGAATCAATATTTTATCTAAAGATAATGAGATAACATTCACCGTCAACAGTCAATCTAATTAGCAACCACGTACAAAAGAAAACTGACCTTAAGAAGACCACTTTAGCCACAAAATGAAACAAAATGTAAGTTATAAATATACCAGTTTACGAAGACCTTTTTATTGTACATAATGTCTAACAATTCCAAGGATAGTAAAGTCCAATTTAAATTGGTACATGTGCGCCCTAACAAGTCCCCAAAGACAGTAATCCGATCTCTGCCATCTAGCGTGGAGTAGCGTAATCACTTGATAATTGACATTAAGTACACATTGTCGTCGGCGAAATACCGCCAAATTGCCGTAACTAGTGCTGTTGACATATTAAATACTAATTGTTTTAATGGTGACTATATTTTCAAATGCAGTCAATCATTATCGTAAGTAGACTTTAAAACAATGCAGTGAATTAAATAAGAAACAACGATACACCGGGTATTTTTCATGTCAAGCAATGTTGTCATACTTTTATTTTTGGATTTATTACGTTTAATTTTGGCTTTTACATGACCTTCAGGTTGTATTTATAAGTGCTTACAGTATGGGAATATTGCAAAAGCGTCACCTTGAGTACCACGCTTGTTTTTAAATCCGTCTTCAAATTATAGTGACGCAAAATGTCTAAGAGGGCACATCCTTCGAATTATTATAAATGTGTAATCCTTCTGTAATGTTGGAAGCACAGATAAGCAATATGCGTAGATAAATAATGTGAAATAGTGAAATAACCAAGATCGATTCAAGTCAAGATTGAATTAGTTGTACTCAAGATTAGACCCATTTAAATTTGAGAAAATATTGCATCTCTTAGGGTGGAAAATGAAGGGAGGGAGGAAGTATACTGCTTATTACAATTTCTTTTCTTTTAGGTGTATTGAAGTTAGTGATACTTTTTTTGAGATAGGTACTTAAAAAAAAGAAAACTAGACGGTGCCGCTATTATTTCCTGACTCACCTTTCACGACCCACCTTTCCCGACTCACCTTTCACGACTCACCTTCCCCGACTCACCTTTCACGACTCACCTTGAGAGGAAACGCCGAAACAAACTCAAGGATCCAAGAATAACGAACTAAATCAAATTTATCTAGATATACGTATTTCCCTTAAGCGCCTTGTAGATGACAAGGATAGGGGGTTCAAACCCCATCTATCATACCATCGACTTCAACCCTTTTAAATAAGCTAAATTAAAAAAAAAAATACCCCACGACTTAGAAATCACTTCCAAGAATAGAAAAGAGCTGATGATCTTCGAACGGATGAACAGATTTTCTTGAACTGTAGCTCGACCAAGTCTCCTTTCAAACAAAAAAAAAAACAAAATCAGTACATAGTAGTCTTTTAAAAAATAATACAATTTTCCGAATGCACTAACTTTATAACGACGTCCTAATATAATAATAGTATATTAGCGTCCTTAAAAGGTTAAATATCACCTAGGGGCGTGACATTATGATAAAAATCGCCGTTATAATGACATGTCACCCTTTTAAAGGGTGATAAAACACTGAATATAATGGTCGAAAAGTTTTAATATGCCCCTTTAGACTACACATTTAATATTTCTGATCGGTAATGGTTTAGCATTTAGTCATTTTTAACTAAATAACTATGTAAAAAAGCTTCTAACAAATAGTAATAATATTTTGGGATATAATATAACGCAATGCTATCTAGACCAGACTAAGGCTAGCTTGTACTATGAGTACTAGAATACGGGTATAACGAGATAGATAAGTATTAGATTGATCTTGGTTACCCGACGTTTCGATCGAATTGCATCGACTGTGAGGTATTGTGCCTTATAAATATTATCGCGATTAAGTCTCGAGTTACACATCTAATATGTATCAAAGTCGCGAAAGTTTAAAAACAATTAAGGAGATAGATTTCTTTGTGATTTTATATATACATATTACACACGGAAACACCTGGACAAGTGCAACTAGACATATTCATGTAGAAAAGAATAAACTTTATTGTACACCAGTATATATTGCTTAAAGTAAGTTTACAAAATTGATATGTACAAAGGGCGGCCTTATCGCTAAAAGCAATTTCTTCCAGGCAAACTCAGCAGGTGCTGCACTACGTCATGGGGATTAAAAGGGGTAGAAATATGCGATAAAAACAATTTAAAATGGGATGGAGTAGGCAGTATGGTTTATATGTAAATCCAACAAGGGAAAACCCAAGTAACTGTTGTCGGTAGCTCCAGAACTAGAGCTAAGATCGATTGGTCACGACAGCCCCAGATATTATGCGATGGTGCCTTCATTCCCATTGCAAATGAAGTTAAAAATCTGGGAATATTTATTGATAATAATTTGTCCTGGGGTCCGCAGCTGCAAGAAGTAAGCAGGAAAATGTTTGCTTCTGCGGGGTCTTTGAGAAGGTTGCGACCAAAATTGCGCTTGCAGAATCCCTTCTTCTTCCAATCCTCGATTACGCAGATGCCAGCTATCCTGATCTCACCGACGACCAATTTAATAAACTTGAGCGACTTCAGAATTTCTGTATAAGGTTCATTTTTGGATTGCGCAAATTTGACCACGTTTCTGAATATCGTAATAAGCTCAATTGGTTACCTATACGCCATCGCCGGAATATTCATATCCTTTCACTATTATGTAGTACACTCTTCAACCCTAATACGCCCTCCTACCTTAAAGAATGCTTCAAATTCTTACACGATACCCATTCAAGGCTCCTAAGGTCGTCGGAGAATTTGACTTTAAAAATACCACAGCATTCCACAAATTTTATGGATATATCATATACAGTGCAGGCCATCCGTTTGTGGAACGCATTAACACTGCCCATTAGACGGGCACAAACACTGCCCAGCTTTAAAAAACTACTAAAGGAACACTACTTGACTTTCTAAGTGGTTGAGGCTCTTGATACCGTCTATTTGTTTGATTTGATTAGTTGATTACCTTTTTATCTGTAAGTGCGTATATTTTTATTGTATATATGCATGTTTGTATGTGTGTATTATATTTGTACATATATATATATATATATATATATATATATATATATATATAATTATAGTTTTAAGTTTTTAATATTCATAGAAAACTCGCAAATGTGTATATTATTACATAAGTACACTAATATGAAGTGTTCAATCAATTGTACACTGCAACTCCTCATCTCATTCATGATTTCTTTTTCCATCCAATGGTTGCCTGAAAGAAATCGCAAATCGCGATAAGGTCGCCAATTGTACTCAGGCTTTAGTTTGGCAAGAATCTACATATATGTATACAAGTTTGTATTAATTTCTTTCTTTCTTGTTCAATAAAGAGTCTATCTATCTAACTAAAAAAACTGTTATTTGTGTTACAATAAAACGACGTCATTAGCTTCAGTCATTGAAAGACTCCAACAGTGAAAATGCCCCTAAACAGTTTAACTCAATTCACAAATTTATAGTTCTCCTACGGTAGTGTTTACTAACCTTTCTCTCACCATTTTCACCCCTAAACATTGAACTATTAATCAAATTACTTCCGAATAAATTCATATTTATTACGCTGCCATAATTTGGTCTATATAATCATTTATTAGTCCATCAGAAAGAACATCAAACAAAACAAATCATATTTTCGATCATAATGTACCTTTGCACCAACTAAAATCGTTCAATCCAATCCTAACCGGATCAAAGCAACGCATTCCACTCTGTAATAACGTTCAATAACAGAATTCTAACTTAATATTCTATGAGAACAGATATTTTGGACTTTATGACTATTGATATAGAATTGATATTTGAGGGTAAAAGTATGAATTGTGGAGTAAAAATGTCTTTGACAAACACTTTGCTTTTTTTTGGCGATTTTTACAACAGTATAAGAAAGAAACAGAAAGTGAAATAAATATACGAAGACATTTACCAGAAAAAATGTTTTTTTCATTTGATTCTGTTCTAACCTAAACATTTATTATTACTAGAGATATCCTCGTGGTCGAATTTCGACCGACATTCATTAAGTTTTAACTTTTTTGTTTTACATCATCGACCAGTTTAACTTGAACTGTCATTGTATAGAGTTTCCATACCATGGCAGTTCAACATATATAGCCGTTTTCGCATAATTTTTAAACTTAAAACATGTATTGATTAAAAAATTTAGCTTTCATCGCTTCTTCCACATACATACATTTCTAAGCTCGCGAAATTGGCTTAAAAATGCGTACAAAGAAATCTTTTACGTATAAATATATAGATAACATGTTACAAAATTTCCTAAATTTGATTTCCACTGTACGAAGCTCGCAGATTTGTAATTTTTAGGAGAGAGGCGAAAGGGGATTTGACAGTCGCTCAGGGACTTCCTTGGGACCTTGGCGCAAAGGTTGTCCATTGCCGTACAGCGTGGAAACGCGGCCTGTGTTATGGGCAGCTTTGCGTCGGGTAGGAATCGGGAGGTCTTTTTTAAATTTGACCTTTTTTTTTAAAAATTAGATGTTTTTAATTTTTAAGGCTTAAAATTAGTACATTATTATTATCAGTTTAAATGCCTAATATTACTTCGACCATTTATAGGCTTTTGTAGTGTTAATAACAGTATATCTGAGTTAACCTACATGTAAATTGTTTTAAAAGTATTAAAAGACTAGATGTACGTATCTCAAAAGCTAGTAAAAGATTATAAGTACATTCTTAAGAACTCAAAAAAACACTGTCTTTTCTTTCTACTAACCCTCTGTAATTTGGTTAACACAACACAGTTAACGTACTGTTGTACTCACACAATGGCCCGAGGGGAGAGTGATCTCGCACAACTCTTTTAATTTGCGAGCAGAGGGTTCAATGTCGACGTGATTTGATTACTGTTTGGACAGTGTCATGTGAGAATAAACAATTTTGTTTTTTATTTCTAGAATTATATTGTTTGCAATATTCTTTATGGGTGTGTGTCGATTTTCTCCATACATTATTTTGGTAAACCAGTATTTTCTCGCAAAAGTATGAAGAAGTCGACAATGACTAGGCCCCTGTGGAAAGCTTGTTTGGAAGTATTGTGTTATTTATTGACATTATCAAGAACTGATTTGGATTAAAATACTCGTTATCGTTACTAATATTTTCTACATTCTCAGAACTAGAATAATTTGCTTATGGATTCAAAAAAAAATATAATTGTATGTCTAATATAAGTGTATATGTACATAAGTATATCAAGGGATGTTGACATATTATCGGAACAGCTTTTATTTTATAGTTAGGCCCTTATTTTACGCATAAATTACATTCTTTGAGTAAAAAAACTTAACTAAAAAGAAAAATAAAGTAAAGTTGCCCGCCAAAACACTCGCATCTGCCAATTGAGTTTGATGACGCCATTAATCGATAAACTGATAGTGCTTCATAGAGTAATAGTAGGTAATATTATAATACCAATTGACAGTGAGTGTTAGTCTTTTTCAGTACCTAGTGACTATTTAAGTCTTTTTTAATAGATTTTATTATTAATATTTAATTGTACTACATATTACATAACACCATCCACTTAAGCTATTTTCGAAGCTCCCGGCGCGCGGCGTCGCCCTACCTGTGTCAAAGTTATTACTTCTTTACATTGTCCCAACACTATGTAATCTCGTCGTTACACCGTATGCCACTATGATTTGTTTAATAGACTTTAATTTGACTACGAACTACAAGATTTAATGTTGACAGTCAAGTCAAATCAGTTTTTTGGAGTTTACTCCTTAAGAAACAATTTTCATATAAGGCGCCCGGTATGAAAAAATATGAATAATAAAATTTTAGTAATAGGAGGGCAGCGTAACGCTTTGTTGTGCTCTTTGTGCAAACTCCAGTCGTGGGTCGGAGCTGACACATGCCTTTTTTTTTATTTAACGTTAAAACGGTACATTCTGGAGTAACAACTTGTGACGTCACACTTTGCTATTGTTACGACACTTATTACTTGGGTAATCAAATCATTTATTTGCAAGAGACAGGTTTAGGGCTGGTATAGGGTACATAATAAATTCATAGGTGCGCTGTTTCATAACCGCAGAGAGGTGTGCAGATATTAAAAAAAAAAAATTTAGTAATTCACATGCAAAATAACATAAGCAATTACACAATCAGATAAAATTCATTAATTACATACATTAGTCAAAGTCAGAGAAATTTATAATGTCAAATATTTAAATAGGTACATAAATGTTACACGGTCATGTCAATAAAATTTAATATAATTAAAATAATAAAATGAATAATAGATAAAGGAACTTGTACTACAATTTATCTGACAAAAAATCTGCGATAGTATAATAGCATTTTTCGCTCAGCAGTTTCCTTAATTTTTGTTTAAAGCTATTCACATCAGACTCCTTAATATTTCTTGGTAACTTATTATAGATTTTAGGCGCCATGGCGAAGACACTATTATGCATTAGAGTAGTATTTGTTTTACATATGTGTAGGCGACTTTTGTCTCTTTGCGTTAGGCCAAATGCGTCAGAAGCCAAAACAAATAAATTTGGATTAAGTTTAATAAATACAGCTACTTCGAATAAATACAGAGAAGGTAATGTCAATAAATTATATTTTTTTAAATAGGGCATGCAGCTGTCAGTTGTTTTAAGAGAGAACCTTGCTCTTAGACAGCGTTTCTGTGCCTTAAATATATGTTCTTTATGTACAGAGTTCCCCCAAAAACCAAACCTAAGAACCGAGGCTACTATACCTACCATGGTATGCTGTTAGAAGTGCGTCGATATTAATTATTTGTGACAATTCATGAAGTGCATACTAACTATTAAAAGATGTTTCATAAGTAGATATATTCGTCGGTCGAAGAAAATGTTTGGCTACATAAATATAAAATTGAATTATAGCTAAGAACACTCTCGACCAAGTCACTATTTAAACAAAAAGACTAAATCAAAATTGGTTCATCCGTTTTAGGACCTATGATGCCAGGGACATATAACAGATACTCAGATACATAGGCACACAGATACGTTAAATTTGTAACACCCCTCCTTTTTACGTAGGGGGTTAAAAATATACGCTTTATACTTTGACGAAATTGAGTAGGTATCAATTGTGCCACAGCCACTATGGTCTAAACTTGATACTCACCCCCCCCCCCCCCGTTCCTACTTCTGTTGGGCACATGAGAAAAAAACTTGAGCTTTTATAAAATTACGAAGGTCTGGCAATCACGCGCTATTAGACAAGGAAAATAAATAATTAATTTGTTTTTTTTCAAACTCCTATACAACACTTAACACCACTCGCCAACACAACACTACCCAAAAGTGTGACGTCACACAATTGACACCACACTATTTAAAAGCACCGGTAATCATTCACGAGCTAACTTAGTTGCAAATCATTCATTCATTCGTTCATTCATTCAACGAAAAGCGGTATATATCGGTGCAAGCCCTTTTCTTAATGTCATCCCACATTCACTCTAATAATAATCATGTAAATAAAAATAATACAAAATTCTGTCATGGCGTTTAACAGAGTTATCCCGATATAACCTTGTTAGAACGTTCCCACTGCAACACGCACAATTTCACACTAATTCCATATTGTTTGCAATTTTCACCCCCTTACAAAGTTGTATAGTTCATATTTATTTGTTCTTTTAGTATTTGTAATCACGTTTGTTGCTCTTCATTATAGTATTTATTTAGTTATAATTGGGAAAATGTTTGATTTTAGATTTATTATTTGTGTCTGGCGAATGTAATTGTCGTGCTAGGTGTAAGTGTTCAATAATATTTATTGATTAGCTGACCTGCGAAACCGCTTCCGCGTTTTTATAAAATTTTCTCCGTTTTTGCAACATTTTTCATTGATGCTTCGCTCCTATTGGTTGTAGCGTGATGTTATATAGCCTATAGCCTTCCTCGATAAATGGACTATCCAACACTAAAATAATTATTCAATTCGAACCAGTAGTTCCTGAGATTAGTGCGTTCAACCAAACAAACAAACAGTCTCTTCAACTGGCAATGGATATCATTTCCGTATTATTGAATAGAGCCATAGCAACAATCTACATCGCACACGTTTTGCCTGAAGATCCGTATAGAAATGAGTACTGACATGTGTGAATTGAAGCACTGCTGCATCACTGTAGCACTGATACGGAACTGTACCGTTACTGTGCCGGAACTGTGACTGCACTGATATGTGTGAATCGGCCTTTAATTGTCGAAACACCAAAAAGTCGAACCAAAGCTTTGACAGCTCCTTTTTGGTTCGAGTCACCAAGGTGTGGGATTAACTGCTTGCGTCTATTTTTCCAATCAATTATAAACCTGGAAAGTTCAAGTGTAGAGTGAATAGGTTTCTCTTGAATAGGCGTGTACCATTTTCGTCTTCATCGTCACAATCCATCAGGTGAGTTGGAAGACAAACACCTAATCCATCACACAATAAAAAATAAAAATAATCAGTCATGGGACTGGCGATGAAGTGAAAACTTAAACGAAACGACGAAACAAAAACGTCACATTAGCAGGTTGGTGTCATTAATTAATAAGGAGCTGACAGAACTCAATGTATAGATTAGCGCCCTCTAGTGGATCTATATATGTATTACTAGCGTGATGGTCACGAGTTCAGGGCCTTTTCGTCATAGTAAAAGTGCACAAACGTGCCTAAAAATGTCACTTCAAAAAACGTATTTGATGCGAAATTCAAGGAGCAAGATGTTTTGAGATAGTTATAGCCATTTGTATACTCTTTGGTTAATAAAAAAATATATTGGAAATAAAAGAAGTAGGTTAGGGTAGGATCGACTTGGAAATACTTACACAGTAATGTAGATATCCAGAAATAAGGACAGGTTACAGGCAAACAAAACCGGCTGGTGGTAAGCAAGGTCTAGAGTTTCTTATGTATCTTTCTCAAAACATTATATTAAGTTTTTTTGACATAGGTAACGTGAAATAGCAATATGTTTGTGCTATTTCGATACATCGGTGCATGGTGCGTCTTCTGCGCAACAGGAAAGTACTTGTCCTCTCCCATTCCCTTTCCGCAGCCTCTTCGCAAAATGAGTCCGTTGCATCTCACGCATTTTCGCTTCGACCATGGACAGACCCATGGTCTCCAGCGGGAGACTGCGGGAGTACATAAAGCTTAAATTTCCTATGGTCATAAAAACAGTCGTTAGGCAATGACAATTAAAAACAATACAACAATATTTTCAATGTTTTATTTATTCTTAAATCTACATCACAAACAAATGTACAATCATTAACATTAAAATCTGTTTCCACGCTATTGTAAAAATCATTTCCTAGACATTACGGAAGTTTATTCGGTCCATACTCTTTGAACGAGTTTTCAGGTGAACAAACGAAAATACTCTTAGAAAAGGCAATACGTACGAAAATGAGTTTTAATGTATTTTAGCTTAGGAACGAGTTTTCTCCGAGCAGACTCCTTGTTTTAATATATTTTACTTATAAACTCGTACAAGAAGTACAGGGGTACAATACTCAGTGTATTAAAGGTTTGTTTCTACAGATCTCAAACTCAAAACTACATTTAAAACGTGTATATTATTTAAACGGATTCGGAAGATCTATAACTGTTATTTTTGTTCTCAATTTCTATAATTTAAACATATGTTATCCACACAAAGTCAAATTTAAAAAATAAATGAAATGTACCCACCAGTAGTAAAATGATCTTTTTGCCCTTTTCCCAAATTTATTTGGGAAATTGGGAAATTTATTTATTTCTTCTTCCATTCTACTCTATCATTTACGTTAGTTCACTGCTTACTCCCTTCCCAGTCATATCCTCTTTCACGTAGTCCATCCTTATTTTTTTTATCGTCCTCTACTCGTTGTATCCGTCAATTTCCATACAACCAATCAGTACAAAAAATAAGCATTGAAAAAGAAGTTGCGAATAAACCTTTAAACCTAATATTTTTTATGTACAATATGAAAAACAAATGGAACTGAACATATCTGTGGATTATAATATTTATCCCCAAATATGTTCTGTACGATTTAATAAATAACAGATTTAACCATTCACAAAAAACCCTGCGTATGCTGGGCGCGATCTCGCTTCGTAGGAAACGTTAATCCAGTACTTACACCACTGAGTCAAACCGGTTCGTTTACCAGTTTTCTAAATAGTGAACTGTATTTATGATGTATTATGTGTCGCTAGTTGTTATCTAAATTATTAATTGTTTTCTCCGTGTGTTTAAATTGTTTACGCGGTGGGAAGCAATTTATTATAATACTTAATGGCAATTTCGAGAAATAACTGGCTATTTTACCAACTGCCTAAAAATTAAAGTCAATACTTTGCGTTTTTAATACATAGAAACATACTACACAGAAAATAAAGGTAACATTGTAGCTAATCGTTCACTCTGGTAAGCTATAATGAGCCATATCTCAACACGCGAGAGCTTCTTTTATCTTTGTATTCAAGATACAGTACAGCTGTCATTTAATGAATATTATTGTATGCATTTCATTGCGATAAGAATACAATTTGCACGGTAAACTCCATTAATTAAAAACATCTGAGATCTCTAGTATTATGGTATATTGATTAAAAGAAACAAAATTCTACCTTGGCGATTCAAAAAGATATCTGGTTATTATTCATATTTTTCTCTTAGTATAAATGTAGCTACTTACTTTCAATTCGACCGTATATATATATATATATATATATATATATATATATATATATATATATATATATATATATATATTGTTTTAAGGTAGTGTTTCAAAAATTAATAGTTTAAGTGTCAAATGATGTGTTATTGATAATTATGTAATGTTAAATGTCAAAAATAATAATGATTAAATTCAGACTCGTTTGAAAAAATTACGGATTTTATAAATTAGCCAGCGATTACACAAAATACTAACTGTCGCAAATATAATTTACGTTACTACTTAATTACAATATTATTCTAATTATCTAAATTATTATCTACGTTGAGCTTTCCTATTATCGTATTTACAATGAAAAATAAACACAATTTATAATAATAATTATTCTAGGGACGTCGTTACTTGGGTGTAGATAAAATAATCTTCCGTATTTACGAATAATGTTTTTCAATCTATAATACATAACACTAGTTTACCCGGACAAAGTGGATAATTACCGCTTAGATGAATCTACGACTCCTTAGATAGTGGATTCAAATTTTGATGACTTTTTTCACAAACAGAAAAATATTAATTGTCATAAGGGTCTGTGCACACAATGAGCTAGTCAAAAAAAATTACAAAGTCTATCTCAGCGGTATACCTAACATATATTATCAATACGAAAGTGAGTTTTGTGTATGTTGGTTACGCTTTCACGCTTTTATATTTTCAATATAACATGTCTTCTGTGGCTGCCTTCTATTTACTGCAAAGTCTGCTAGATTCCAGGGGACTTCCTTCCTAGGGTATACCCGAGTCACTTGCGATAGACTCACTTGTTACGGAACACCGTGTGGTTTTAGTCGGTTCGAGGTGATGACCCGTGGGGGTTCCCACAGGAAAAAAAAAATAAAATAAAGGGGTACAAAAAAATATAGTGTACCTTTTATGCAGAAAAAAAAACTACTGTCCCCGAGAGATAGAAAAATAACTTGAACGTGAGTGAAGCCACGGGGAAGTAACTAAAGCTAAGAGAACCAAACAAGGTAAAAAATACATATAAGTAGATATACTTCAAATTACCAGTGTCAAAATTGGTGTTCCATGTTGTAACAAACATTTTGTGTTTTTATTTAATACTAGCAGCGTCCCGCGGTTTCACGCGGCGTCCTGATCCAGTGGGAATATCGGGATAAAAGGCCTATGCGTTAATCCAGGTCTCCAGCTTGGGTACGTACCAAGTTTCATCGCAATCGCTTCAGTGGTTTTTGCGTGAAAGAGTAACAAACATCCGTCATTCTATCTAAACTTGCACATTTATAATATTAGTGGGATGAATTTACATATAAAACCACAATAATATAGTGAGCAATTAATGTAACAAAAATATGAAAAATATATTAGGCACTTAAATCCGTTAAAACAGGAAATTATTATAAAAGCAGTATAAATATGTATAAACATTGTTATTGATATTTTCAAATTAAAGGTAATACAGTTCATATTAAAAAAAAAAACCGGGCCCGCAGCAGGCCTGCAGAGGAATATTTCGTGTTTTTTTATTTTTTTTGAAAATTTGCCCCCCAGTTCTATCCTTTGGGGGAATATCCCCCATTCACGAACTTAACCTTCATTTTTGCCCTGTTGATTTTTCGTCCAAGTTTGAAATCAATCGGTGCATAATTGCGACCTCTATCGTGCCGGTGAAATTGAGGTACATGCATTATATACATATATATAAACTTTTAAACTGTAAATTTTTGGAAAACTCGACAACTGGTACAAAACCAATAGGTAGACTTTCTTCAAAATCTACCTAACAAGCTTATTTTATTTTCCACCATAGTTACGAACGCAAAACTATTGCCATCCGCTAAGTAAATCAGCTATCGTATTCATATGCACATGTATCAGGACCCTAGTAAACCCCTAACGGACAAACTGTACAAATAATTTACTACATTTAAATGACTAGACACTCATCTATTATTAACAATAAATACGTTTATACAAAATAACACTATTATTGCACTTAATAATATTACTAATATGTTGACTAGGTTTCTTAATATAATTATTAAACTAACATTTTTTTTTAAACTGACATACCTACATACTTTTTTAGTAGAAAAAACCAACAACTATTTTTTATCTGCACACGGAGGTGTAGTGTGTATTGAACCTTAGATAAAATAACCTATAAACTGTACCCTTTTTTTAAACAAAACAGTCAGTATTTGTTCAATCATCGTACATTTTTCGTCAACCTGATGGCTTCCTTACAATAAATCTTTGATCGTGGGAGAGCCATGCTTTGGAACGTTAGGCCGGCTCGACCGTAGTGATACCACAGGCTTACAGAAAACCGGCAGTGAAGCAATGTTTGTATTGCGTTACTGGAGGCCCTAACCTTTCCCCCCCTCTCTTTAACTCCCTCCCCCCTCTTCCTACCTTAAAGGCCGACAACGCACTTGTGACTCTTGAGTTGCA
Source organism: Euplagia quadripunctaria (assembly GCA_963859945.1). NCBI lineage: Eukaryota > Metazoa > Arthropoda > Insecta > Lepidoptera > Erebidae > Euplagia > Euplagia quadripunctaria. The sequence goes on along the minus strand of OY982588.1, from coordinate 4,782,195 downwards.
GGTGCCCAAGGGCGGCGGGAGTCATTTACCATCAGGTGACCCATCTGCTCTTTTGCCGCCTACACCATAAAAAAATGACTAAGTGTTACTACTTTAGTACCATGACAATTACCTACAACGTATTTCAAACAGCCACTAAACCTATAGAAATTAAAAAAAAACAATTCTAGTACAAAATAATAACCATATTTCTTAAAGTATCTATTCTTCTATTTCCTGACTAGAGTATTATTAATGTAACAACTTCCTAATCATTATTTGTCCTAAATTCTTACAGTTAAAAAATTACACGTATCGTTAAATATTTTATTGACGTCAAAACTCGTTATTCGAGTTACATTCTCAACACTAAATTTACAAAATAAGTAACCTCGCACACTACACGATCATGAATACTAAAACTTTGACCAATAACGAAAAAAAAAATCAGTCACTTTGAATACCAAAGTTGCACTGTCACTAGCATTAGAATCAAATTTCAAAAAACATATTTATTAATTTTAATTTCATATGTTGAAATTGCGGATTATCGTATTTCTATCATTACGTAAAAGTAATGCTCATCGAGTTATTTCTGTTGTTAATCATTAGTAAATTTTCTTCCCGATAACTCGAGCAAAGAATAGTTTACCAAGAAAGTTAACTAACTATCAAATATTCTGCCATATATATAATGTATGTTGGAAAGTAGTTTTTTCAAGATGGACGAATAGACGTCTATTTTTTACGTTTTTGTTATTAAACTTGTATAATCATAAAACACTTGACAGTGGCGGAATTCCTGAGCTGAATCTTCGCGCGGGATAGAGTCCATAATAAAATAATATATATGTTAACACTTAACCAATGAGATATTTCCAGAAACGAAATATTTCGAAAAGTCTTCTTCGAAATGTTTCGTTTCTGTATTAAGAGTTAATTTCTTCAGCCTCTTTTAACCGATTACTATCACATTCCAAATTCAATTAATTATTGAAGCGTGCAAATGGTTTCCGCATTCTTTTTTTTTACTGTTTACAAACGAGCTATGGCCTTCAGTTGTCTAGTATTGAGGACCAAAGATGTACAATATACCTAGTTAAAAATATAGTCACAATTCCGCAGTGTACGAGGATACTTAGATTTTAGTCGAGTTTTACGTGCTGTTAGTCGAGTAGTGCTGTGCGTAATTTGATTCGCCGACAATATCGATGTCACTATCGCTATGTTCTGTGTCCGAGTCTGATGTTTGTGTTGACATTCTCGAGTTTTCTGCCTGCAAAGAAAAAAATATTGAAAAATTGGTCTGTAGAAAGCAGACCAAATTAGAGGAAAATAAGTTTTATTTGATAGAAACAAACGTGCGATTCGTCAAGAAATACATTAGGTGTGGTTACTGTATAAAACGGAACGCAGTCGAGTATACTGTCAGTTGTCAATTGAAGTCAATTGTCAAATCGCATAATAAAAGTGACAGTGTGACAGCCATGTGACAGCACTGAGAGCACCCGACCTCGAAAACTCCAGTGCTCACAGTACAAAAATGGCGACGTTTATGACGTCATGTATTTCCCTACGATACTACGGCAGTATATTGTCAATCCATAACGGAACGAATTTCTCCCCAGTACGAGCACTGAACAGTACTCGCAGTGTACATCGGAACATACCCTAGAAATACACCTATGGATGTTAACTTGTCTGTTGTAACCATAGATATATTATATAAAAATACACTGTCCATCGTGTAATAATGCGATAGCTCTATAAACAGAGAACGCTGCTATATGTGGTCAGTCTATCCTTGTCTATGGCGTGTACTTACTGTACTGTAACTTACTGCATTTGTCAAAGTACGTTAACGAGCAATGGCGGCTAAAACGAGGCAGAAGGACCACCTATGGCAACGTTGTCTTTTTATTCATCCATCTTTAAGTTACTAACACTTTTCAGGCACCTTGCACGTATTTTAGGGTGTTTGTTACAGAAAGGTGGGGTCATATTTTAGGGTCGTATACTAGACCCCGTAAATAGTGTGAAGATCTAACATTATAAAAATTCGTGATTTTTAACCGACTTCAAAAAGGAGGAAGTTTTCAATTCGAATGGTATTTTTTTTAAATGTATGTATACCGATTACGCTGAGATTTATGGTCCGATTTACGTGATTCTTCTTTAGTTTGATGCGGAATAGTTGCCATTTGGTCCCATAAAAATTTAACGTAGTTTGGCCCAGTAGTTTTTTTATGAACATTTTTTTTTACGTGGATGATGTAATTTTAGTTTGTGTACGGCTTTTTTAGGAGTTTTCTATTAGGTTAATTATGTATTATTATTAACCCGTGTCTCGATAAGTGGGTCAAAAGCTACTTGTAATTGAAGCGGAGCGAGCGTGCGGAGTAAAAAAAAGTGATTAATATTATAACCAACACGATTGCATAAAATCTCGGAACGAAGAAATAAAAAGAAATTTCAAAAATTTCAATGAGAAAAATACAATTAATATAGATTTAACTGTCTTAATCGTTGCATTTCCTGTAGTGCTTTGTCATCATGTGGTCTGTGTATTAATTTATTTCCGTTCCCGTTTCTTGGGATCTATACTGTTTAAGGCACGCTACACCTTTCGTAGGCCTACCCATAGCTACTTAAAAAAATACTATTTAATATATGACAATGAAAAGCAACGAAATGTTATAGTCTACCTGATGTAATCTAGAAAAATCCTACTGTAGTTTACAGAACCACCTATTACAGACACTAAAAAATTAAAAAATTAAAAAAAAACTACGGTTAAAAAAACCGACTTCAAAAATTAAAAAGTATAAAATAACTTATTAAACATTAAATTGAATACAGTTTAAGTAACAAGTTTCATCGCAATCGGTTTAGTGATTTTTGCATGAAAGAGTAACAAACATCCATCGATCCATCCATCAATCCATCCATCCATCCATCCATCCAAACTTTCACATTTATAATATTAGTGGAATAACAATAATCATTAATTACCTTTCGACACTCTGATTGAGTCGCGTTGTGTTTCGTGAAGTCTACAGCAGCAGCTCCTGGGAACAAAGAATTGAATTTTCATGACATAAGCGATAAAAGTGTTATGGGGTTATGGCCAAGGCGTTGAACTTGCGAGGGTTTGAGCCCCACCCAATACACTATCTACGTGAACCCACTTCCAGGTTAAACATTTTGCTTACCTGGAGGGGTAACCAAGAATACGAGGAGGCAATAAGTAATTCATGTTACTAGATCTCGCGTGGTGGTCGAATTTCGACCATGGTTTATTTCATTGGCCAATATTACTTGACCTGTCATTGTATAGACTTTTGTACCATGACAGGTCAAAATATATACTGGACACTAGACTGATTCAAAAAAACCGACTATTTTTTTTTTTTCTTTTTAATATTGAAAATATTGTCAGAAATGACGAAAAAAAAATCCTGTGAAAGTTAGAGCTCTTAATATTAATATTAAGAGGTGCCGAGTCGAAAATTTCAATTTCCCATTTGATTAACGTGGGAAATTTTTTTTTTCTTACTTTGGAATTTTGTAACTCTTTAACAAGTCATCGGATTGGTTAAGTCAGAACATATTCTTGTAGAGAATTGAACGCTCTACAAAAAAGGTCTCTTATAATTTTTTGATATATTCACTTTTTCAAAAGTTATTCAACGCTAAAGATGAATTGATTCAAAATTTTTACATTTTTCTAATTTTCCGACGCAACCATCAACTTTATGAGAAAATTTAATAGGACTTTTTTGTAGAACATTCGATTTCCTATAACTTATCTCTCAAAAAATTAAAATATTTTTTACAGATTGTAAGTTATTTGCAAAAAACCAAAAATTTTTTTAAAAAGCTGTCATTTTTATTCTTAAAATTAATTATCATATTAAGCAAATAAAGTTTTAACCTAAAAATTGAATGTTTATTATAATAAAAGCAATTTATATCGTTACACTAAAAAAATTCTATTACAATTGGGCACTTTTTTTCTGTATTCACTAATAACTAGCAATAAGTATTGTAATTGCTCTTCATTTTTAGTGAAACACTTATTGTATTGTTCAATTAATGCTACACCACGCTCCGCCACATCATTCACGACTGTTAATTTTGTAAAAAATTGTCGTCTTTCGTCACTAGCCCAAGAATTTACATCTTTCTCAATGATTCGATAAACAGTCGCGCAAATTACTACTATATTTAACTAAAATTATAAATAAATATATAAATCTGGCCAAGTGCGAGTTGGATAATGTAGTAAATTAACCATCGAACATAGGTACTGAAGGGATGTAACGGAGGTGAGTTTATCGGAGTTTTCAACTTTCACTTATCGGAATCGGAGGCGAAGTCAGAGCCGTCGCCATCGTTAAGAGTAGGTAAACGTAAAAAAGAATAAAAACAACCCTAATACAGTAAACAGTCTCTTTAACCAGAATGCAATATTCAAATTTTAATTAGGTATTACACATAACATACATAAGTACGCTGCGATAGCTAATTTCTTAGAAGTCGTGGACTGTTTTTTATTCTGAGTGAAAAACTGAACTTAATTAATTCGTCTTAGTCGGTAATACGTAAAGCCTTTAAATAAGACTAATGCAGCAGTTATACCTAGCGCAGCCAGGTGTCCCGATTTAACCTTGATCGGGACGCCAAATGTCCCGATTTTTCACTATCCTCTTTAGTCTGTACTTTAATCGATAGTTTTGACAGAAAAAAACGGATTCATCTGTATGCTGTTATAGTCAATATATATATTTTTGGTATTAGATGTAAAACGCATTAAAAGTCCTTCACGACTCAGTATAGAAACATATCGTTTCGATTTTCGACCTTCGTTATAACTGCGATTCTATTTTATCGGCACCGAAGTCAAAATCGGAGGTATATTTTATACCTCTATCGGAAGTTCCGACCTTTTGGAACGGAATTCGAAGGTTCGTAACATCCCTATACTGATGACACAGCCCGATGGTAATTGGTTACCGGTGCCACTGGAAAGACATATTGATGTCACTCGTGCCTTGTGCATTCCCTCAAACATGTGGTATGTTAGACAAATAATAAATTTTATGCTATAAATGAACGTTACAAAAGACGCTGTGCCGTTTACGACTTCTCTGTGAGAGAAAGAAAGATTAAGGGAAGATTTTTTACAATATATTTTTTACTAGCTGCGCCCCGCGGTTTCACCCGCGTAAGTCCCGATCCCTTTTGAATATCGGGATAAAAAGTAGCCTATATGTTAATCCAGGTCTCCGGCTATCTACATATCAAGTTTCATCGCAATCGGTTCTGTAGTTTTGGCGTGAAAGAGTAGCAAACATCCATACATACATACATCCATACATCCTCACAAACTTTCACGTTTATAATATTCGTAGGATCCCACTAAATTCTCAATGAAGCACACGACTTTTTTAATAATAAAGATTAAAGTATCTTACCGCAACCCAATAAGTATCTTTATTTCATAAAATTGATCATCAGTTATTCGAAGTCGTCAATTTAAAAAAAAAAAGATTTAAAGCTAAAATCTAAAATAAAATTGTTGATCAACATACACAGAGCCAGCGAAACAATAGGGTGCTTAGTCAAATATACTACTCGTAATTGTCGTATCGAAATGAAACTTTGTATGTACATGTAGTTTGGATGACAATACTATAATTTGGCACCTTGGATTTGATCTGATGATGGAGCCAGGAGGTGGATAGCGGAACTCTTCAGTGGCTACTAGTAAACCCCTCGAGTTTGAGCTCATAAGATTAGTTTTGACGAGTCCAACAGATTAGGCTTGGTGACGATGGTCTGATGATGGAGGAAGGAGGTAGATATTAAATCTCTTTAATACTTTTAAATTCGGTTCGCCATTAAATCTTGTTTTTTAGTTTTACTTAAGATAAATTTACGTTTAGTTTTCTTTATTTTATTTGTTTGTGCAAAATAAAAGGATTTTCTTTTTTTTTAACCAACGAAAAAAAAGGAGGTTCTCAATTCGACCGTATATAATTTTTTTTTTTTTTTTTATGTATTTTCAGCCCTCTCTCCTCTCTATTTATGAACCGATTTTGATTATTCTTTTTTTGTTAGATAGGGTATACCTCAAGGGTGGTCCCATGTCAAGAAAGTCAGGATCTGATGATAGGATCCTGATAAAATTGAGAGAAACCCTCGAAAATTGTAGGAACGAATAGTGTTTCTGTTTACTTTTCATTACTTTATTCGGTATTTGCGTTCAGAAATCATCACATCATGTAGCTGAGCTGATGATGAAAAAAATCATCAAATAAAAATCTTTTTAACAAAAAATTAAACAGACGAAAATAACTAAAAAGCAAAAAATAAATAAACCTCTTAAGTCTTGAGCTTATTTACACAAACTATCAAATTTTATATAAACTTATTTTGAGTCGGCGTCAAATAATAAAATGATTAATTACCTACGTAGCCATTACCATACCATTTCTACGTAGGTACATATAAAAGTTAGATAATTAATCAGTTTGTTGTTTGGCGCCGACTCAAAATAAGTTTATATAAAATTTGATAGTTTATGTAAATAAGCTCAAGACTTAAGAGGTTTATTTATTTTTTGCTTTTTAATTATTTTCGTCGGTTTAATTTTTTGTTAAAAAGAATTTTATTCTTTCTTCCTAAAGTATAATTATTGGTTGAATACACCAATATGTGCAACTATAAGTCGAGTTTGAATTTTTGTTCAATTTCCAATTACTGGGGAAGGTTCTAGGCCATTTACAGCGCCGGCTACCATCTTGTATTGTTTTTTGTTTCATGTAGATATACGTATACAGCGCCGGAGTAAGTGATGCGGACGCTCTAGTCGCCATGTGACAAGGGGCGCCTAAGATCAAAAACAATTTCCAGTGGAGAGATAAATTAGTATGGCGCCTGTTGGGGGTCGGTGGTGGAATTTAATTAATTAGGTTTTACAATACCTGCATGAATAGGTAATAGATTTTATTATATAACTATTTAACTGTGGCTGATGTTTGAATGATTGAAATGAACACCAATACCTTTCTTAATTCATAATAGTGTTCTTCAATCTTACACCAAAACTACACGTTATTCTTTTATCTATTATCGATTTTGTTCATTCAAAGGTTGCCTGTGACAGATCACTCTTACAGATAGGCTCTTGGCGATAGGCCTTTGTGTATTTTGTGTATTTTTTAACCCCCGACGCAAAAACGACGGGGTGTTATAAGTTTGACCTCGATGTCTATGTATGTGTGTGTCTGTCTGTGGCATCGTAGCTCTCAAACGGATGGACCGATTTCGATGCGGTTTTTTTCATTTGAAAGCCAGTTTGCTTGCTGTGGTTCTTAGCTATGTTTGGTTAATATCGGTCCAGCAGTGTAAGAGTATTTCCAAATTCCAAATGATGTAAGGCATTTTGTGATCGTTGAAGGGATTTTCGAGTCGGGGGTGTTTTAAATTTTAAATTTACAGTTATTTTAAGCAATATGTCGTTGGTATAATAAAGATTATTCTATTCTATTGAATTTCCAATAAAATTTGAGTTTTGTAAATTTGGTAATCAATATTTATTTAACATTAGCTACATAAAAAGGCATTACAAGGCATGTCGGGTACACGGCATGCATTGTAATGCCTTTTTATATATTTTTTGGGCCAGAATCCTTCGCAGGCTTTCTTGCGACTTGAACCAAAGTGTCACCACAATCTGATCAACAAAAAAAAAAAAAAATAAGCGCTGAAAGACAATCTTGTTCTACTGTTATCAAGGGCCAGAGCCGTTGCTGATGCTATAGGCCTTATTGGCTGAACAGAGCAGTGGAGTGCAGTGGAAACTGTGGCGATACTAGTACATAATATATATTTAATATACTACCCTTCAAGTCATATTAACAAAGTACGAAGAAATGAAAATCGTTACAAGACAACTGAAAGAAATTAACCTAACACGCAATTAACGGTCTTAGAAGCTCCGAAATAACGTTCAATTTTCGTTCAACTAAAAACAACCCACCCCTTATATCAACCATTACTGCAATTTCAACTGTGCGCTTTCATGGTAAGGTTCATATTTTAATGGGTAAGTTCCCAAGATGTTTTGGTTGCCGAGCAACGCTCGGCCATCTTGTATTTAACTTGATTTGACAACGTCTTGAGTTGTGGGCTAAAAGCGCTATTATTAGATTGAGCTCGTCTTTGAGGTTTGACTTCAATTAGAGCAAGATTGAGTCGGGAAGATGGTTGAACCTTGGAGCCATATTTGATGTATTTGAAAGGTGAAACGGTAGTTGAGATATGATTTTTGATAAATGTCAAACGAATTTATAAAGGATTTTAGATTTTAGATCCTTTTTTAGGCCTCTTCAGTCACAGAAAACACAGGACATTCGGGTACACAACCTTGGCCTCTGCGAGCTACTGCAGTCTCAGTTCCATTCCTCATCCGAGACTTGCGGTATCCCTTACCCTAGGTTCCTCTCCGTACCCATTTTTCTTTATACAAGTTTATCTTCTTCCTTCTTTCCGTCTTAAAACGACCATATTCCCTAGAACAGTTTTCATTAAGAAGGCTGCCGGCCACAAAATTTACATATACAGTTATACATTGCGCCGACCCCAATAAGTAAGTAATAATAATGTTTATTTTTTTCAAATATAGAATGTTTACAGTAATTTATATACTTGACGGCGCACCGATTATTTTAGTTGGCAACATTATTAGGAAAGTGTCGTGTTAGGACACTGACGCAACACCGAGCGTTGGCGCGCGGATGACAGTTACGGTTCGGATAGGCCGCTGGAAAGTGGTAAGGCAGAATCATAAACTAAAATTGGGCAGAATCGATTGGCATCTCTTAGGCGCACCACGGGTTCTTCGGAGTGTCGTGATTTAAAGCTTGATTGAAGATATCTAATGATCATTCAGAGTATATTTTTGTGTTTTAATAAGTATAGTAAAATTACTGTGTGAAGATCACGTTTTTATTCTCCTCGCCCGCCAACTCACGTCTACCCGCTAACATTAAACATGAACGCGCCCGATGTTTCCGATAGACGACGAGGAGTTTCTACATACCTAATCTAGTTACTGTACATTCGGTAAATTCAAATACGTTAGCCAATGTGAGAGACTGGTGTCTGAACTAGGAGACCTGTGTGACAGATCACCAGCCTCTTCACTCCAATGAAAATTTAAGGTGATGACTACTAGCAATTACCCGTTTCACCCACGTTTTTTGTCACTGCTCCGTTCCTAAGAGTCATAGCGTGATGTTATATAGCCTATAATCTGACACTAGTTGCCAAGATTAGACTAATCTCTGGCAACAGTCGGAGCAGAGATCATAAATGCTACTTACTGGGTTATAAAGTCGCTCGTATCTTAGATAGATAGATAGAAATATTCCTTATTAACATACAGTTAACCAAATGAAAAGTATATAAAATGTAATGGAGAATACTTCTAAAAGCAGTAAATATATTACTTTACATGTAAATTGTTTTATTAATTAGTTTCGCGAAACTTTCAGTGTACCCCACGTATTCAAGAAAATAATATTCATTAATCATAGACGCTATTTGTTTCAGCATATACCTATTATGCAACTATTCCAAAGTTACTATGAATGTTGGTTAAGTTTACTGCAAGTTAGAACTATGCACAAGTATACGAAGAGTTTGCCAAGACGCATAACTTAGAACTATGTACACACGTACATAGTTGGGGGAGGCAAACTTATTTATTGAGGGGAGTAACTTTATAGGTATCGCAGTGCATGTAGATTGTAAGTATACAACAATGTGAAGAGAGTAACATCTGCATATTATAAGAAACGAAATTTTATAATTTGACTAAAATTTTAATTAAAAATTTTTTATGGGATACGGGCAAACGAGCAAACGTGTCACCTGATGGTAAGTGCAACGGCATTTCAAGAGTCACAAGTGCGTTGCACACACAAGGGGGAGTAGGGAGAAGAGGGGGAGAGGGAAGGGTTAGGGCCTCCTGTAAGCTCACTCACTTGTCGAAACACAACGAAGCATTGCTTCACTGCCGGTTTTTTGTGAGGCCCATACGTGCCGAAGCTTAGCTCTTCGGCATCATATGGACATTAGATGCGGAGAGATAAGCAAAATGTGGTGCAGAGAGTTTTGTATATGAAAGTTGACGGATACAAGAGAAGAGGACGACCAACGAAAAGATGGATAGACTGTGTGAAAGAGGATATGGCTAGAAGTATAGCTAGGAAGTAAGCAGTGAAATGACGAATAATGGAGTAATGGAAGAAGAAAACACATTGCACCGACTACGAGAATGAATGTTAGCCTGAGTAAATAAAATAACAGGACCAAAATGGCGGCCAGTCAATGAGTAGAATGTTAGCCTGAGTAAATAAAATAACAGGACCAAAATGGCGGCCAGTCAATGAGTAGAATGTTAGCCTGAGTAAATAAAATAACAGGGCCAAAATGGCGGCCAGTCCATGAGTAGAGTGTTAAGCTGAGTAAATAAAATAACAGTGCTGAAAATGGCGGCCAGTCCATGAGTAGAATGTTAGCCTGAGTAAATAAAATAACAGGGCCAAAATGGCGGCCAGTCCATGAGTAGAATGTTAGCCTGAGTAAATAAAATAACAGGGCCAAAATGGCGGCCAGTCCATGAGTAGAATGTTAGCCTGAGTAAATAAAATAACAGGGCCAAAATGGCGGCCAGTCCATGAGTAGAATGTTAGCCTGAGTAAATAAAATAACAGGGCCAAAATAGCGGCCAGTCCATGAGTAGAATGTTAGCCTGAGTAAATAAAATAACAGGGCCTAAAATGTCGGTCAGTCCAGGCCTAGAACCGGAGGCCCGAGAAAATAAACATACAGGCTTTAAAATAGCAGTTAGTCCAGATCTACAACGATGAGGAAGGAAGTCCTATAACTGTAATAGTTGTACAAACCTCTTTGTTGCTGCTGTTTTCTCATTTGCTTTTTATGCTTCATGCGTCTATTCTGGAACCAGGTCTTCACCTGCGTCTCTGAAAGGTTCAGGGCCCCCGCTAACTCTACTCGTTCAGGCGTTGATAGATATCGCTGGGTTTCGAAGCGTTTTTCTAGACCTGGGTAATAAATATTAATGTTAAGTACAGATATTTTTTTAGAATGCACTTTAATGTTTTAGTGACAAAAATCTAATATTATAACGGTGAAAGTTTCTGAGGATGGATGTTTGTTACTCTTTCACGCAAAAATGGCTGAACGGATATGTATGAAATTTGACACAGAAATAGATTATAGTCTGGAATAACAGATAGGCTACATTTATCCCGGAAAATATGCGGTTCCCGTGGGAAAGATTTCAACAAAATTTAATTGCTAGTGAAGATATCTAAAAAAAGTACTAAACGCATTTTTTTTGTGGTCTAGGGGGCAGATGGGTCACCTGACGGTAAATGACTACCGCCGCCCATGGGCACTTGCAACTCAAGAGTCACAAGTACATTGCCGCCCTTTAAGGTGAGAGTAGAGGAAGGGTGGAAGAGGGGGAAAGGGGGGAAGGGGGATTTAGGGCCTCTGGTAACCTCACTTTCTCACCGAAAAGCAATGCAAGCATTGCTTCACTGTCGGTATTCTGTGAGGTCGTGGTATCACTCCGGTCGAGCCGGCCCTATGTGCCGAAGCATGGCTCTCCCACGATAATTATGTTAATACTAAAAATAATAATAATACGATGTTAATGAAACTTTACAATATTATAGATTTCACACCAGAGTAGAATATAGGCTACAATTTATAAATATGCTGAGTAAACTGACTAAATGTTTACGATTAGTGTCAAGTATAATTGGAAAAAAATCCTGCTATTTGAGAGCTATCTTAGCGTGCGATGCATATTCTTTTAGAATTACACAAAAAAGTTCTGTTGGGTTCGTTTCTCATAGAAAATTTAATATTGGCAATGTAGGCTGTCCTAAATACATTGGGAAATAGAGAAATAAAAATTGAAATTCGTTTCTAGAGCGGAGCAAAAGCGGACAGGTTTGTGTAGCGGATAAGAACGTCTCTTCTCTGCTTGCTTGCTGCTGCTCCAATGAAACTGCTATATTCCATCTCCTTTTAGTATATTTTGGAGTAGATGTAGATGATGGAATATCTTACCTGTGAGCTGAGGATCCGAAAACACAGTCCTGGCTTTCCTCCGTCGACAGTGCTTCAGTGCCGAGAGCGACAGTTCTGACGGAGTGAATAGGGCGTGGTATGGTACTCCTGGAACAATCAGATAAAGTTAATCTTTTAAGAGCTGTCTAATAAAATGAGGCTGGCCAAGAAGCAAATAACCAGTAGCGAAGATAAAGTATATTGTTCTAATTTATTTGATTGAAGTTCTTCACTACATATTATAAAACAAATTTCCCCGCTGCGTCTGTCTGTCTGTCTGTCTGTCAGTTCGCGATAAACTCAATAGCTACCGAACAGATTTTCATACGGTTTTTACCAATAGACGGAGTGATTGATGAGGAAGGTTTAGGTGTATAATTCATTAAGGTTTTGTGTAAAATGGCTGAAATATGACGATGATTGTTGAAGATGTATGTAATCTATAAATGCTTTGCTACGCGTGCGAAGCCGGGGCGGGTTGCTAGTACTTCAATAAAACATGACTTAACTTATCAAAATAATACATTTTTATCAAGGAACCATATATGGTTTCACTTACGTGGATTTGGTGAATCCCGCGTCCTTGTTAGGACGGACGAGAGACAACAGAACAGACGCGGAAAATGATAAAGATTTCGGGAAATTCACACGTGAGTACAACCGTAAATCTAAATATATAAAAATGAATCCCTATTTCCCTTGGTCACGGCATCACGCGTGAACCACTGTTGACAGATTTCGTTACATGGATATATAGTTAGATAGATAAAGCCAATGGCCCGTTGGTCTGGTGGTTAGTGATCCTGACTGCTGAGCCAGAGGTCGTGGGTTCGATTCCCACCCAGGACAAATAATTGTGTGATGAGCATGATCATTTGTTCTGTATCTGGGTATAATTTATCTATAACTAGCAACCCGCCCCGGCTTCGCACGGGTACAAATTCCTCATGAATCACTGTCTATTGGTGAAAACTGCATGAAAATCTGTTCAGTAGTTTTTCAGTTTATTGCAAACAGACAGACAGACGCGGCGGGGACTTTGTTTTATAATATGTAGTGATATGTATGTATTTAGAAATATTTAAGTATGTTTATCAGTAGTAGAAAACAAAAAGAAAATTAAGTATATATGCATAATGTTATGGCTTTTCCCATGTACAAATCAATTATATTGTGTTAATGGCCTTCCTTTTTTTTTTTTTTCTTTTTTCTTATCTTTCTTTTAGGCTTTTAGTTTATAATAATGTATAACTTTGTATATAAATTGTATTGTACTATTATATAATTGTACGCTATTATCACAAACGCTATCAGAAACGTAAAATATGTAACATAACCTCACTTTTACTACCTAATATATAAATTTTGTAATTATTAAATTATCAGTGTACTTATTAATTAGAATGTTCACATAGTTTCATTTATTATCTTTAATTGTAATTATGATAAATATCCTATTTTAACCTCCTGGGGTCCAGGGCAATGTTTATTGCGTAATTCGAATAAAAACTAATCTAATTTACATTTTCCGAATTAGATTTCTTTTTTCGGTTACCTTATTACATACCTGGTAACCGAAAAAAAATAATCTTATTCGGAAAATGTAGATTTTCTCAATGTCATATATATTTACAAGCAAGCATATGACATAGGTACCTAAATAATAGGATATTAATTATTCTTTTATGTTACGATTAACATTCAATCACTAGTAATACATAAAGAAAACTATCAGTTTAATTATTAACAGCAGTGCCTTTATTAATTATTTTTTATATTTTTCTAGTTTATTTACCCTCCGCGCCATCTCGGTCTACGTTTAGCTCTTGCCACGAAAACAGGTGGCAGTTACAATTAACGAGGCAAAAGATTTGTCTAAACCCGGGCGACGATCTTCTGCTTTATCTAAAGAACTTGGAAAGCTAGAGTCAGAGACGATACTGCCATTATATTGAGCTACTGGCAAAGCTTTTGGATCGTCTTCGTCGACTAAATGGAGTTCTGACTTGAAAACAAATAAAAAATAATGTAAGATTATGCAGCTTTATTATCAATCAGCTCAATGTCATACAGCCTCCTCCAGTTATTGAGGCCCGGTAACACCTGTATGACATTAAGATTTAATCACAGGTTTCATAGTTTGGAAGGAAAAAATAATTACCCAAAATGTGATGAATTTAATAAATGATTTTGATTCTGATTAAAAAAAAACTGAATTTTTTTTACCACGTGTTTCTGACCCCGGCGCCTATGCTCACTTCAATGATGAAAACAAAACAATAAATGTAATTTCGTCAGTCAATTACAGCTAAAACAGCGGACACAAAGATTGTCTATTAAAAGAAAATAAAAGGTTGCAACAAATTTCAATAAGTGGTGATGGTATATTTTTTCGCGTTCTGCGTACTTATTACATATATTTTTAGATTAGATAAGGTTTCTTCTTTCGAGTTTACTAATCTCCCAATCAACCCAGAACATAATATTTTCTATTTATCCTAATAGTAATGCCATACCTACCTATGTTGGATTTTTTGGGTTTCTTTAGCACGTTATTTCAATTAAAATAAAACAAGTTACTTAATTAATAATTAAAACACAACTATCCTGATAATAAACGAATTACGCGCCATACAGCAGCCATATTATTATTATTTTTTTATTTAAGCCAGCGTCACTCGGGATCGTATAAGGATTATAATAACACCCACACCTATTCAGGCGTTTAGAAGTTATAGTGGAATAAATAAACTTATATACATACATGAACCCTGGAAACATTACATTCATTTGTGGACAGTCGTGTGATAAAATCTTAACTATAGAACGTTCACTATGGTATATGGGACATAGTTCCGCCTCTCCGGAAGTTATATTTTCCAGCATTTTTTTAAGTAAGTATACATATTGCAAGACGAATCCCTCGACAAAAGAGACGGCCATTTCATAATATTCGTTCTTGTCATAATAATTATATAATAAACAATATTCACACATTAAACTGTTTTGAATTAAAATTAATTAGGCAAACAAATTAATAAAGTTAAATTAATTCTTTCAAAAAAAACCAACTTCAAAAAAATACTATTCCATAAAAGACTTATGTGGTTTTCTCATGGATGCCATTGTCAGAACTGGATCAAATTGAAATGGAACCAAACGGGAAGCACCAGCTTTCAAATAAAAAAAGAATCGTCAAAATCAGTTCACCCAGTCAAAAGTTCTGAGGTAACAAACATAAAAAAAAATACAGTGGAATTGAGAACCTCCTCCTTTTTTAAAGTTGGTTAAAAAAAAGGGAAGGAAGGCCTATGTCTAGCAGCAATAGACTTGTTGATTGATTTGATTGAGGTAAACAAAATCTAGCAAGCAGCGCTGGTAATCACGCCTGCAATTCTGGTCCGAACCGCACTCGCGAACCTTTTTTTTCGAAGTTAATTGCACACTATCTATCCATATCAAAATTTAATCGATTATTAGTTATCAAATAGCTTTGACGCTGAGTAGACACTATAATATAACCTCCATACTTGAGAGTCCTCCGTAATGTTCTCAAAGATAAGTCAAGTCTGCCTAAGCGCTGTAGGCTAATGTGGTAGACTATCTCCAAACTTCTTCTCATACTGAGAGCCTTGCCCAGAATTGGGACAGTTTGTAAACAACGATAAATTGGATCGGATATCAAAATATAATGTATATTAAAAGTACCACTAATCATGTCACACTTAGGAAACCAATAAAAAATTTGTGACGACATTGATGTTTTCTGCTGTCGCGGCGTCCTGTGGAAAATCGAGGTCAGTTTCGGATCAAAAAATCGATAACTTTTTTATTTGTCGATAAAGACGGTTGAAATTTTGCACAAATATAGAGTAGTATATAAGGCTTCAAGTATTATACTTTTGTTGGGATTTATTTTAATAGTATAAGTTAAAAAAATCATGAAAAACAAAATGTTTGAAAACATTAACTTTATTTCATTTCTTCAGTGAAAATATTATTAATATTATGAATAACAAATTATTATTACACTCATATATTATAAACGAAAATAATAAAGTGCTAATGTAGTTAAATATGCAATTAAAACTTTTAATTAAATATAATTGGTTTATGAAAATTTGAAAGTTTTTTAATTCTTGAATTTATAATTAAAATGAATATTAGAAAAAATATGTATCTATGCTAAATTACATTTGCTGAACTTCGGAATCTGAAATGAGTTCGTCCAATTTCAGAAGATCTAAGGTATCTTCATCAAGTTCCTTCACACTTTTGCCATATATGTTTTTCTGAGACTGGAAATGTACTGGTTTGATGTATAGAGAAGAGTATGAAATACGTCCGCATTTGTAGCTGATCCGGCAGTGAAGCATTGTTTGCATTGCTTTTCGCCGAGTGAGTGAAGTTACCGGAAGCCCCAACCCTACCCTCCCCCCCCTTCCCCCTCTTCCACTTCCACCCTTCCCCTACTACCTTAAAGGCCGGCAACGCACTTGTGACTCTTGAGTTGCAGGTGCCCATGGACGGTGGTAGTCATTTACCATTAGGTGACCCGTCTGCTCGTTTGCCCCCTATACCATAAAAAAAGTGTTTTTCCTCATTCAATATAATTATGAAAGTAATAATTCACGCTTAGAACACTTGACAGTTAATAGTCATTATGAAAAAAACGTAAAATATACGTAATAATTAAACGTCTGTTTAGTTACAACTACGAATTTATTTATATATGAAAAATAAGGGTAGTGTGCGTTTTGTTGATTAAAGTTTTACCACAAAATGAGTGCAATACAGATAAAACACCCCATTATCAATTAATAAATATTTCATATTAAAAAAAACCGCAAACTAGCCAAATAAATAGTCTACATTAGAAACCGCAACAGATAAAGGTTTTCCGTTTCCTGAATTTTATCACATTTTTCGCAATAACTTTGGAAACCGCACATATCCGCAGCTGATATTTATAAATGCTATTTATGAACATCTAGGCTACAAAACAACATCAAATGTAAAGCACCGCCCTATGGAAAATGGTAGAACAATAGCATTTCAAAAATCGTTCTTACTAATGTCGTTACTGGCACACTTTTTTACGTTTATTTAGTAGTTTATGAGTTGAACTTAACTAAAATGTAGTCATTTTACATTACATTTAAAATATATTTTTTAATACCACAAAGTTTATGGTTCTTATGAGTTCCCAATTCAGGTCTAATGGATTTAATACATTCAAATTAATTTCTTGTAAAATTTTATGGGAATTGATTTAAAGTATTATATATTTCTAAAAAGCTCATTGTATGTAGATTTTAAAACAACTCGAAGGTTGTAAGTTTCGTGTTTATATTTCCATGTAAAAATAATTTAACAATAAAATAAGGGAAAAAAGATAGTTTTTTAACTTCACTGAGACTTTTGACAGTTGCCAATGTCTCCCGGTGCGACGGATAATTCATAAACTTGTATAGTAAAAAAAAGTAATTATAATAAATTTAAAGTCAATGGACACTGTGGTAAATAGATTCTAAAATTGATACTCTTTTTATTTACAACTATAAAGGCAAACGAACTTAGTATAAACCTAACGGTAAGTTATCTGTAGAAGCTAATAATTAAAAAAACATATAAACACTTTGTACACAAAGGTTAAAAGCGCGGGAACACTAACAAAACAATTTGTTAAGAATTTCTGAACTGTAGAAATTTGAAAGCTGGTTTTCTGGTTTATACAAAACGGTACAGAAAGTTGTAATTACTTATTATCATTAGTATTTAGAGACGTATGGTAGACCCTAAAATGAAAATGAATGACGTAAACCGCTTAACCTATATTAGGTGACTTTTAATAGCTTTGAATACACTTATTTTAAAACTAACAAATTAAACTTGAAAAGAGAATGATAAAGTTAATATTTACTTGTCTGTGGCGATACGAATTGTGAGCCATAAGAAAAAAAAAATATTTTGTAAAGGAAGGAGCTGACACGAATGAAACTACAGGCATACAAAATAAACAAAGAATGTTGATGGAATCTCGAGATTTCTCCAAAAATGTTCGCGTGATAAAATTTAAAATAAATAATTGAAATTGACATGAAAGTTAATTTATTGTGGTGCAAAAATGTGCACCGACGCGAGGAAAATCGTTTTCCAAAGACAACATTTCTTCCAATATATATTTTGTAAATCACTTTTTTGGGCTAAACATAACGCTGCTAACATTTGGTCGTTGCTTTCTATTTAATATATGATCTAAAATCAATTCTTACCTTGTGACAAGAAGTAAGGTGCTTCGATAGCCTTATATGTGTTAGGGGTATGTAAATACGCCCCTAAAGCCCCCATAGCGACTTGCAGATATGACCCTTCCCGGCTAGGCATATGGGGTCTTATCTCCCCAGGCACGTGGAAAAAAGGCTTTGGTTCTCTCTCATATTCATGTCTTCTCTGTTCGGGAGTTTTAAAACTGCGTGTATCATGGCTTCGGTAAAGAATATCTTCTATCAAGAATGATGTTTTAGATGTGTGTTCTTGTCTGTTTGAGTCCGTTGGAGACTCGCTTCTCGTCTCCTGTTCCATGGTGATTGACGTGATTATCTCATGGGGATTGCGGTATGAATATTTGGTGTATAAGTCCGATTCTGAACGTCTTTAACACTGGTAGATTTTTTGATTTCTTAGATTTTCTCACACTGTATTTTCAGTTGTAGTGATGTGACACTGATTTTACATTTTTGTTCATATTGTTTTATTTTGCATTAGAGATGTTTATTAATTAAGCAATTTCTTGCTCACATGACTTCAAGTTTATTCTTTTTCTATCTTAATAAGCATTGTCAGTTATTGAAAATTATATAAGTTTTTTGAGTACGTGACTAGTTGACAGCAATGGTAAGGAACTGTTAGCCGTCTTGACGGATAAAATATACAATTTATCTATAATATCTGGGTCTATAAATGATATGTATAGGTAAACTATTTTTAGTTAGAAATTTTTTTTAGGCTCATGGTAACCTGTAACTAGTACCGATAAACATCGAAACACCACAGACATGGTATGTCTACATATAGGAGCTAAGGCAAGGCAGAAAAAAAAAATCTCGTAGAATTGGAAGGCTGGATAGGATAGTAAATCCACCCTGCAGAAGATCACGAGTAGACAGAACTACAGCGACCCGCGTACTGCTGATTACCTGACGATGAGTAAGTTTGGCTCCATTGGCGGCGGAGGGTTGAAAACGCACAAGTGACAAAATATTGAGTATTTATAGGCACCGATAATTGTTTACCAGCCGCATTGTGCAAAGTTAGTTGTATAAAAAACGAAAATATATATTTTGGAAAACCTTTTGTTTTATTTTTTTTCATAGAAGTAGCACACTATATGTACCTCAGTGAATTGATATTTAAGAATAATAATATTAATAATTCACTTATGATCTTCCATCGCTGTCAACAACATAACTCTTTTTTTATAACAATTCATTTAAACACAAATATTTGCTTACAATGCCTTTAGGTGTATAATTAAAATTAAAACAGTTCGCTTACATTTAATTCGAAATGAGATTTTAATCACTTCTAAAAAAAAATCACAACACTATTTTATTTTGAATATGGAACAGTCAGAAAAGTGAAGTTCGAAAATTAAATCCGATTCGATTTTATAATCGTTGCGATTACACCTAATCGTCGCGTTCGCATGTCGGAAACGACTCGAATGGGGCAAACGTCGGAATAAACTGTCGTTACGGGGTGAAATGGGGTTGGGAGGGGTGAATGGGATGAACGTGGGGGTAGGAGGAGACTCTGTGTTTTTTAATAGGGCTCTTATCTCCATTGGTTGGTTGTGATTGTTATTTTTTTAGGTTTAACGTTTTAGTTTATTGGCGTATTGAATCATTATTTAGCGTAGTAAGGTCTGGAATCTGGATAGCATACTCAGACCATTTATGATCTCACATGAATCTTAAATGTATGTATAATATATGTATGTAAATGTATATATTTTAGAGTTCATTTTTACGTAGTAACTTCACCGATAAGTTTTTTATTAATAATAATATTAAATAATTGCGATCAATGATAATTTGATGATTAATTAATCATCAAATTAAATTAATCAAAAATCATGATTTTTAAATAAATTAACCGTAAACAAATAATTTCAAAATATATATTCAGCTTACTACTATATTTTTATGGAATAATTTTGTACAATATTACAGAAACGCATTTTCATAAGTAGTTTGAAGATCTTAAAGGTTATAAATAGTTATGTCAAGTTAAAAAGGAAAATTAAAAGAAATAAAAAATATCCAAATGTCGTCTTTATTTTTAAGTAAATCATTTTGTACACAAATATTTGTATAGGTACAACGCCATGACACATTATTAAAATTAAAACAATTAGTTATAATCAATTTTAAATGCGTTTAGTAAATCATAGAAAAAAATATTTAAAAAATCTTAAGTTGTGCATTATTGTTAGGGTTTCGTACCAAAGGGGCACGCCACAATTGTGGCGGTAAGACCCATCATGGAGGATTGGCTGGAGGAGTGCCCTGCGTGGGCGCGGCAACGTGCTGTCCTCGCGATGGCCTTGAGTGTAGGCCGCCTCTCACTGGAAACCATGGTGATGGCTATGGTCCAGCACGAGAGCGCATGGGATTCCGCCGCCTCGTTTTGCGAGGAAGTGATGAGTACCAAGGAGGCGGCGGAAAGGGAACGGGAGAGAACTAGTACTCTCCCGTCCCGAAGAAGACGCACCAGGTGCCGGAGAGAGCGAGACGATCTCCAGCCTCCATGAGCGCTTGCCTGGGGGTGACGGGATGGGTTACCCGTCGCCCTAGCAGAAGCAGGCCCGAGACGGTGGCGCGACGTGTTCCACGCGCACTTCTCTAAATCGGAGGGGGCAAGGCCCCCTCACCAAATTGTGGGGTCGCCTGCTGTCGAGCAGGCGGCCAAGTCTGCCGGGGCTCACAGGGACTTCCTTTCTAAGGTACACGACCCCATGACGGAACACCGTGTGGTTTAAGTCGGTTCGAGTCCGACATACCATCTTACCGTTAGCCCCGGTGAGATGATGACCCGCGGGGGTATCCACACGTAAAAAAAAAGATTCTGCTGTCCGTCCGTCTGTCTGTCCGTCTGCCACCAGGCTGTATCTTTCTGAATGTGTAAGTAAAAATAAAAATAAATTAAAAATTAAAGGGGGCTCCCCTACTAGAGACGTATTTTTTTTTGGCTTATAGTATTAAATCTTGTACGATGGTGCGGAACCTTTCATGCGCGAGTCCGACTCGTACACGGCCGGTTTTTTTAGCTTTTAGTACATTATCTGCATGATTATTAGGGATGTTTCTTTACAATAAAACCGTTTAACTTATTTTTTTTACTTATTCTATTTCCAAGGTTTTTAGCTGAATATTTAATTATTTATTATATGGAATTTTTTTCAATGTGTTACTGTATTCTACTCGTCAAGCCCTTTCATTTGATACCTATTTTGTAAAAAAATATATAATCTGAAATTTTGTGGCGGCGGCCATCTTGGATTTACAATGATGCTACACTTAATGGTATAGTCATAAGAACTAAAGGTGCATACCAAATGCCAGATCAATCGGTCAACAGGAAGGTGGTAACATTTTAATTACTACCACTCACCCCCACAAGACCCACAAGATGACAAGACTCAAACAAGGCAAGTTAAATAAAACCGTTAAAGTGATGTTTTTAATTACATTTTGATTTATCTAGGTATTTCAGTACATGAAACAGTCAGAAAAATGGAGACAGTTTTGATAACATAACCGTCATGAACAATTTTAGTGATTTTGTTATTTATTTTTAAATAAACATTACTGTACAAATTCGGTCATTTAATCACTATCAGTAGCATGCCAGCTATCTACATACCAAGTTTCGTCGCAATCGGTTCAGTAGTTTTGGCGTGAAAGAGTAACAATCATCCATACATACATACATCCATACATCCTCACAAGCTTTCACGTTTATAATATTAGTAGGAATTATAGATAAATTACATTCAGACAGAACAAATGGTCGTGCTCATCACACAATTATTTGTCCTAGGTCGGAATCCAACCCACGAAATCTGGTTTAGCAGTTAGGATCACTAACCACTACACCAATATGCCCGTCATTATCTCGTTTACAAAATACTGGATTTATATTCCTATTCTATTATCTACTAGCAGTGCCCCGCGGTTTCACCCGCGTAAGTCCCGATCCCGTGGGAATATCGGGATATAAAGTAGCCTATGCGTTAATCCAGGTCTCCAGCTATCTACATACCAAGTTTCATCGCAATCGGTTCAGTGGCTTTTGCGTGAAAGAGTAACAAACATCCATCCATTAAACCATCCATCAATCCATCCATCCAAACTTTCACATTTATAATATTAGTGGGATTCCATGGTCCCAATCCATTTTGTGAAAATCCTTTGACGTGCAGAGACCCATAAAACTACAGGGTGTTCCGTCACAGCCAGGTCTATTGTAGATGCTCAGGTATAATCTAAGAAGGAAGTCTCCGAGAACCCTGGAAAACCTAAGCCGCCTTTTGAATAACAGGCAGTCACGTTATTAAATACTATTGGATCCAATCCACCAATTATCGTGGGAGAGCCATGATTCGGCACGTATGGACCGGCTCAACCGGAGTGATCCCACGGCCTCACTGAAAACCGGCAGTGATGCAATGACTGCATTGCTTTTCGCCGAGTAAATGAGCTTACCAAAGGCCTTAACCCTTCCCCCCCCCCCCTCCACCCCCCTTCCACTCTTCCTCTACTCCCACCTTAAAGGTCGGCAACGCACTTGTGACTCTTGAGTTGCAGGTGCCCATGAGCGGGGTAGTCATTTACTTTAATTTTATTATCCAATAGTTTAAACTAATTTTATTTTAATACATTCTGAGAATTTTTCATTAGAACGTGACGAGAACGTGACGAAACGAATAAGTAAGCGTGGTGAATGAAACTGTGAAAACATACCCATTATGTGTTTGATTCGTTTACTAGCGTACTATGAGACACTCCAAGGTGATTTACTTCTCTGCTGATCCATATAGCTTTTTTAAAGGCGTGAATAGCAACACATCATATGCTTATTCGAACAGGGGGCAAAATACAGAATCAAATCGAAAGATTCCTGTGCAAATTGACGCCGGAATTTATCGTAAGGGACTGTTCATAAGCGCTGTATTTTAACAACCTATATTATTTTAATTTTGATGTCTCGTGTGTGTATTAAGGGTAAAGTTCTTGTTTTAAAAGTTGGCAACACTTTAAACAGAACACATTAGTAAAACGTTCGATTTATGAAAACTAAGGTTTTCATAAATCGAACGTTTTAAACAGAACACATTAATAAAACGTTCGATTTATGAAAACTAATATTTTCATAAATCGAACGTTTATGAAAACTTAGTTGCTACACTGCTATATTTTTTTCTTTGTACAACGTGTTTATATATTATTTATGCACACCTATTACATCGCTAGGACGCACGACAAGGTAACGTTACGTTACACGTTTCCTTAACATGCCTTTTCCCAACTAAGTTGGGGTTGGCTTTCAATCTAACCGCGATACGGCTGAACTTCAATATTTTCCGTGAAGCGACTGCCATCAGACCTTCACAACCTCAGTGCTAGGCGATATCGAAGTTCTGTAATTAGAACAGGTTGTCGGACTTTTTAAGGCTCCAACTACCCGTAACGAATGCCACAGATGTTCGTATGGCAACCGAGACCAATGGCTTAACGTACTCTTGTGTTACACGTACCTGACTTAAAAAAAAAACCTTAGATATATGCTTATTTACTAATTGATCCGCGCAACTTCGTCTGCGTCACATAAGAGAGAGAGAGAGAGAGAGGGTTGGTCTTGCAATATTTTTTTTTGATGCTACGCTCCTATTGTTCGTAGCATGATGTTATATAGCCTTCCTTGATAAATGGGCTGTCCAACAGTAAAATAATTTTGAATTCGAACCAGTATTTCCTGAGATTAACGCGTTTGTTTTAACCATTGAACACACCAAATTATCACCCTATACATTTGACTGCACATCCGTCAAATGTACAAGCGCAATGGTTTAAGTGGTCACCTCGCCCCTAAGCTGCGCCGAGTGTTGTAGGTTCAAATCCCACACGGCACTAAAATTTGTGCGATCCACAAATAGTTGCCCGGGTCTGGGTGTTCTTTGTGGCCGTTGTTTGCATGTTTGTGAAGTCCCTCGTGACACAGGAATATTCATAGTTGTCTTTTTAAACATAAAAATAACATAACGTATGAGGTAAACACGAATAAACGTACTTATTTAATAATTTTAGAAAAAAAATCATATTATAGACAGAAAATTCTTTTAAAAAGTATCAAATCGTCAAATACCAACTCATCCAAATAATAAACGTCAAATAACAAAAAAAAAAAACAATTTTAGATGTGCAAGCCCAGTGTAATGCCCGCCTTTAGAAGGTATATATCTGTACATCGCGCTTTGGCTGTGTACGAGGGATAGACAGCTAAATTGCTGTAAGACGGTGTAACCCACTCGCCGGATCATCCCCAGAATGCAAAACGGGATACTACGATTGAGAAATCTTGATACTTGTTTTTTTTTTTATTGCTATGGCTATTGTCATTAAGTTTGGCGTAAAACCTTGTTATTTTCTGTGTCTCGCGAAATGTTCAAGACTGCTTTAGAAGGTAAGGATATAAACACTTTATATTGATTGATCTCCATGATTGTATTTAAAATAAATATATTTAACTCTTTCGTTAAACTGGTGAAATAATCAATCAGGCATAGCAAAAATGTAAGTAACTATAAGTATCGAATTTTTACACAAAGCTACAAAAAAAAACTTCGCCTAGACAGATAATAATTATGTAAGTATTTTGTACATTCAATACAAAGAAGCCCCAAATATAGTCTACTAGCAGCGCCCCGCGGTTTCACCCGCGTAAGTCCTGATCCCGTGGGAATATTGGAATAAAAAGTAGCCTATGCGTTAATCCAGGTCTCCAGCTATCCACATACCAAGTTTCATAGCAATCGGTTTAGTGGTTTGTGCGTGAAAGAGTAACAAACATCCATCCATCCATCCATCTATCCATCCATCCATCCATCTATCCATCCATCCATCCAAACTTTCACATTTACAATATTAGTGGTATGTTTTTTTTATTACTAACATAATCAGTAGTAGTTTGTGTTTTAACAGGCTTTTATTTTTTTATTTTACAGAAACAATTGAAATAAAACTATTTTTACCGGATTCTATCGCGATTTATTTGGTGTTATTTTTCTATTTACACTGATCCCGACGTTTCAGTTGCTTTTCAGCAGCCATGGTCACGGGTAGTCACTCTCGACAATATCTTACAGAAACAATTTAATATTGTAGGCAAAAAAAAATATCTGTAACAGACTATTGCATCCCACTGACGGCTTCTGTGATATTTGGAGTCTACTATAAATAACAAACTGTGTATGATGCTCAAATTGTGGAATCTTGATGAAACAATGGTTCGTCTAGTGGTCTAGTGGTGATCCTGACTGCTGAGCTAGAGGTCGTGGTTTCGATTCCCAAACAATAACTACAAATGGTGAAACAAATAATTGCATGATGAGCACGATCATTTGTTCTGTGTCTGGGTGGAATTTATCTATAGTATGTATGTATTTAGAAATATATAAGTATGTTTATCAGCAGTCTGGTTACCATAGTACAGGCTCTGCCTAGTTTGGGATCAGATGGCCGTGTGTAAGATGTGTGAAGTTATTATTATTATTAAAATAATTACAAAATATAGTATCCTAACCCTCGTTCTTCGGAAAGAGCATTAACAGGTCGACAATTAATGAATAAAAGTGATCATTTTCTTATAACAATTTTATATACAAATGTAAATTGCTAACAAAAAATTTGAAATCAAAAAGTATCAAAACACTTTACTACTAGAAGCTTACCTCATCCCCTAACTCTCCCCCTAATCCGCAAACGTGGGCGTGGCTTATTTGGTTACCCAATCAGAGGCTATCGCGCGCGCATATCCACCATTTCCACCAATAAGGGTTCGTCAATTAGCTATCAAAAGGACACAGATTTGGGGTCGCATATTCTGCAATTGTCGTTTTATTATCGGCCGTTATTGAGACTAGTATTTTCTGAGAGGGTTTACTTGTGATATAGTATTATTTCTAATCTATATTTTCGTGCATTCGGTTGTACAGGCGGAATTAACACCTAAAACATTCTTTATGAATCAATCAGAGATTAACAACGGTACATTGAATCCCACTAATATTATAAATGTGAAAGTTTGGATGGAGGGATGCGCATGAAATGAAACCGCGGGGCGCTGCTAGTTTATTTATAAAGTTATAGGTATAAGGTAATAATCATGACATCCTGGGATATTCCACATCGCTATCTAGACGATAGACCTGTGTTCAGATCACGGATAGATATACATACATAGATACATTTTTTTTTAAATACACACATATCAGACGCAGAAACCTCCTGACCAATGCTATTAGACATATTCATGCGTAAAAATACTTGCACTGAACGGGAATCGAACCCGTGACCCCGGTGTGGCAGTCGCATGCACTAACGCCGCGGAACAGAGGCCGTCAATAAAGTAACACTATCTACCTACATACCAAGTTTTATCGCAAGCGGTTCAGTAGTTTTGGCATGAAAGAGTAACAAACATCCATACATCTATGCATCCATACATCCTCACAAACTTTCACGTTTATAATATTCGTAGGATATTTTTATTTATCAGAATCTATTGTTTATAGTGACGCAACTATTCATCTATCGGTCATACATAACATTTTTTTTTCGTATGCGTATATTTTTGAAGTAAAAACTTCATTACACGTTGGGCACTTTTGGTATGGGGAAAAAGCACCGAACTCGCGTGACCGTCACGCTCAGATACATATATTTATACAGCTGTGTGTTTGTATATATAAGTCATGTTTTCACTTCTGATGTGCAGTCCTACGACTGACAGTTTTTTTTTGCATTTGCGAATGTGGGCATACATTTGCAGAACGTACTATTTTCATATATGTGTGTTATAGTGGGCAGTTAACGAGTGCTACTGGGATACAGTTATATTTGTACTGATGTTTATATTCTGTGTGTGTACTCCTAAATGTTTATGGATACTGCCCTACTAGTAACCGCTAATCTTCAGGCCCTCCGTGTGCTTATTTACCACAATTAGATGTATAAATATATATTTATCACTATTGACGGAAAACGTAAACGCTACTCAATTATAAGCTATAGTTTCGTCTTGTTCTAGCGCTACCTTAAAGCTCGCATTCCACTAGGCTTGAGTCGATCGAATCTCAGTAATTCGCCTCCTATAATATTTATTAGCGACGTGCCGTGGCGCGCTCCAGTCGACACGGGGAATCGTACGGTGAAAAATGTGATACACCAGTTCATGAATGAAGAAATGTTGATGTATTTTGTATAAAAATACAACGAATTGTATAGGTAACTATGAAGACCCTCAGTATCTCCAGCCAGCGTCAGATATGGGATATATAGGAAGAAATGGCAGGCAATTATGAATCTTCCGTTCTTTTTTCTCGTATTTTCCTGTTCTAAATCTAAAATTAAATCACATTTCTTCATCTGAGATGTCCATTGTGCACGTACGTTTTTTACTACGATTACTTAATGAAGAGTAGTGATGAATAAATATTCCATTCGGCTGAGATTGACGCACCAAGAATAAATGCATCTCTACTCGACTCCCTTCGGCTCGACGCGGTTCGGCTGTAGTCTAGACGCTAGACTTTACACTGCGTTTCAGTATTTGTCTTTCTATTTGAGTATCTCTTACTATTTATTAAATGGCTGGTCTGTAATTTTAAAATAACTCACATACATTTATCATAAATGTTAGCAATAATCTTACCGTTATTGCTATAAACTATCAAAATTACTCCATAACAGTAACTGCTATGTTGTTCGAACCTCAATCAGCGCTCGAGTGATTATTATCCACTGATAATTGGTGCCTAGCCTTTATCACCCCACTATTGTCAACCGACCAATAGCGTATAACTACCGGTAAAACTAGGCATAATATTTTTTTTTTAGTTAGCCTCGCACGTGTCCCACTGCTGGGCAAAGGCCTCCCCCCTACGCTTCCACTTCTCTCGGTCCTCGGCCACCCTAGGCCACATGTTTAAATAAGTGTCGAGATTGTCCCTCCATCTCCTCCGCGGCCTTCCTCGCCGTCGCCGACCACCTCCAGGTATCCACTCCGTGGCTATTTTCGCCCATTTATTTACTTATTTTTATTAAATAGTAAACAGCTCTATCATTTATTAGCAACCCGCCCCGGCTTCGCACGGGTAGCAAAGCATATATTGATTTTCTCTGAAATATACAACAATCATCGTCATATTTCAGCTATTTTACAGAAAAACCATAATGAATTATACACCTAAATCGTCCTCATAAATCACTACATCTATTGGTGAAAACCGTATGAAAATCCGTTCGGTAATTATTGAGTTTACAACAGACAGATAGACAGGCGGGGGACTTAGTTTTATATATGTAGTGATTATAGTTAGCACCTATCCTTGCTAATATTATAAATGCGAAAGTAACTCTGTCTGTCTGTCTGTCACCTTTCACTCCGAAACTACTGAACCGATTTAAATGAAATTTGGTACACAGATAGTCTAGAGCCTGAGAAAGGACATAGGCTACTTTTTAATGCAAAAAAAAGGGGTGTAAGGGGTTGAAAGGTGGGGATGAAAAGTTGTATGGAAGTATCGTCATATTTAGAGCTAGAAGCTTAAAACTTATTTTTTAGGCTGTTGATTAGATATAAATACACTATTCCACGCGGCCAAAGTCGCGGGCATAGCTAGTTTTTAATAAAACAAATACGAGTTTTTGATTTGGTGACAACATATACCATTAACCACACAACTGTTGTTGTTAAAACATACAATGGATACATTATTTTATCATAAAACATTTTTACTTTTATCAAAAATCCAACTCAAATAAAGCTACCTTTCTTTGTAGCCTTAAAAATATTCTACCACAAAGTTTAACAAAGAAACACGTACGTGCTTAAAAATCCCACATTTGCTTACACCGACTTGTATAAGTGGTGAGTGGTACGCGAAGTGGTGGCGAAGTGACAACAAAGCCGAGATAAGCCATGATCATTAGTGTAAGATGGCGAGTGACTGGCGCGCGCACCCTACCAATTAGGACGTGATAGAGGGTCTGCACTGTTTAGTACTCGAGATATTTAGCGTTAAAATTATGTTCAAAATATTGTAAAGACTGAAAGGAGTCATTATCCTAACTAATATTATAAATGCGTTGAATTTGTTTGTTTACTGCGCTCACACGCATTAATTACTCAACAGATCCCATCATCATAAAATTTTGCATATACGTGGGTCACACTGAAAGTTTTTATAAAATATATATATAGAATAGGCCAATTGACTGGCCTGTTGGCCTAGTGGTTAGTGACCCTGACTGCTACGCCATAGGTCGTGGGTTCTATTCCCACCCGAGTCTGGGTGTTCTTTGTGTCCGTTATTTGTATGTTTGGAAAGTTGCCCGAAAGAAGCATTCTAAAACTAAAGAGTATACAAAAAACAAGAAATACAGAAATCCGCATAAAAACTAAATTAACTGATGCACTTCACTATAGCTTAAAACAAAAAATGGAAATGGGCAGGACACATAGCTTAGATATCAAGATAAAAGATGGACGTGTCAAACAACAAAATGGAAAGGCCCACCTGGCAAGAGGAGTGTAGGTCGACAAAGGAAAAGATGGGTGGATGACATTAGTAACATAGCAGGAGAAGAAAGCAAATCGCCAGAAACCGCGAGAAATGGTTCAAGTTGGAGGAGGCTTTTACCCAAGAGGGACTACACAAACCAACAAATACTACTTAAAATAACAGTGAATGTGTGAATAACTCTGTGAATGTGTAGACAAATAAAGCTTTTATTATTATTAAAGTTCCCCGCGACACAGGACTAATTCGTAATGCGGGAGTTGTCTTTTAAAAAAAACAAAAAAAAAAGGCCAGTAATAAAAGCAACCGATGAAACATTTATTTAAATTTCGAATTAGGAACTCTTTGGGTATCTGTAGATGTTTAATGATTTCATATGTCAATTGTCTAGCGAGCATCGAACTGGATTTTGGCATCAGAAGCAGGTCGGAGACGGTGGCACGACTTGTTCCGCGCTCGCCTCTCCAAACCGGAAGGGGGGCAAGGCCCTCTCCACACAAAGGTGTGACTGCCTTCTGTTTAAGAGGTCGCCAAGGTCTGCCGGGGTTCTTGGAGGCTTCGGGACTTCCTTCCTAGGGTATACCCGAGTCCTTTTCAATAGACTGACTTGTGACATAACACCGTGTGGTTTTAGTCGGTTCGATTCCAACATACCCCTTCACCAGTAGCCTCGGTGAGGTGATGACCCGTGGGGGTATCTAAACGACAAAAAAATTGTCTTATAAAAAAATCAAAAATACCACAGCCTCACAGAAAACCGGCATGAAGCAATGCTTGTGTTGTGTTTCACCGAGTGAGTGAGGTTACCGGAGGCCCTAATGGGGAGTATTCCCACCCCTTCCCCTACACCCACCTTATAGGCTGGCAACGCACTTGTGACTCTTATGGGCGGCGGTATATAGTCACTTACTATCAGGTGACCCGTCTGCTCGTTTGCCCCCTAACCCATAAAAAACACTATTTGAATGAAATCAGACAGAAGTAATACTATACTGATACTAGATGGCGCTGTTTTCGTTATATACAAATATAAACTGACATTTATGCAATCAAATACGTGAATAAACTCATACTAGGCACTTACAAGATCACGGTTAAATACCTACAACTATCCCAGAAAGAGAGTCAGACCTCTATGAGCAGAGGGATAGGGTGAGAGTGATACGGCTAATGTTAAAGAAACGGTACCCACTTACCATGAGATAGGCAGTTTGCTTGTTTGCCACCTTCGTTGTTTAAAGAACTTACAGCTTCTTACGTACAGAAACTGAACTATTTCTGTCACATTTAATTAATTACATTTTAGATAATAATACGATTAGTAGGTAATAACGATTAGTATTGAATTTTATTTATAAAAATGCATATCAACAAATCTTTATTTTCCCACAACTAATCACAAAGTACCACAATGGCACTTTACACAAAGTGAAGTGGCTGCCGTCAATTAAGTGACAAAATGGTACTTCAATGATTCCCGAGATAGATCACGCGCGGTACTTTTTTGTATTGGCACTATGTTGTCCGTTCTTGTCACTTTTAATACTTACTAGGACATACCCGCGGCTTTGCTCGAATTATTTTAGATTGCGTCTTTTTGAGCTTTTTTCTTGATAAAAGTCTTACATTCCGCCCTTTTCTGTACCTGACGACCTATTTAAAGAAAATAAATTGTATTAAAATATTGTCTATATCTACTGAAGTAGGTATCCACCAACCAGTGATTTCTTTTAAATTATACGCGAGTGAAAACACAGGGCACAGCTAGTATTACGTAAAACTAAAAAAAAATCCTTGTATGTATAATTTTGCTCAAAACCAAAAGGCATTTATCGAAATAACAATTGTTATCCCATAAAATGTTAACAAAATAAAATTTGAAAAGGTTTAAAAATATACATACAGTCATATTCTCACACCTTTTTCTTGTCCGGGGAAGGCAGAGACTAGACTGGCCTGTTGGCCTAGTGATTAGTGACCCTGACTGCTATGAGATAGGTCGTGGGTTCGATTCCCACACGAGTCTGGGCGTTCTTTGTGTCCGTACTTTGTATGTTTGTAAAGTCCCCCGTGACACAGGAGTAATTCCTAATGCGGGAATTGTCTTTTTAATAAAGAAAAAAAAAGAAAAGAGACGATAGAGCGTGATTTACGACAATCCTCCACCACATTCATCACACCTTTCATACACGCATGCCGGTTACGGGTACTTTTAAATTGGCCCTTCTTCAGCATAGGTACTGCAAAACTGGACAGTATACGTCTTTCGGGGCCTACCCGCACTGGCTCACAGACTCCCAGGAGCCTTATAAATTTCTTTAGACGCTACCTCTTCACTCATCCCTTCAACATACCATCGCAGCATTCTTTTCACGTTTCAATTCTTGTCACGTCTTTTGTCAACCTTAGTACACCATTATCTTATCTTATCATGCCTCACTCTGTCAATCAATTTTATTACACATAACTTCTCAGTGAACAACTGAGTTAAAAATATAATTATTATCAAAAAATAAACGTAGGTACATGTTTTGCCATTCGTGTCATCGTGCCATCGTGTTTACAAAACGCAATTTTATATTTGCTTGTGATTTGGCGAGTAAAATATCCACTTACAAATAAGCATCCACCCTAAAACTATCGTCTCGCAAATGTGTACTATTTATAGTGCATTTTTTTCGAGCAAATATCCATTTTCAGATATTAATAAAAATGTGCTGGTACGTACATATATCGGACAGCTACATCATCATTATTATTGTCGTCGCCACATCAAAAACTCTTATTTATTTTATTGAAATTAGGGACAAACTATAATAGATGATAATACAGTTCACTATTTAATAAGAATAAGTTAATAGACATTATTTTGACTGGTTATACCGGTAACGCAATGGTATTGGTCGATTGATAAATATTAATGAATAGTGGTGTTATAAAAAGGGTAGCAATAAGTTCAGAACATGGTCTTGAGTGCGAAGAGTGGTACGAACAGCTTGGCAGTTACTGTAGTTAGTGATTTTCATATTTTATATCAGTGGTTATGAGAATGTTTCTTACATTATATTATTTTTTTTTTTTTTTTTGTATTCATATAAAATAGTGCTTATTTGTGAAAACCTTTAATTGGCTAAATGTAGTATATCACTGCTACTATTTCGATGTTGAAGCTGTTGGTTTTCCTTCAAATAAATAAAAAAATAAAAAAATGCTTTTTACAAATCCACACAAAACTGTTTTTCTCCCAACTTTTGTGTAACCTGGATTCTCCTCACGTTGTATATCTACTAACTTTCCTTACATTCACAATACACAAAGATAATTTTAGCCGCGTGCCGTCAATCAGAGCAATCAGAACACAAATATATTTTGACAGCCATAATTGAATAGTACGTGCAATTTAACAATACAGGGGAGAATATCAAGGCGATAGCTGTGGTTGGCGGAGCGGGGGGCGGAAGCGGAACGCGGACGGAGACATTGTCAAAAATAGTATAAATAAGTAACCCGTGGCAAACGTGTGTATGCATTTAGTACGTGTTTTGCCATTTTCAAAAATAGCTTTCAATTTTTGTGAACACGATTAACGTCAAGAAATCATACTTTATTTTGTATACCAGTGAGAAAGCATTTTATTTCAGTAAAGGCATGTATTATCTTATTGGTACAATAATTGCCGGTCTTATCTGGGATTGCGATCTCTTACAAATGAATTTTGCGAAAACTGCGTGAATTTTATTTAATCTCTATGAAAGGAAATCAATAAATTTTGCTTTAGGTTAGTTAAGCTATTCGTTACATACTTCGCTTCTTCGCCATTTACTATTATTAGCAAAATTTTAACGACAATCCGAAAGCTTAAGGACTAATAATTACTTAATGAATAATACTTTTAATGCAATTTTTCACCTAATAAAACCCTGATACCGTTTATTTGACCTCGAATGAGCGTGTAGAGGCATTAGAAGACAAACAATACAAATAAGAGGCGTATGAATCTACAACACAATACAATTACTACTACTACTATTTATTTTATGACTTCAACATTGACAATACGCCCCGCTTCACGCCCCGCTTCACGCTCCGCTTCACGCTCCGCTCGTCAATGCACTGACCTAATGCCAGGGGTGGATGCCCACTATCCCACACTGTACTATAGGTGATCATGTTTATTAAGCGTTCATTCTTACACTAGTCATTTTAAATAATTCGTTTAAACGACACTGATGTATTTTGATTGTGTTCGTAATTTTATTTATTAGAAATTATAGCTTGCAATGTTTGCGATCACATGGTGTTTCTTCTCATAAGTGGATACTCTCATTGTGTCAAAGGAGGCTTAAAAGTTAACTTAAACGAATGAAAAACGATGAAATGTGAATTTGTTCCGACCGAGCAAAGCTAATGGTTTCATCGAGAAAAAAACAGTCAGTCGTAGGACTGACTGCTTTTTTCAAATTTTTTTCATATACATACACACACACACACACACATCTGTATATATATAATTAGGTTAAAAATAAAAAGTAGGCAATAACATATCTAAATGTATACATAGGGTACACTGGAAGTTCTGCGCTCCTGGCCGCTCATAAATGTTTGAATTTCGAATGTTATATTTTTTTAAATATAAGAAACTCGGGTCCGTCTTACGAATTTTCGATCAGGTCACGTGTCCTGACACGAGTTGTCCTGACGCGAGTTTAACATTTTTTACCCATCCCAAAAAGTGCACAACGCCGCTAAAGAAGTTTTCATTTCAAATGTGCTGCTTCGAGGGATAGGTTGATTAGAAAACTACATTAACGCAAGTAAAGTCGCGGGTAGAAGCTACTTGATTGATAGTAGCTGCTTGATAGGAGCTAATAGTGGTGTAATCCTAACAATGTGTAAATGGATAGTTGTACTGCAATCCCGCAGATAGCAAACATAGTTCTTTCGTCCCCTGATAAGTCAACACCTTTTTATGAATTTCTTGACACACACAAGTTTCAGTTTAGGCGCGAACTTTCATTGAGGAATCCCTATATAGTTACAAGCTTATGTTTTATTGTTTTTTGTTATTAAACACGTTGTAAAAAAATATATCCCACGTTTTTCCACCACTTAATCAACACAATTACACCAACAAAATAACAACACCCAAAACATTATTCAAAGAATCAAATCACTAATCCACCATTTTATTTTAATAACTAACTTCAACCATTGTTAAAGAGCTTAGTTCCGCTATCCGCCGCGTGGCCGAGCGCGTGTCGCTACTCAAATTTCTTAGGGGCTGGAGAATTGGGTATTGTTTTCTTTTTCCTGTTTAAAAGGGGTGTTTTTTGACGTTGAGATGTGCTTAGAATTAAGATATCCATCCGTTGTAGAACACTTGAGATAAAGACAGCGACGGAAGCTAAAAATTTTGCTATTGTTTTAAGACTTTTCGTTTTCGTAAGTGGGTAGTATTAGAAAGCCATTACGGTAAGTTGACTTCCTTAGACACTTGAGCTTTAATGGTTGCCTGCTATTGTTTTGACAAATCTCGGTTTTCTTGCATTTTTGACGTGATAACGTCTTATAAATCGATGAACACCGGCTGCACGCACGAAAAAGCATGACTCATTGTCACGTTCCGCCTGAGCTGAGCGTGCAAGCGAGAGAGAGGCACGATCGGCCTAAGCGTTGGACTTGTAACGCATCTATCTCTTTTCTACTGTTTTCTTATGACGTTATCACGTAAAATTATCGTCCGTAAACCGACTTTACAGACAACCAATTTATTTTTTAAAGACATCTCCCTTGTTAGGATTGACTCCTGTGTCGCGGGGGACTTTACAAACATACAAACAACAGACACAAAGAATGGGAAACGGATCGGAATCGAACCCACGACCTATGGCGTAGCAGTCAGGGTCCCTAACCACTACGCCAACAGGCCAGTCCTTTAGCATTAGCTCTCATTCTGCGTTCCAGGTCACGGAGTATATAATTATAAAAAATCTCATACCTGTAGTCCCGAAGAATTTTACCAAATATACGGCGGTCCATCTCACATAATAGGGAGCAAGCCTGTTATCGTCAACCGAGCAGTTTGGGAATTAAAGGTATTTTTAGCCATGTAAGCAACCAATAACCAACAAAACCTACATAATATACAAAGAGAATCGAGAATTTATACAATGGGTACTGATTGTTCTTATTTTCTTATATCCAAAATTGACAGTTACCACAGATAACATAATACTATACTAGTAGTAGTAGCAGTTACTAAGTAAGTCGAAGGAATAATTGGTAACACTTTCGCAAACTCAATCCCACTCAATTAAAACAAGTCGAATAACGTCAGTTATCTAGACACGCGGCAGCCTGTCAAGCAAAGTTCAAGAAAAAGGAACTGGCGACGCAGCAGCCGTGTGTTACTTTTAAATTGTTACACATTATACTATTACACGAACCATTTGGAGCCACTTTGACCGCTTAATAATTCATAATCTGTTTAACACAACTAAACTAGCTAAGTCAAATCTTCAGGATTATCTACAGAACTTGGTAACCATTTTGATGTCTATTTTTTTGTCGGCATAGTCGATAATCACGTTTAATCTTAATATTGAACTTGGCTCTCATTTTCACATTTATGTTTTTGATGGGATAAATTATAATTCACACGGCATTGTCT
This sequence comes from Euplagia quadripunctaria, assembly GCA_963859945.1. Lineage (NCBI taxonomy): Eukaryota > Metazoa > Arthropoda > Insecta > Lepidoptera > Erebidae > Euplagia > Euplagia quadripunctaria. The sequence goes on along the minus strand of OY982588.1, from coordinate 4,745,503 downwards.
GTGTAGATATCGATCCCCATAAATTCAAGCACATATACCCGTATGAGGTAATCAAATACGGAAACCTACTGTGCTTCATCCAAATTCGAATTCAGTAGTGCTTCCTTCACTCCAGAGTTTTTATAAGTAAACATTAACTTCTTCTGCCTAAATATGATGTGGTTACATTCTTCTTACTCTACACTCTTCTCAAATTACAAACATAAATTTTATTAAAAAAAAATCGAAATGACATTACGCTTCTAAACAGAACAATAATGATAGGTAAATGTAAATAAAATGTGTTAAAATTCCAAAAATATAATATATCTTATTTTTTTTTTAGTTAAAGACATTACTAGTGACGTGGGTCACACATTGGTAATATCGTTAACCCCTCCAGCTAAGCTTAACGTTAGAAGTGGTATTATCCCACTAATCGCACTAATATTATAAATCCCATTAATATTATAAATGTGAAAGTTTGGATGGATGGATGGATGTTTGTTAATATTTCACGCCGCAAAAACCACTGAACCGATTGCGATGAAACTTGGTAACAGATGGAGACCTGGATTAACGCATAGGCTTCTTTTTATTCCGATATTCCCACGGGAATATCGGAATAAAAAGTACACACACACACTCACAAAACCACACACACACAAACACACACATAGGTATATAATTAAGAGCCTAACTAAATAAACTAAAATGTAAACAGCGACCTTATGTACAAACAGTACTGTCTACCTTTTGTGCGACTGAACACTATCTCCCAAGATACAGGCTTCTGGCTTAGTTTGGGAATCAGTATCAGTACATACTATGATAAATATCCAAAGACTGTGCCTAATTTTAAATACCAATTTATGCAACTTTTGTGTTAATAAACAATTTTTTTTTTATTTTATTATTATGCCGCTATATGGATAGATGTTTGTCACTTTTTCACACAAAACGGTTGAACGGATCTAGATGAAAATTGGCACAGAGGCTTTTTATCCTGAAAAAATGCACGGCTCCCGTGGGATAAATTTCACCAAATTTCCAAGCGAACAAAGTGGCGGGCAACTACTAAGTTTATAAATTCGAACGTCTGTCGGTTACGGTTTCACGCCTAAATCGCTGAACCAATTTTGACAAATTTAGGCATAGAGACATTGGAGAAGGACAGCTACATTTTATAGCGAAAAAAGAACTTGAAGGGAGTGAAACATGGAATGACAATGATTCTACGCAGACGAAGTCGCACGAACAAGCTTGTTATATACGAGTATGTATAAATATGAGCTGTTACGTTTTCACACCTTAACTACTCAACACTACAGAAAATTAACTACTACAGAAAAGGACAAAAGGTAAGGACCTTTCGTGCGGGTCACCTGATGGTAAGTGACTACCTCCGCCCATGGGCACCTGTGACCAGGGTTTCCAAACTTAGATCTTTTTTCTCGTACATAAACAACTAAAAATCTCGTACTTTGGCTTCAAGACCTCGTACAAGCATTTGAAATGTTATAAAACCAAAAATAAGACATACTAAATGAGTGTAAATTTAGCAGACGTTACCATAAAAAAAATTGAATTAAACAAGTGAAATGTTGATATTTTTAAAACGAAAAAATGTCGATTTTATAAATAAAAAAAATTTTATGTTTAAAATAGGCCTTTTTTCGGTCGTGTCGACGTGTTAGCAACGTATTTACGACCAGTTTATGGAACCAAAAGTTAGATTTGGCACGCCGTGGCAACCTATAAAATGTTTGTTGGGAAGTGCACTGCCGGCCTTTAATGTGGGAGTACTGGAAGGGGGGAAGAGGGGGAGAGGGGAGGGCTTTCAGTAACCTCACTCACTTGGTGAAATACAACACATAATTGCTTCACGCCGGTTTTCTGTTTATTATATTAGTCCGGTCGAGCCGGCCCATGCCTATGTGCCGGAGCGGAACATGGCTCTCCATCTCATAGTTAATGTAATGTCAAAAGCTAGTAGTATATAATCGGTATGACACAGTTTTGCTTCGTTTTTATTTCAAACAAAGAAATGACTACCTACTAGATAGTGTCATAGGAATTTTATTTTGCAACCCGTTTCCGCGGTGGGCGCAGTTCATCTTACACTGGTCGATGAATTGAAGGGTAAGTCGAGATCGGGTTACAAACAAGCTGTTTTTTACCGCTCGCTCATTATACGGTATTTAACAAAACAGGATTGTCAAAAACTGCTTTAGTTTTGGTTTGATTTGCCTTATTTGTATATGGAAAAGATTTTTTTTTAGCCAATTGGATGGATGAAGAAGTTAGCTGAGATAAACTGGATGGGGAAGGCGGAGGACCGGGTGCTATGACGCACATTGGGAGAGGTCTATGTCCAGCAGTGAACTGCAGTAGGCCAACTGCCATCCATACTTTTTTGTAGCATAATATTATACTTTTAACATACCTATTGTTACGGAAGCCTAAATTGACGCGCAAGCGTCATCTAGTAGCGGGAACTAAATTGGGACCCACGGCGCCTTTTTTGACGAATAACGGTAGTTCCGTTATTCATAATCGTATCTCAGTAAGAATGCTCTACTGAGTTCTAGAAGTTTGAACAGCGGTCGAGTCAAGGAGTTCAGTTCTAGTCCAGCGATGCTGCGAACAAGTGCGAAGCATAGCGAATAGGACAAGTGAATAGTGAGTGGAAATAGGGAGAATTGTATTGGGTTGCATGTGCCAACCCTATTGAGTCTATTAATGCCCGTTTTACTTTGTTTGATCGTGTGTACTTAGGTTACATGTATTTTTTTTTGTGTTTTGTTGTTGGTAACTAGTGTTTATTGGTGGAAATGTTGTACATTCCTAGTATAATCATAACCCTAATTGTAAGCGTGGTCGTGTCCTTAACCATACCCGTAACTGTAACGTCATCAATTTATGTATTGGTAGTATTTCATTAGACAATGTAATCTCGACTTGAATGCAAATCTACTCAACCAACTAGACCGAATACTCAATAATTGCATTCGATTCATTTTCAACCTAAAAAGTACGATCATATTTCTACTTATCGCATCCAACTGTCATGGCGCTGTACTCTCTTCTTTACTCTCCTAACTCCCTTCTTACCTAGCGTCTCATTTCCAATACCTAATAATCTTCTCCGCCTTTGTCCCTCCTATAATTCCAGTATATTCCATTCTTCCTTCACTGTCCAAGCTGTGAACATCTGGTATGCGTTCTTATAGAAATCAGGATGTCCACTCACCGACAAACTTTTAAGGTTAACCTTGAAGTAGTTATACTTAATTTGTAATGTACGACAGCTCTACACAGACTTATTCGCAGTCATCTGAATAATACTTTCTAAGTTGTTTGTATGTAAGTAGATATATGTATGTATGTATATATTTATATATATAATATATGTATAACATTAGATGTAAATATTTGCTTAATTCAATGTTTTGTTTTACTGGTTTCTTCTTGTTCTTGCTGTTATCTGTGGGTGATATGTAATGTATACTGTATACTGTAATATTTTCCTAAGTCATAGTAAAGCTGCACACAATGACCTGCTTTATTAAACGCCTGGGGGCTGACACTGTTTCTCCTGAATACAGACTACTTCGTAGTCTAGCCAGGAGAACAGCGGCGCAACCGCAACTTTGGATGCTTGTATGTGTTATGTTCTACCTACTCAAATTGTAAAAAGTTGATAGTTAATGTAAACATTTTGGAAATAAATTATTATTATTATTATGTAAAATTATGTATGTGTAATGTGTAGATATAATTATGTTTATTTTTGTAATAGGTATATTCTTTTATTTTGTTCTTCTTTTTTTTAAATTTACAGTTCCTTTTTAGTTCTTTTATATACTTACTTGAGACACAAACCTCTGTTTGGATGATCCCAAAGGTCAACTGGTAGAAAATGTCTACGGCATTAAGTCCGCCTCATCCAATGTATCTTTAGGACTAAATGTAGTTCAGGAAATCGTACTTGGTACCTTTACAACTTTTATATTATTAACGCTTAAGAAAAAGTGTAACGTCGTCCTAGATACAGATTATATTATTTGTGCCTAATTGTTCAGTTAAGCAAACACCATCTACTGTTGAGTAATTAATTTACTTATACAGTTATCATATTGTCAAACTTATTAAAATATATGACAGATCCATCTAGTAGGCGGCTGTGTAAAGTATCAAACACTTTTAGAGCGCCATCTAGTATAGTGAAAGATGAAATTCAAGAGACATCCAGCACCAACGTTCCTTCCTGTTCGATTCTACAAAAAAAAAACATTGTACGCGTCTTTAAAGGTTCTGACATTATGGTGGGTTTAAACGCACGTCACGCAGCCTGGCAAGCAGCCCGGCACGCAGCCTGCGCACTTAGTTATTCACGCAAGCATGCACAAACAGCCTGTTCAAATACTTGTGCTCGTTGAATGTCGGTTTGAACGCGAGCGTGTAAACCCACCATTAACATTAAAAATGTATTCAATTTTGACTTTTTGTCCATTGTCATCCGTCGTCTACGCAACACTGTATTACTGTGTTGCACTCACGAATCCCACCCGTATGCGATATTTGGAATAATTTGAGTCTTGGATTTGATGAAATTTAAAACGCCTTTGTTGAGTCGTGCTTCAGAGGCGTGCGTTTCTTTTTTAGTCACCGGGTACCACATCAAAGATCTATGAAGGTCTATTTCAGAACCCACAACTTCTCAGAGTGCGAACTCATCCTACTTCTCGCTGTTCTACATCCTCTGCTAATCACACAGGATGCCCCCGGATTACGTTGTTTCAGCTAATGTTCTGCCAGCAAGGCAGAAAATTACTCCAACGAAGTCTTTGCCGCTTGCGTTACCCACAGTACACTGCGGTTTTAAAAAAAAAAGAAGTACTTACCTACAATATACACAAAGTAAAGGCGGGGCTTAGCAATTAACACGAATAAAACACCAAAATTAAGAGAAATTATATATATTTCGTTATATTTCCAAGATCGCACGGCGCCTAAGACACTCGTACTGTTATAGATCACATATTAAACTCACACACTTCTTTCTAATAAATAAATATTGCTCATTTTTACAAAAGCTTTAAGAGCTAAGGTTATACAACGACTTTTGATATAGAAAACTTATACCTTTTTAAACCGTACGGTCGAAGAAACTCCTATAAAATCGAATTAAATGAACTTTTATAAGACGTAGAACAATATAAGTGCAATTGCTGGATGTGTATTACACTGAGTTGCCCATCACCAAACGCCAGATTCTTTACTTCATGGTATTTTTTATGTATAAGTACTTCCATTGTTTTCATTATACTGTCATAATATAAATTTTCTTCATCAAAAATAGTTACCTATTAAAAAAATATAACTGACTCGATCGTAGCAAGATTGTTTTACTAACATAAACGCAGCACATAGGTATCTGGCTATCGTATGTCAAACAAGAACAATGCCATATAAATATGATTTGTAAATTATTGTGTGACGTGTTTTAGGAGAGTTCTACTACCACCTCTAGATGGCATTAGGTGTTGTGACTTTTCTACTCCCATCGCTAGATGGAGTTAAATGTTTAACTATAAGTCAGGACTATTACCACCCAGTTGTCAATAGCTGTTGGTTTACTTTTGTGTTTTATTAAATACTAATTGTTTTAGGCCTAAAATCATTGTATACAAATGACAACATAAATTAGTAATTGTAACAGTTCATTAGAAAATACAATATACTCATACTACCCAAAAAGAAAAATAATTGAAAGTGTCATATTTCAACAAAATATAATATCGCGTCTAGGTATCCAAAGTCATTTTTTACCATAATACATTACACATACAAGCACTCAGTTACATAACGCAGAATTCGAAAGCCAGATACCTGTATGTCGTGACAAAAAACTAAAGCAAATATATCACCGTTATTAAACTAATATTAATTACAACAAACTGCGACACTTTTTTTTAATAATAATAATATTATAATTTTTGAAACCATTACATTTTAGCCTCAAATATGACACAACAAAAAAATGCACTTTTCAATTCAATAATTTTGTTCCTACACATTTATAATTCTTTTTTATTATAAAATGCAGACTTGATGGAAGTAGTCTTTTGGCGATGAAGAAAGAAATGCTCGGCTGAGATCAAATATGTTCAATATATTTCCTTGATCAAAATTTCACATAACAGTTTTTATAACATCTACATACATTTTGAATGTCAAGCTCGCGCACAACGATGTGATATGGTTTGTTTTTTAACCGACTTCAAAAAAGGAGGAGGTTCTCAATTCGACTGTATGTTTTTTTTTTATGTTTGCTACCTCAGAACTTTCAACTGGGTGAACCGATTTTGATGATTCTTTTTTTATTTGAAAGCTGGTGCTTTCCGTGTAGTCCCATTTCAATTTGGTCCAGTTCTGACAATGGCATCCATGAGAAAACCATATATAAGTCTTTTATGGAATAGTTTTTTTTGTTAAAGTCAGTTTTTTTTTTTAAATAATTATTTTTTTATATAAAACTATATTACATGCATGCACCGCTCAGGCATAAAGAAAAAATTGTAACGTGTCGTCGACTGAGAATAACGTATCAGCTTTTTTGTAATTAAAATCAGAATCAATTAGACGACACATATAGTTGTTATGGCATGAGTTTCTTCTCTGCTTCTGTCTGTTTAGAATCCATCATAAAAATGTTTGGATACAAAAAAATTAACCATATAAATACAAATCTTTATTTACTGATATTTTAGAGTGAATTGTTGTAACAAAACGAGACAAGTTTAAACAGTAAAAAAATTAACAGCGACTTCACTATTAATTGCCGTAAAATGTGTAGGAACAAATTAAATGTCTCACTCGTCATTCCTAATTTAATAATAATACCTAATAATTCCGAAACTCTACCACGTCTACCATTGAGATTTGTTACCTAGTTTTACATCTTAGGTTATATTTTTCGTCCTTACTGCTGCCTAGACACAACTCCTATCTACATGAGTACACACTTATTAACAGAAAGTTGTTCGCAACGTTACATATTAAAAAAATAAAAATCATGGCAACTAGTTAGTTTTGAAAACTTAGTTGCGACGGCGGCCGAAAGGGCCCGTCCCTTTCGGCTGCCGTTTGAGCCGGCTAACCATTGTATGCGACTCCCATGCCCGTAGATCGCGGGTTTGATTCCGGCACAGAGATATTTGTAGTGCTCTGCTTAGTTTAGGATCTGAATAGCGATGTGTTATATACGACGGACAAAAAAAAGATGCACAATATCACGAAGTTAACACTTGGAAGTTAGTAAAAAAATATATATATTTTAATTATTATTTGACAATGGCGTTCGAAGGATTTTTTTCTAATATATTTGTAATGATTATAATTTGATTTTTGACTGCGTAATCTGATGCCAATTAGGTATTATTTGGTATTAACTTTCATTACAAAATTGGTTGTCAATAAAAATTTAAAAGTAAAAGTAGGCCATCGACGTAATACATTACATCTGGACGCCATTGTCACATATATGTGACAAAAAATACGAAACACTAAATAAACACTTTGAGATATTTCTTTTGCATAAATAGCACAAAATACTATGATAAGTCGAAGTGCTCTGATGGATCGTAAGGAGTTGATCTACTTTTTTAGTAGATGAACCACTTGCCTGTCTACCTTCATCTATAATCGTTACAATATTATAGCCTAATTAATTTGAGAACTCTTTAACACTAGTTTCCACTAATAAGTGAGTATCCATAATCAAGTCTGTACCGGAATAGTAAGTTTCAATATTTATTTTCCATAATACAAAAAATAAATAAAAACTAATACAGCAGTTACCATCATTTCTCGCACAGTGTTGCCATATTTAAAGTTTCAAAGCGGATACTTTAATTTCAAATAATAATACAAAATGTACCTTGTAAATAATACAAATGAAAATATCCAGTATTCTTGACGCATATTTTTTAAGAACGACAACACTTAAGTTTAATAAAGTGTATACTTAGCATACGTTACGCCAAAATATTTAAGGTCGTCAGATAAAATACATGCATTACACGGTGGTAATTCGAACGGCACCCATAGCGTGGATACTTAAATGCGAGACGTCCCGACAGACAACTCGGTTAAAATAGCAGGAATACGTTGGATCAAGTACCGAGCCTGATTGCTAACTTTAAAGGTCTTCAAATTGCAACCGGAATTTAGTCGTCACCTTATAAATTTCACCTAGATTATCCCACTGAGGCTGAAATTAATCCCACTCCGTCTTCCATTAATGAAACTGATGATCAACATGAAAAATGGGTGGTGCGCCCACAATTTTTAACGTATACGCTGTGTCATGTAAATTAATGGTTATATTACCATAGAGCGGTATGTTCCACTTTATTATGGTGGACGTCCGATAAATGGTATAGCGTAAGCTAAATATACATCAATGTCTTAACACTTACATTACATTAATATTTATTACACATTTACTTAATAATGTACAGTAAAATCGTGACAACTTATTTCTTTGAATAGTCATGTCCGAATTTCTGTTCGTTTTGTCAGTACAGGAATATTGTAATTAATTGGTTAAGGATTTTTTTGATGTAGAATATTCAACAGGATCGCGGTAAAATGGCGTCGACGTTAACGTACTGCTGCATACAACATTTGTTTGTTCGTAAGTGTTTTAATTACAACACCATTAAATTAATCAATTCATCCAAACACACAAATATTGGTGTTGTAGTAATGATTATTACTAAAAATAAGAACTAATTTTGTAAGTCAACTAATATCAGTGTAGAAATTTTATTCAAATTTTAGGAATGGAAACATTTTTATTCGAGATAGTGTAACTGTTAAGTAATGCATATCCGATTTATCCGAATTATAATATCCTGCAGTGATTAAAACAGTGTTTTGTTTAAGAATTGCGTTGAGCATAAAACGGGGAACCGTCTGATATCGGATCTTTTATCAATTTTACATATACGCGGATACACGTAACTACAACACTACATCTAGTAGAATGATACTGTCTTGTACACCGTTTCCTACATAATATCATATATGTTACATACTCATTCATCTAGAAGGTTTGTCTCTGTCTTTTGCTAAATTCTTTTTCTATTGTTTGCTACCGTCTCACCGAAAAACATTTCTTATACATGCTTATATAGTGTGTCATTGCCGAAGTTCATCTTTTATATTATCATACGCGGCGCGGATATATCCGAGTTTTATTTACTAATTTTTAATATAGAAAAAAATATACGCATGACTACACACATACGGACTAGTTAGTGTATAAAAATAGTTACGTAATGAATAAATGCGTTGCAACTAATTCATTATCATTTACATGAAGTTTGTGCCTTTTGAGATCAGCCACTTTTTTGGTTCAGTACAATCCTATGGAACCATGTACTAAAAAAAAATTAAAAAAAATTCAAGAAATTATTAAATAAATTGTACTATTATTTGTTAGAAAACCAAAATGTTCCCAATTCATTCAACGTGTTAATAATACTGATTAATATATTTTTTTTGATATAAGTGTATAAAAAGTAAAGTATGTGTCACAGTTTAAAGCGATGCGATAAAATGCGATTATGTAAAGAATTTTTACCGAAGGAGGCTTTATCGTATCCACTTAAAAATCACATCAATGTCTTGTATTATTTTTATAATTCGAAATTATTCGTTGCACAACTTTTATATCAGTGGTAGAAGAAATTCGATATTCAAAATGTGACCAACCTTCTTAGTGAGTACCTAACTAGTTTCAAGAAAAAAATAATATAAAATTTGTATTTATATTTCCTTTTTCAAAAAATTAAAATTTACAAAAATATTGCATCATCGCATCACATCGCTTTATCGTGACGTTAACAGTCTTATTAGTTAATGAGTAAATAAACACTCTAATTGATACCAAAGTAATATAAAATATTTGATAAAATGAAATATGAAGTGAGTTTTAAGGCCTATTTAATCACGTACATTAGACTTCTCTACGCTGCTAAGTTTTCACATTAATATCACTTTCAAACACTCAAATTGACCCGTCAAACACACATATAAATAGGTAAAGATAAAACAATTTAGTATCTATAACCAATTAACAAAATGTATTTTTTTCCCTGCCTTCGAAGCTTTACCGACTAGTTATCAAGCGGCGGTAGCGCAATGGCTAAGGTGTCGGACTTGCGATCGATTGCGAAGTGGTTGCGGGTTCGCACCCCAGTGCACTACCGACGTAAACTCCGAACACAAGCATTTAGCTTAGCTGGAGGGTTTAACAAGAATACCAGTAATGTGTAACGTTGCTAGTATTTTTTTATAAAACAAAAAAAGTGTCAATAACTAGTCGTTTCACCGGTTTATGGTCACTGCTACTCTCTTAAGAGTCGTAGCGTGATGTTACATAGCTTATAACTTTCCTCGATGAATACTCTTTCTAATACAAAAAGAATTATTCAAATCCAACTGATAGTTTTAGAGATTAGCACGTTTAAACAAACAAACAAAAAAATCTTCAACTTTATTATACTAGAATACATTTAATTAATGAATACAATACACTCAGTTCAAACAATCAGTTGTTTGAAAGTGCCATAATCGTTTTCCGACGTCGATTCGTTGACTGAGCCATGTTCGTAAATGGAACTTCAAGACACCTTCAAGAAAAGGTGAGTATATTATTTTTTTAAATTTTTTCTTTATTTTTTTTTTTGTTAAAAATTGTACACTACATTTTTTTTTTATGTTTGTCTTTTTATTATGTGCTGTATAAATAAGAGGGTACAATTTGAGTGATAAAAATAATAACAAAATTATTATTGTTCACATATGTGTAAATATATTCTGAGATATATTTTTTTATATTCAGGGGACTGATCAATTTGAGTGTACTGGGTGTTTCGTTGTTGACCGTATTTTCAAAAAGCTATTTATTTTTCTTTAATTTGCCTGTTAATAATATAATACATATTTTCGTGTTTGTATACATATGTAAGTTATATACACGTTTAGGTATACATTATAGTAACGTTTTTACTTATTTTTTTAAACTACACATTTTTTTTTATTTCCACAAACTATTATTATAATCGAGATTTATTTTTACTATAATAACTAATATCTAATATTCGTTTTTCGGAACATATTTATATCGATATATAAGACTAGCGACACATTTACACTTGTGCAGAAACCTTTAACAAGTTTCGCTAATTGATAGCTATTTATCAGCTGATAATAACATTTTGTTAATCCAGAACTGTCTGACATACTGAATACCGATGCTCCACTTTTAAAACATATTTGAAATATCTGTAAATAATACTATTCCACATAAAGAAACAATTATTTTCGTTTATCTACGTACCATATATATTTTTATTAACATCACAAATGAATGAAAGACTACTTCAGATTTATCCCAAATACATTCAAAAAATTGCAGGCTTTTAGAATCAAACAAGTAATTTCTATAAATCTGATATTAAGGGACCGCAGCCACTCCGTTATCAGAGTGACCGCAACCATTTCTCAGTCACAGCAACCGCAACCACTCCGTGGTTAGAGTGACCGCAACCATTTCTCGGTCACAGCGACCGCAACCACTCCGTGATCAAAATGACCGCAACCACTCCGTGTTCAGAGCGACCACAACCATTTCGTGGTCTATGTGACTGCAACCACTCCATGGTCACCTTTGGCCGCAACGTTTACCATTTCTATTGTTTCCGATAAGTCAGTCTATATCTTAATTTGGTGAAGGATACATTGTAACCTCATAGCTACTTATTACTTGCACAAGTCTTCTTGGACTCTTTACGACGAAAGTCCAGCTTCTTTTATAGAGGAGTTTCTTTCCTCCATTGAAAGGCGTTGGTTTTCACCGCGGGGTTGGCAGAACTGGCGCTGGCTGCTAACGCTACGCCTGTACGGCGTATATTTGCAGCTGCGTTATCTAGAAAATTAGATTACTTATTTATTAACAGTAGGGGAGGTCAAAGTACTGTATGGTCAGCATGTATGGAGCATGGTTCAGGTAGGTATCCGTTTACCATCAGATGAGCCGTATGCTTGTTTGCCTACTTGGTAGAGAGGAAACCGTTAAAGAAGGATTATGTAAATCTCGCAATGATTATTATATATTGAACAACGAAGTTTACCATGTTAGTTTATTTCATGCTGTATGCATTATCATTTTTCCTACTATTATAAATGCGAAAGTTTGATGAATGGATGTTTGTTAATCAATCACGCCAGACCTGCTGATCGGATCTGGACGAAATGTAGCACAGATATAGATTATAGTCTGGAATAGCACATAGGCATTTATTATTCTGGAAAAATGTAAGGCTAGACTCACACATATACAACATTTTTTGACGGGAACGAAGTTTTTCTATAATATAATGATGTCATACTAACCCAGTCCATTTCTGACATTGGCGACCAGTCTCATGGCGGGGTTGGTCACTATGCCGTTCCTTTTGTTTTTACTATAATAAAACAATATCATGGTTATTTTAAAACTCAAGATAATATTATGGAAAACATTATTTGTTACTTAAAACAAATATTAAAATTATTTGGTGGTTAAAGTGGTCGCCTCGCCACTACGTCGCGCCGTTTTAATCGGTGGGCCATCTAACGTTTTGATCGGTGGGCCATCTAACGTTGGATCGGTGGGCCATCTAACGTTTGGACCGGTGGGCCATCTAACGGTTATAAAAAAATAACTAGTACATATTTTTTTCGAATGGTTTTTTTAGAAATATTGAACTTTTTACATCAATACAAATAAATTAAATTTCTGTGTCTGTTTGTAATGTCAAAATGAAAGTTTTAAGCTCTTACAGTTAGTTGCATGATGCTTATGCATAAAAATCAGTTTTTAAAAATCTTGTCTATCTGTTTGTTTCGAAATAAATAGCCGAAATTCTGATTTCTTAATCTGAATTCTTGGCCACCACGGAGCTGTATTCGTATTTTTTTGTGAGAACAGTTAAGGATGCATGTTAAGCTAAAAATCCAGAGGCGATTGCGCCCTTGAAACTCTAAATCGAAGTTGAGTTTCATGAAATTCAAGCCCAAACAATCGAAAAAGTACTTGAAAATTGGGTTGATGGATAGCGTAAGCCCATCCGTGGCAGTCATTTCATTAATGTTGTCTTTGTCTGTCTAATAAAACCATATTTTCGAAAAAAATATTTATTAGTTATTTTTTTTATTAATGATACTAGTTTCAAACGTTAAATGGCCCACCCGTTATAATTAAAAATTAATAACTAATTTGAAAAAGTTATCGAATCTAATTTTACGAAATCTTAATTTAACACTTTGTCCAGAGAAATATTACATTATGTATGTAACAGCGGACTACTACATTATTAATAACTTATAACTATTAAATAATTTGTACAATTTTCGACCTTATCGCATATGGCAATCTAATCTAAATCTAAATAATCAATAAGGTTGCCTGTAGGAGATTGCATCTTATGATGGAGAGTCATAAAGAAGAGAGGAGTTAGGTACATGTCATTTTATTCGAACACTAAAATTTAAAACTTAAAAACTAGCAACCATAGATATACAAACCAGAACCAGTCACATAACTTAACCAATTGGTTCATCGTAGTAATTTTTTTAATAACTAAACCACCATTCCGGGAATTCAAGTAACATGCTCGACCCAATATGTTTTGTTAAAATGAAAGCATGCAATTCCAGACCTATATTAGTTTGTTAGTAGCCGCAAAGCTCACCACATATGTATTGATTAATACGGTTATTTATGGGATATTAGATACCTTAATACTACAGGACCTTGAAATTACTAAGGATGGACTTAGGATCCTAGCGAGAGGATCTTTGCTAGTACAAAATAATATGTGTGAATATTTTACTGAGAAGTTAGACATTGGAGTACGTACATTAAAATTGAACTGTCTTCAGTGAGAAGAATTCCTGTCAATTCTTTTGACTCTAATCTGTTATTTTTTCTTTTATTATTTACTCAACGCGTAACTAACTTCGGAACGTTAAAGTTATTTCTATCAGAACGCAAGATAATCAGATAAGAATGTTACCTAATTAATACAACAGTATGATTAAATAGATATTTTTTTTATATTATATTTGGAACCTAGAATGGGTTTTAGGGAATTAGAGCCACTGCCCCAACTCTTTTCAATCATCAAGCACATTAGCTCTTTTTAAGCGATTCATGGTATTTTTTTGCAGAAGCGCATTTGCCAAAGGGTTAGAAATAGATATATGGTATTGACATATGATATATTGTAATTTTGATATTATTAATTATTTTCTTATTGTGATTGACATTTGCATTGCATAAGATAGGCAAAACTTGACGTACTTATTACTATTTGTAAAACCTGTGTCTACCATGTTTCAAGCAAATAAATAATTTTGATTTTTTTTATGGCGTAAATGCAGGGTTAGGTAAACGCGAATACGAAGACAGATGATAGTACTAATGACACCCTTGATGATGGGTCAAATAAAAAATCGATTGAGAAGAAAAAAAAATTTTTTTACAACTTTTTATTAGCATTATTCACGCTCCATCATATTAGTACATCTAAATGTAACGATAATTTCATAAAAAATACATCACTTCACTAAAAAAGAAACACGGCAATGAAACACGAAACTCAATAGCAGAGCTAGCGATCGCGAGGTCAGCTGTTTATAAGTTTCATGTTCCATTTTTTTAGTTTTATTTTTTAGTAAAGTGATGTATTTTTTAAAAAATTATTGTTACATTTAGCTGTACTAACATGATGGAGCGTGAATAATGCTAATAAAAAGGTGAAAAAAAAAAATCTTCGGAAACGATTTTTTTTTCTGAACCATCATCAAAGGTGTCATTAGTACTATTCTTCGTTTTCGGGAACGTTTACATAATACCCTATATATCGTAAAATATTAATGAAAGAGGCTTTGAAGAACTGTAGTTTTTCTTTAAGGAATTGTGATACATAAGGGTTGGAAACCGACTTCGAAATTTTGAACTGATTAATTAACAGTCTTATCTTCGATGATCATGGATCGTTGAGAGTCTCCTCAATAACTATGATAATTCATTATTCATTTGAAACTACAAAAAATACAAATCCTTTTTTTTTCAGTGGGTTAAAATATGAATCGTGATGATGATATGACAAGCCTAATTAAAGCTAAACCTATTCACCAGCCATGTAGCCAATCCCAGCCGAAATTTAGGTGAGACTGTGTGTCGGTATATTATATATATAAAATATATGTATACATACTACATTTTGGAAAAGAGTTAAGTAGAGAGGGAGTTGAATAAACTCAACTACTTATGACTTTACGTTGGAGATTAATAACGCTAAAATATATTTTTTTCTTATATGTGACAGGCGGCAAACGAGCAGACGTGTCACCTGATGCTAAGTGACTACCGCCGCCCATGAGCACTTGTAACTCAAGAGGCACAAGTGCGTTGCCGCCCTTTAAAGTGGGAGTAGGGGAAGAGGGGTTAGGACCTCCGGTCACCTCCCTGATTGAACATATTATGCCATAAAAATGTATCGTTATATAAAACATAATACATTAAGATAATGTTCTTTAAACACTTCATAAATAATTCCAAGTTACAATAAGATATTTATTTCTGATTTACTTTTTTCACTGAGATAATATAGTACTTTCGAATACACAATTTTTAGTACTTCAAAACTAAGTTTCTAAATTTAAATATTTTAACTAAAAAAGACTAATCCACGACAATTTTAATGAGAATTTCAAATAAGTATTAACAAGAATATCAACAGAGATTTTTTAAAGGCAACCACGTCTTAAATGTCATGAAAGAAAAAAGTTTTATTAGACGTCACAGTCCCACCTCTATATTAAAAAAAAAACAACCGTATCCGAGACTCACGTTTTCTTCAATATCCTGCCCCTGGCGCGGCCGATACTCCCCACAAGCCTGTTGTACACAACGCGACCCATCGCCCCCCACAGGTCACTACTCGCATAAATACGTTCGTATATTAACACGACAGTCTTATTAACATTAGTAACTTAGTAAATATTAATTTATACTCAGGATTTAATACAGGACAAGCAATAACTCCCCCAAAACAAGTATAAACAATATCCCTTCCATTACAATATAATCCAGGGCTGCCAGTTTGTATAATTGGATCCAAAATTCGTATAATTCGGTAACTTATGTATTATCCTATTTGTATAGTAAATTGGATAATTGGATACAATGTCATTACTGATGTTATAGCGTAATAAGTACGTAAATACATAGAGATACTTAAAACAAATCATGTGAAATGGTACACTGCTAAAGCAACTACCTACGTTAAAGTTTAAACACTTTTTATTGAAATCCTCCAGAGATTTTTTTTTTGTTTTCATGGAAGGTGAAGGTTTCATAGTTGTACAACAGTAATTTTGCTAACCGACTTCAAAAAAGGAGGAGGTTCTCAACTCGACTGTATTTTTTTGTTATGGTTGTTAGCTCAGAACTTTCGACTGGGTGAACCGATTTTGATGATTCTTTTTTTGGAGTTTACTCCTTAAGAATCGAATTTCATATAAGGCGCCCGGTATGAAAAAAATATGAAGAGTAAAATTTATACTATACAGCGTCTAGAAATGACGTATATATATAGAAGAGAGAGAGAGAAGGAGAGAGGGGGGGGGATAGAGAAGGGGGGGAGAGAGAGAGGGAGAGGGAGAGGGAGAGGGAGAGGGAGAGGGAGAGGGAGAGGGAGAGGGAGAGGGAGAGGGAGAGGGAGAGGGAGAGGGAGAGGGAGAGGGAGAGGGAGAGGGAGAGGGAGAGGGAGAGTCTCCAGTCGTGCGTTTTTTTTAAAGAATTATATAATAGTACGTAATTTTGTATAGGTTCTGAGACTCGGTATAGAATAAGTTATCCTTGCCAGCAGCCCTGATATGCTCCCAACTTTCCTATCTTTAATACCCAAAGTGTCCGGTTGTTAGTAATAGGTTTGCCTGTCCTACTATGTGAGTGGGATCTAATTTTATTTTTCCTAAATGTGGGTGTGTCAAATGGACATAACTATGGTTTTTTTTTTGACATTAACTATTTTGGCAATGATAATTCTCTTGTCTATGTTGCTTTTATTAAATAGGCCCCAAATTATTAACTACTAGATGTACACCAAAAGCCGAACATATTTATCTAATCAGGATTGATATATAACAGATAATAATATATGCTACAATACAGATGCATTTTAATGAACACATTTACAATATAATAAGTATATATATGTATTTTTCTCAAAATAATTTTTCAAGAACTCTTCGATGTGATCAATTTTAAAAAGCAAAAATCACAAGGATTCTTCAGCCACTTATAAGTTAACTTTTTTTGGGGTATTTGGAGCTATTGAAAACTGTGTCTGTCGTCTTACATTATGAAAATTCGTACTACGATCAAATTTGGGATTCGAACCTACAACCTTTCGAGATACCATTCGGCTAAAGCTTATTTTTACCGTATGCTTATAATTCAGATAAAAACTATATATATACATGCAACAAACACATTTTAAACAAGGTACGATATCTAAAAGCTGTACCAAGAATTAGTCTATTTCAATAAGTTCTATGATTTATTTCTACAAGTAAGTAAAATTAAGATTATTTCAGAAAAGGTAACCATCGGGACCCTATTACTAAGCCTCCACTGTCTGTCTGTCTGTCAGTGTTATCTCAGGGTCCGTAATATGTCGACAGTAGAAATTTTCACAGAAATGTATATCTATTGCCACTATAACAACAAATAATAAAAATTAATTGAAAATAAAGGGGGCCCTCCTACTAGAAACGTGTTTTTTGGCTTTGTATTAAATTTTGTAGGATCGTGCAGAACCCTTCAAGCGCGAGTCCAACTCGCACTTGGGCGGTTTTTTGTTGTTCTTCGCGTATTTCAAATTAAATTCAATATCTTTATTTCATAAAATTGATCATCAGTTATTCGAAATCGTCAACAATAGAATATCTAGTAATTAATTTTTTTTAACTATATTATTACATAGAAAGAATATCTGTACATGAAAGAAACATTTTTTATACTAGTTTTGTTAAGCTCACCTGTCAGACCGTTCCTGTGGCGGTTTGCTATCTCTTCCTAAAATAATTCTCATGTGTGTGTCCCTGTTGAAGTGCGTGTCGGTGAGCACAGGCTGTACCGTCAGACTTGGTGGTTGAGAACCTGAGAAAAAGTTGAGAAAGAGTGTTACAGAATTGTGTGACGTATAGGAAACCTCGAGAATAAAGTAAATCATTGGGAAATCATCTCGCAAAAGAAAGCGGCGGAATGAGCCTGAGGATGATCTCTACTCGGATCTATTATCACCTCCAGGGAGGCGCGCCTCATTTCTTCCACCCGATATATTCGCCTACAGGGAGTTTCCACCCTTAACGCGGGAACTATGGCTAGATTCTGTTCTTTTACAGGAACAGTACTCCATGATCCTCTCCCCCTAACCAATACCGATGTGGCCCGCCAGTGGCACGCCTAGCCCCAGAAAGTTGAGAGTGCGACAGATAGGTGACGGACAAAGATACAAATAATATGTGGGTAGTCAATAATGGTCATATGTGAAAGTTAGTAGCGTGTGACCTCTTCCGTGTTTTGGTCCGTGCCCGTTATAACGCCCATTATATGGTTGGTAGGGCCATAGGAAGGAAGAAGGGTTGTCCATTCTTTATAGCGGGCTGCCGCGCGGAAGCGATGTTTGCGTGTGCCTGGACGTGCCTAATTGAGATGATTTTTTGCGTTTTATTAAGACATCGCCTGATGTCTTAATAAAAGCTATTCCCGGATCCCTCCAATTTTAGGTGCAGTACGGCACATCATGTGGTTTTAATTGATTCGGTTCCGAAATACCGCCCCACCGAAAACCCCGGAGGGGGTGACGGCCTGAGGGGGTTTCTGCTAGCACAGAAAAAAAGTGGTGCTTTGGCTGGGTGGGACAACATGTGATCGTGTAAGGATATACAGAGAGGGAGAGTTACCGTGTGGCTGCGTGGGCTGCGTGGGGGCTGCAGATATCGCTGATGGGCGTGCGCGGCGGGGAGGCGTAGAGCGGGCTGCTGTCCCCGCGGCACGCGCTCCACGCGCACAGCTCCGCGTCGCGCTCGTTGGATATATAGAGAAGGTGGGTTACCGTGTGGCTGCGTGGGCTGCGTGGGCTGCGTGGGGCTGCAGATGTCGCTGATGGGCGTGCGCGGCGGGGAGGCGTAGAGCGGGCTGCTGTCCCCGCGGCACGCGCTCCACGCGCACAGCTCCGCGTCGCGCTCGTTGGATATATAGAGAAGGTGGGTTACCGTGTGGCTGCGTGGGCTGCGTGGGCTGCGTGGGCTGCGTGGGGCTGCAGATGTCGCTGATGGGCGTGCGCGGCGGGGAGGCGTAGAGCGGGCTGCTGTCCCCGCGCCACGCGCTCCACGCGCACAGCTCCGCGTCGCGCTCGTTGGATATATAGAGAAGGTGGGTTACCGTGTGGCTGCGTGGGCTGCGTGGGCTGCGTGGGGCTGCAGATGTCGCTGATGGGCGTGCGCGGCGGGGAGGCGTAGAGCGGGCTGCTGTCCCCGCGCCACGCGCTCCACGCGCACAGCTCCGCGTCGCGCTCGTTGGATATATAGAGAAGGTGGGTTACCGTGTGGCTGCGTGGGCTGCGTGGGCTGCGTGGGGCTGCAGATGTCGCTGATGGGCGTGCGCGGCGGGGAGGCGTAGAGCGGGCTGCTGTCCCCGCGCCACGCGCTCCACGCGCACAGCTCCGCGTCGCGCTCGTTGGATATATAGAGAAGGTGGGTTACCGTGTGGCTGCGTGGGCTGCGTGGGCTGCGTGGGGCTGCAGATGTCGCTGATGGGCGTGCGCGGCGGGGAGGCGTAGAGCGGGCTGCTGTCCCCGCGCCACGCGCTCCACGCGCACAGCTCCGCGTCGCGCTCGTTGGATATATAGAGAAGGTGGGTTACCGTGTGGCTGCGTGGGCTGCGTGGGCTGCGTGGGCTGCGTGGGGCTGCAGATGTCGCTGATGGGCGTGCGCGGCGGGGAGGCGTAGAGCGGGCTGCTGTCCCCGCGCCACGCGCTCCACGCGCACAGCTCCGCGTCGCGCTCGTTGGATATATAGAGAAGGTGGGTTACCGTGTGGCTGCGTGGGCTGCGTGGGCTGCGTGGGGCTGCAGATGTCGCTGATGGGCGTGCGCGGCGGGGAGGCGTAGAGCGGGCTGCTGTCCCCGCGCCACGCGCTCCACGCGCACAGCTCCGCGTCGCGCTCGTTGGATATATAGAGAAGGTGGGTTACCGTGTGGCTGCGTGGGCTGCGTGGGCTGCGTGGGGCTGCAGATGTCGCTGATGGGCGTGCGCGGCGGGGAGGCGTAGAGCGGGCTGCTGTCCCCGCGCCACGCGCTCCACGCGCACAGCTCCGCGTCGCGCTCGTTGGATATATAGAGAAGGTGGGTTACCGTGTGGCTGCGTGGGCTGCGTGGGCTGCGTGGGGCTGCAGATGTCGCTGATGGGCGTGCGCGGCGGGGAGGCGTAGAGCGGGCTGCTGTCCCCGCGCCACGCGCTCCACGCGCACAGCTCCGCGTCGCGCTCGTTGGATATATAGAGAAGGTGGGTTACCGTGTGGCTGCGTGGGCTGCGTGGGCTGCGTGGGCTGCGTGGGGCTGCAGATGTCGCTGATGGGCGTGCGCGGCGGGGAGGCGTAGAGCGGGCTGCTGTCCCCGCGCCACGCGCTCCACGCGCACAGCTCCGCGTCGCGCTCGTTGGATATATAGAGAAGGTGGGTTACCGTGTGGCTGCGTGGGCTGCGTGGGCTGCGTGGGGCTGCAGATGTCGCTGATGGGCGTGCGCGGCGGGGAGGCGTAGAGCGGGCTGCTGTCCCCGCGCCACGCGCTCCACGCGCACAGCTCCGCGTCGCGCTCGTTGGATATATAGAGAAGGTGGGTTACCGTGTGGCTGCGTGGGCTGCGTGGGCTGCGTGGGGCTGCAGATGTCGCTGATGGGCGTGCGCGGCGGGGAGGCGTAGAGCGGGCTGCTGTCCCCGCGCCACGCGCTCCACGCGCACAGCTCCGCGTCGCGCTCGTTGGATATATAGAGAAGGTGGGTTACCGTGTGGCTGCGTGGGCTGCGTGGGCTGCGTGGGGCTGCAGATGTCGCTGATGGGCGTGCGCGGCGGGGAGGCGTAGAGCGGGCTGCTGTCCCCGCGCCACGCGCTCCACGCGCACAGCTCCGCGTCGCGCTCGTTGGATATATAGAGAAGGTGGGTTACCGTGTGGCTGCGTGGGCTGCGTGGGCTGCGTGGGGCTGCAGATGTCGCTGATGGGCGTGCGCGGCGGGGAGGCGTAGAGCGGGCTGCTGTCCCCGCGCCACGCGCTCCACGCGCACAGCTCCGCGTCGCGCTCGTTGGATATATAGAGAAGGTGGGTTACCGTGTGGCTGCGTGGGCTGCGTGGGCTGCGTGGGGCTGCAGATGTCGCTGATGGGCGTGCGCGGCGGGGAGGCGTAGAGCGGGCTGCTGTCCCCGCGCCACGCGCTCCACGCGCACAGCTCCGCGTCGCGCTCGTTGGCCAGGTAGCTCCTGCACACACATACACAATTCAAATAAATAAAATTGAAAAAAAATTACGTGTCTGTTTGTAATTTCAAAATAATAGTTTTTTTAAGCTCATACAGTAAGTAATTTTTGTCTGTTTGTTCCGGCTAATCTCCGGAACAGGGAGACCGATTTCCACGGGATTTTTACTGGCAGATAGCTGGTGTTATAAGGAGTAACTTAGGCCACTTTTATGTTGGAAAAAGAATTAGGATTCTGCGCAAAATATACGTACATGTATATATGTACACGCGAGCGAAGCCGCCGGGAACTGCTAGTATTAAATAATAAGGATTCATTCCAACACAACGGGCGGATCCTCCGTACGACTTTAGTCGTAAACTTAACGAGGAACCAAGTGCTCCCAAACGGTAGGGTATTCCTTTTTTAACTTTACAGTCAGTCTACGAGCACCCCGGAGAGGGGTTCCTGGAGACTATAGGTGGACCTCTACGTAGTGTCGCGACCCAACAGTTAATTGTGGGATATGTTATACACACTAATCGACACTAAATTTTCATTTCGCGATTCAGAATTGGTAGTTCGATTTATCTGCACTAGATGGCACTGTTATAAAGTATGTTTTAATTTATGTGGATGTCATATAATTCTTTATTACACACATATATTGCTTACAAGTGGTTAGACCGCAATGACACCGACACTTGTAAAAACTGTATTATTACACAAATCAGTATCCTCTCTTTTTTTTAAATATCATCAACATTTTTGAATAAAGAAAATTTACCATCTAATAAACTAACATTTTAATCTAAAAACAATAGAAATTACTTTACAACGTACGTGCGTGTGAGGACTCGTGTATGCGTGCGTACACGTATACGAATGTTAGATGGAATAAAACAAATTGGTCATTAGCGACGAACAGAAAACAGCAGAATTCGTGCAGTACAGTTGCCTAGACCTTTCAAATAAATATAATATAAAAAACAAAAATATGCGTGCGTCTCGAGACGCCCGACAGAAGAGTAACTTAAACTAATACGGCTAGCGCTGTGGGTTAGAGTGAGAGAGGAGGAGCCTGCCTAATGATGCCGTGTGCGTGAGAGAAAGGGAAGCCAGACAGACTGGCGCCGTTACGCGTTACGTAACGAAGCGGTTTACCCTCCCATAAGAAGTTATCACTTAAAAAATACCTTAATTTGGAATCCCTCTCTTGCGCATGGTGTTGTGGCGGTTCTCTATGAGATTCAGGATCCCGTCGTCGCCCGCACCTCGCTACTTGCTGAGCGAATGACAGCGAGAGGTGGGCACGAGATGGCTGTAACAATAATTCAATGTTACCAGATTTATTTACGGGTCATCGAAATATTTTTATATCGGTTATTTTTCATGAGTCATTTTTTTTTTATAGTGTAGGGGTCAAACGAGCAGACGGGTCACCTGATGGTAAATGACTACCGCCGGCCATGGGCACCTGTAAATACAAAAATACAACAAACCAAAATACAATACAAACATAGCATCTGTGACTAATAATGTTGCATGCGAATAGGGTAGATGACTGTCAAGTCAGATCAGTATCTTTTTAGTAAACGTCAAAACGGTGGCTTACGTACATTTTTGTATGAAATGCTAAGGCGTGACGTCACACCTCAGTATTGTCAAATCATTTACTTTTAATGTTAATTTAACAATCTAAATTAAAAAAAAAACTGGACGACAATTTTCACAGTATTTTAAGTTATTTTATTGCGACACTTGGCGAAATAATTTATTTTGAGCAAAGGCAACTATTGGCCTTATTATCTTTTTGCTATAGGTTTATCTATCTATCTATATATTAGGTTTATATATCTTATTGCGAAAAATTTACTTAGGCATTTCAGTTTAATTTATCACTTACAAAATAGAATTTCTCAAAATATTTAATTGTCCTGATTCTAAAATATGGCCCCAACATTTTTGTAACATGCTGTATAAATGTTACCTTTTCATGAGTAGTGTCGGTCGGTTCCTGGGGCTCGTGTGAGCGCGCGGACCCTCCCGTCATGTTCGACGATGATTTCGTT